>OY744525.1:156297381-156697381 GCA_963556195.1 Sepiola atlantica
AACACACTGTTGAGAAACCTTTTTCTTGTGATGTGTGTGAATCATCATTTTCACTGAAGGCCACTTTAAAAATTTAACATGCAAACACACACTAGGGATAAACCTTTTTTTTGTGAAGTGTGTGGGTCATCATTTTCACGACAGCAACGATTGACTGAGCACATGCGAACCCACACTGGGGATAAACCTTTTCCTTGTGAAGTGTGTAGATCATCATTTTCAAAAAAAGGGAATTTGACAGTTCACATGCGAATACACACTGGGGGAGTTTGAATTACCTACTGGGGAGTTTGAATTACCTATCTGGGGAGTTTGAATTACCTATCTGGGGAGTTTGAATTACCTACTAGACACTATCCTCGAGTGTCTTCGGTCTCTCTGTACAAGGGTTTGTCAGGACAACCTGACATGAGGATACTTACCCCTACAAGTAAACCCTGACCAAATATTCAAAATTACATGGTATCCGCAGCACAAATAAGATCCCCTCATATGAGGAATAGTGCATCTTCTCCTAGTGATGTTACCTCAAGTAACACCACGTAGCTGGATACTCCACCAGACTAGATGAATTCTTGTCCTGGAATCCGGTAAGACCAACAGCCCACAAGAAAGATATACTATGACATATTTGACTGGTCAGTTGGGGAGAGAAGAAATTATTCTTAACTTTTTTACTAACTCAATGCTTGAGAAATAAAGGAGAATTTTAATAGAATATTCGGGTATCTATGTATCTCATATAGAGATCAAGTGTTAGCCCCAGGAAGGGGCCCCTTGATTTCTGAGATCTTCGACTGAAGTAAAATTAAACATCAAGGGAGAAGCCTTATTCTTGTGAAGTGTGTGGATCATCATTTTCACAAAATAACAAATTGAAAATTCACATGAGAACACACACTGGGGAGAAACCTTATTCTTGTGACGTGTGTAAATCATTATTTTCGCGACAAAATACATTGAAACTTCACATGCGAACACACACAGGGGAGAAACCTTATTCTTGTGAAGAGTGTGGATCATCATTTTCACAAAAAGGAAGTTTGAAACTTCACATGCGAACACACACTGGGGAGAAACCTTGTTTTTGTAATAGGTGTGGATCATCATTTTCACAAAATAACAAATTGAAACTGCACATGAGAACACACACTAGAGAGAAACCTTATTCTTGTGACGTGTGTGAATCATCATTTTCACGGCATTATGAATGGAAACTTCACATGCGAACACACACTGGGGAGAAACCGTATTCTTGTGAAATATGTGGATCATCATTTCCACGAAAGGATCAATTGAAAATTCACATGCAAACACACACTGGAGAGAAGCCTTATTCGTGTCAAGTTTGTGGTTCATCGTTTTCATTGAAGGGAACATTAAAAGTTCACATCCGGACACATACAGGAGAGAAACCTTTTACTTGTGAAGTGTGTGGATCATCATTTGCACGACATGATAAATTAAAACTTCACATGCGAACACACTGGGGAGAAACCATTTTGCTGTGAAGTGTGTGGATCATCATTTTCACGGAAGCAAAAATTGAAACTTCATATGCGAACACACATTGGGGTGATACCTTATTCGTGTGAAGTGTATGAATAATCATTTTCACTAAATTCCAAATTGAGAGTTCACATGTGAATACACACTGGGGAGAAGACATATGCATGGAGTTTGGATTCGAAAAAATGCGCTAAATGCACAATAAAGAAAGAGAGGAGCCGTATTCGTGTCAAGTCTGTGGTTCTATGTTTTCAGAGACGGGAACATTAAAAGTTCACATCCGGACACACACAAATTGTACTTAAAGGGACAGTTAGAATCTTAAGAAGATCTCTTGGCTGGAGTGTCTGAAATAGCTGATGCATGTCTGGCATCCGGTACGATGCCCCATCCCCAGCAAAAACAGGAAGATCATAAAATTTTAAAATAAATGTGTTTTTATGAAGTGTGTGTATCATCATTTCCACACAGGGCAACTTTGGAAAATCACATTTGAAGGCATATATATATATATATATATATATATATATACATATATATATATATATATATATAGAGAGAGAGGTATATATATATATATATATATATATATATATATATATATATATATATATATATTAGAGAGAGAGAGGTATATATATATTTATATATATATATATTAGAGAGAGAGAGGTATATATATATTTATATATATATATATTAGAGAGTGAGAGAGATTGGTATATATATACATCCATGCATGATATAAGAAGTGATGATGCGTTCATACACAAAGAGTTGTTTGGTAATCAGAAAAAGAACGTACTGTTGTTGATTTATTGGTAGGGGTTACTGTTAGCTCGAATATATGTACAAACACTTCTACTATATTTTAAATCAGTTTCTATTCATACATCACTTCACAAAAATACCAGAAAGATACCATAAATAGGTTACATAATAAGCACACATATACCTGCAAAATTCTTTCATTCACTTGTCATAATAAACACACATATACCTGCAAAATCAGTTGTTTCTTTCATTCACTTGTCATGCATGCATCAATACTTCTGCCTGCTTGACACATTGTAATCATGTATTGTATTAAACGAATGTATCATTGTATCTTTAAATAAATGTATCTTAGTATTTATTTATTTATTTTTTTTTTTTACATGGTTCACCCCAAACAAGGCAGGACGCCACTGTAAACGTAAGGGGCTACTGAGAAAAAAGGAAAAGGGGGGGAAGGATTGGTGGTTCAGCTTAAATTGGGATCTGAGCAGCGAGGTGTCTGTTTACATTAGTTTTAAATTTCTGCATGTCAGTACTGTCGGAGAAACAGGAGACAGGGAGGGAGTTCCAGAGGCGAGCAGCACGAGGAAAGAAGCTATTTGAGTAGAATGCTCTCCGGCATCTTGGGACCTCCACAGTGAATGAGTGAGATTTAGTAGAATGTCGAGTTAGTCTAGTGAATTTACGTCGAGGGGGCAGCACACTCATCGGAGCATAATCCATTGAAGTATTTGTAAAAAAAACACAAGGATGCTACATTGCGGCGATGGGACAGGGGCTGGAGCTTAGCTGACAGTGAGGGACCTATTAGGTTGACTACTCTTTTTTGGACTTTGTCAAGGAGGGAGAGACTAGTAGATGATGCACCAGCCCAGATGTGGCAACAATACTCCATGCATGGGCGAATGGTGGCTTTGTAGAGATACAGGATAATGTCAGGTGTAAGGAGTCCACTAGCACGGTAGAGGGAGCCGACCTTCTTTGCGGCAGCCTTGGCAATGTCTTCAATGTATGTGTTCCAATTCATGTTACCTGTGAAGGTTAGGCCAAGGAGTTTGAATGATGAACTCTCAGGTAGGGTGTTATTTGCCATGGCAATCGGTGGTTGGAGAGGCTTCTTGTAGTTGTTGAAGGAAAGGAGCTTTGTCTTTGCGGCATTAAAAGTCACCAACCATTTATGGCCCCAATCCACTACAGCCTGGAGGTCATCTTCTAAGGATGCAGCCATTGCCTCAGATATGATCGCGTCCGTTTTGCCAACATGGCGAGAGTAAAGCGTGGTGTCGTCAGCAAATAAACCGATCTCAGACACTATGTCATCAGGGAGATCGTTTATATAGATCAGGAACAACAAAGGTCCAAGAATAGATCCCTGGGGCACACCAGCATTTATGTCATGTTGCTTAGATGAACGGCCATCGAGGACAACCTGGATTTTTCTTTTGTTTAGGAAGGATCTAATTATATTAAGTAGTTGCCCAGTAATACCGTATGAGCGTATTTTCAGGAGAAGCCCTTTATGCCATACCTTGTCAAAGGCCTTGGATATATCAAGCGCTACTGCCCTAGCTTCACCTGCCTTGTCGAGAGTATGATACATGCGTTCAGAGATGACCGTTAGGATGTCTGCAGTAGATCGTGCTTGTCTAAACCCATACTGGCGGTCGGATAGAAGTTTAGCATTAACTAAGTGACGTACTATCGCTAGATTGATTAAGGACTCAAAGATTTTGGCAAAGATCGGCAGTAGACTGATTGGGCGGTAGTTCTGAGGGTCGGTTCTATTCCCAGTATTCTTGTAGACTGGTACCACAGAGGCAATTTTCCAGCTATCGGGGAAGCAAGATTCGGCTAGGCATTTGTTGTAGAGTTTGGAGAGAACAGGGGCCAGTTCAGCAGAGCATTTCTTTATTGCTATTACAGGTATAAGATCAGGCCCACAAGCTTTAGAGGTGTCAAGGCTTTTTATAATGTCTCTGGGATGGGGTGATGACCAGGTTATCAAGTGTGGCTTCAGTCCGCAATGGTAATTCAGGAAGAGGGTGGTTACCCGAGTCTAAAGTAGAGTTAGAAGCGAAACGCTGTGCAAGTAGTTCAGCCTTATCAGTGGCCGTGCAAACGACATCATTGTGGTTTGAAAGTGGGGGAATCGTAGATTGACCATTATTCACTACACTATTGTAGATTTTCCAGAAATCGCGAGTACCTAGTTTCTGTGACTGGATGCGTTTTTTTGTTAACTCATTATACCTTCTCTTCGCTTCGCCTATCACAGCCTTGCAATTGTTTCTTGACTCTATAAATTTATGCCTATTAGTAGCTGACTTATTGCGGCCGAATTTACGGAATGCATGTTGCCTCGCAGAAATGGCAGCTGCACATTCCGAAGTGAACCATTGAGGAGAGTAGGGCTTGCTAAAGAATTTTCGCATGGGGACATAGGCTTCAATGCCTGCTTTGACCCATTCAGTTAATTCGTTTGCACACTGGTTGGCAGGGAGTAAGAAGGTTTCCCGCCATGGGGCGTCACTGATGTGGTCTCTGATTGACTCAAAATCAGCTTGCTCGTAGTATCTTGTTATTATGTAATTAAACTGTGTATCGCATCATTTAAAAGTGATAAATATATTTACATTTTGGAAAATAAAATAAAAAATGCATTAAGTTAGGTCAAATATAGTGGCAAAATATTTCATGACAGATAGCTAAATATATTGTGCAATTCCATTTTTGTAATTAATTGAGAAGACATGTTTAAGAGAAATGTTATACTATATTATAAACAACATGATTTTCTTTTATTGACAAATATCATTTATAGTGGAGAAGAAATAAATTTAATCCATGACTGTACATAATTTTTCATTATAAGAAGCACTTTACTAATGTAAATATAGCAATTTATTTTTTAAATGTATTATTACTTATCAGGGCCAAAGGCGACTGGAGGATAATGGTTTATGTGATGGATGGATTAATATTTGAATTTCCACCTTTGTCAGAAACCTTGCTCACAGTATGTGAGGATGGACTAAAAAGGGAGAACCGAGTGTTGCTAGGATGTTAAAAGTGAATCAAGTTCTACTTTCTACTCAAAAACAATGTAACTATATCTATGTACATCCAGGATTACACTTATCCCTAAAATATACACATTCTATATTGCCTTCAAATATTTGTTAAAAAGCATATAATATAATTCTTTTGAAATATATCACTTAAACTAAATGCCCAAATATCATGCTGTTGACATGTCTATACACTGGCTCATACGAGGAATGGTGCACCTTCTCCAAGTAATGTTACCTCAGGTTACAGCACTTTGCTGGATACTCCACCAAACTAGATGAATTGTTGTCCTGGAATCTGGTAAGACTAAGAGACCACAAGACAGGTATACTATAATATAGTAAACTGGTCAATTGAGGAGAGGAAAATTAATGTTCCAAACTTCTTTACTAAGTAAACGTTTGACAGGTAAAGGAGAGCTTTAATGAAATGTTCGAATATCTATGTATCTCATATAGAGATCAAGTATTAGCCCCAGGGATTGGCCCCGTTAGCACATGCAAAATCATACTTGTTTGATAATATCATAGGTCTTTAAAGCACAGAACTGTTCATATCTGCAGCAACAAAAATATCAGTTTACTTTTGAGATGGGTTTGTGTCATTTAAACTATCCTGTTTAATGCTGATCCACTAACGCCATAAGCTAACTATTTCATATATATAATATATATATATATATATATATATATATATATATATATATATATATATATATATATATATATATGCGTGTGTGTGTGTCTATAATGTATGCAAATATATAGGTATGTATATATGTATATATATGTATGTATATATGTATATATATATATATGTATGTATGTGTATGTATATATATGTATGTTTATCTGTTGCTACTAATATCTAGTCTTCCTGTTGAGGTTCTTTTTTAGGGTTTCTATTGTCAAATAGAAAAAAATTTAAAGTAAAATTTAAAAACAGTTTTTGTAAATTCCTTATTTAGTCAACTTACATGTTGGGAAATTGGAAAACCTATTTATTGCCTAAAAAATTGACACATTAGTTTTATAACAATGCCTCGAAAATTGTTAAAAATAAATATTAAGTCCATAAACATGAAAAACACCACAAGTTTTTAAACTTGCAAATGTATATCTTATGAAGTAGAAATTGGAAAACCTGTTTTTGTAAATATTTTATTCAGTCATGTAAACTGAGAAAAATTTTAAAAGAAATTAGAAAACCTGTTTATTGCCTTAGATATTGACATCGACAGAAAACAGAAAGCGACCCTTTTACGCTGCGCTGGAGACGAGGTTTACAACATTTTCCACAACTTTACTAGCAAGCAGAAAGACATTATATGAACCATTGATGCGGAAGGTAAGTTGATAAAACCAAACGAGTATGAAATGTTGAAGAAGTCACTAACCGATCGTTTCACACATAAAAATCATATGATACAAGATTTTCAGATTTCGACGCACCATACAAAATCCAGACTAAAGCTTGGATTCATACTAAGAACTCTGACATCAACGTGCGATTCCAAAATACAGACTGGGAATTCCACTCTCAAACAAATATTAGAAGAAGGCAGAGCCATTGAACTTGCTCACGTATGCACTTTCATCCATTGGACGTCTATATAGAGATGGTGTAATAATTAACGATAGTGTTTCAGGGAACTATTGGTAAAAAGATAGTGATTTTACGTAACATCCATTCGGGATGATTGACTTACTGTGTAGCCGTCTGTATTATAATTTCCGTAACTTCATCTTCATTTTCCTGCAAGTCATGACATTAAACGAGGGGAGTTTAGCTTAAGGATTTTCAACAGAAAACAAGACACTGTAACAAATAACATGTAGGGTCATATAAAACCCGTAATAAAATGCACCTTCTTACGTTAGAGGGATATCCGAAAGTATATCTTTGTAAATCCACGATAATATTTATACAAAATATCTTTGGTTGTGACGAAACGCTGTTTCTTTTCTTTTTCCTTCCTTTTGTGTTTTGTTAATTTGAGCCTCTTTAAACTGTGTAGTAGGACCAGAAAGCCTGCATGAATAAAACGCTTGGTTCCCTCAGTTAAATTTTTTTTTTTTCATTTTCACTGTCTTCCGGCCTAGACATTGTGTTCGGAAATTTTAGAATAAAAGTGGGGATCACATTAGCAAAGTATTTCAAGTTTTTTGTTCTTTTTTAAAAAAAACTTGTTCTTATCACGTTGGGGTTATCAAATGTAATTATGATTAGATTGAGTTGAAAGAAACTTAGTAGATTTAAAGGTGTCTGTAAGCATCTTACTGGAATTCAATGTTAAATAAAAATGGGTCACCATCTTCAATTAAGAAACAAATATATTCACTAAAATATGAATCAACTTTTATTTAAAAGGAAGTCTAACACATAAAGAGAGTAGACTATTCTGGCATCGAACAATTACAAGTATCAGTTCTGGGTTCTTGCGCCAGAGTACCCACATCCCCGCTAGGGAATCATGGGAGCCAGAGCTCTTACACTCCATAATGGGAGCACTGTGAATTGTCGGCTGGACAGTATGTAATCAGGGAGTCTGTAATCAGTGACTCACATTGCCACATCTACGCATGATAGCCAGTCCAAAAAGTGTCAGCAAGTGAATAAGTACAGCATAGTCGAAAGCTGGTCTATCAGTGGTATGTGGTAAACAACGTACTTCTCCGTGTCTATGTCAACTAGACAAAAAGCGAGTAAATCCTGATGTGCCTTCCTGTTCGTGGCTAGTCTGCACAGAGCTACTGACACCAGGTTCTTACTCATTGATCGATTTGGACTTGTTTGCCATAACTCGATGCGATTATTAATGGGGATCTGTGCAGATTTCCCTCATCTGGGTTTTGCTGCTACCGAACATGCAGCAGCAGCACATTTCAAGAAAATTGGACCTAGGAGTCATTTACAAGAACGTGCCACATGCGCGTCATCTTTCCTAGGTTCCACGAGATGTTGCCTGACACAAGCATTTTGATCGCCACCTTAGTCACGATGAAGCCGTTGACCATTTGTTGCAAAGATGCAGAAAACCACGCCGGACCCTCAGCAATATCTTCTTGATCCTTTAAGTTTTCATATGCTTGTGTCAAAGCTTAAGCGAATCAAGTGTAAGTTTAATCGATGAAAAACACAGTCAGCCGCAAAAACTGCTACAAATTGCAGGACTCAGTAAACATCGACACTTTGGACATTATTGCTTTGAGATCCTGTGCCTCGGGCCCGTGAACGTTTTCAGGTTCCAGTTCTATTCGGGATGATTCCATCCAATGTGGTCGATCGGTTGTGCCCTTTTTGGCAACCTTGGGTCAGTAACAGGAATCAGCAATCCACCCGACCCATCTTGAAACATGGAACGAGGATTTCTGGTTGTTAATTAGTCATAGGAACCCTCAGACTAACCAAATATCAAGACAGTGTTTTCTATGGTGGGATACGGAGAGGTGCAGTACTGAAATTGTCCGGCGCTTCTTAGGGAAATTGCGCTTTCAGATGCCATCTCTTCCTCACCTGACCCTCCTCTTTGATGTGATCGATCCTTCCGGATCTGTGACTCATGTTCCTTTCACGGGGGCGATGGAAGGTCTGTCACTTACATGTGGTCGTTTCTCTCCTCCTCCATGGAAGTCCAGGCTAAGGTAGTTTTGAGGCATCAGCTTCTTGACTCCTGCTTATCGCTGAGGACCCATTGTTTGCACTAGTGCTATTTTCGTCGAAGTAGGCACTTCACTCCCATGCATCACCTTGGTTGGATCCTTCTCTGCCTATACAGCCACGAACTCTGGGATAGAAAGCAACCAGAGATCCGAATGGTGACGATCGACACCTGGTAAGGTTGAAGCCAGGGGAAACTTTAGTGGAGGTTTGAAACACCTCTGATGTGCAAATTAATCGTCGGAACCAGGTGTATGGGCGGGAAATCAAACCAATCAGAATGTCTAGGATAGCTGGTGCTCGATCATCGTAAGTTCATCCGTTTAAGCGAACCATTGGAGGGAGGTCCTCTGGCTGTTCATGGGTTCGACTTACGCTTGAACTCGAAACGGGTGGAAGGGACTGACTCACCTTAGCAACGGAAGCAAGCCACATTTTCGTGTCGCTTCCAGTGACAGTTCTGATTTCTAATGCAAATGCAAGTGGGCTACATTTTGTAAGCAGAACTGGCGATGTTAGATGAACAAAACGTCCGGTTATAGTGCCTTACACGATGCCCATGATATTTCTGATAGGGTGTCGGTCGATATAAACAGCTGGACAGTATCCATTACAGTCAGAAGCCGTTATGAAGTTTACAACAACTAACCAGCCTAATCGACGGGTCCCGGCGAGTAAGAAAGCCCCGTAGCGAGAATGGAAGCCTAGTGTGATAGCCTAAATAGAGCCAACTGTAGGTAAAGATCTCGGTGGTGGTAGCAAATATTCAAATGAGACTTTCAAAGACCAAAGTGAAGCGGGGTTACATGTCAACAGCATTCGAGCACATGTCAGTCAGTCCTAATATGGTGATGCAACTCAAACAAATGCTTCTTCATCTTATGTACATGAACGGATCAACGAGATTCCCACTATATATTATTATTTCATGTATCTACATATCTTGTATATGCTTTGTTCTATTAGTGGTCTTTCGTGACATCGCGAGTGGTGTATTGTGTGTCGGTGGTCTGTCTTACATGCTGGCGGTGGTGCTGGACTCGGATTGCTATTCCAGCAGATATGAGCTTGTCTCTACTCTTAGGTTGCACGTCTTTGCGCATCTCAACCTATCGGTCCTTTTCCGGTCATAGTTGCAACATCATCGTTCAGCAATGTCGAACCGGCAATACCACTACTTTCATCGTTCTCTTGGTAACCTGGTGGAAAAGGCTCCCACATGTGCAGATTTCGCTCCCGGGGTCCGTAGTGGCGGGGAATGCTACTGCTACTGCAGGTGTTCCAAAGCGACGATGCAAAATGCAAAATGCAAAAAGGAAAATTTATCCTTATTTTCAGTACAAATACAGACCGGTTTCATAAAAGTTACAATGGGGATAACAGGCAGGTGGCGATGAAAGGTCGCTTCTAGACTAGTTGACTTCAGGCTTGGGGTGTCAATCTTTGTGGAGCAGTCACACAACTGTATTCTATTGTGACTCAGCCATGTATCGACCTGCTCAATCATATCTGAAGGACGACTGCACCACAACAAGAAAAGCAGCCTGAACAGATATACACTGGACAAGGCAGGTAAAGCAAGAGCGGTAGCGCTTGATATATCGAAAGCCTTTAAACTGGTCTGGCATGAAGGTCTTCTCATAAAAAATAATCCATATGGTATTACTGGACGAATATTTAATATACTTAGATGCTTCCTATCCAAAAGAAAGATGCAGTAACCTGTTCATCCAAACAACAAGACATGAATGTTTAAGTCAATAACAAAACTTATTAGCTGCGACCTATTTGCATTAAAAATTAATATTTAATAGAAGTTATAAATAAATTGTTTAGACTAATTTCCGAACTGTTTTTCTTTTAAAATAATGTTTCCTCGTAAATAACCCAGAAATTGTTTTTTTTATTAATTTCCTTTAAAATAATTTATGTTGAAAATAGTAACGTTTTCCCATTATTTTACTATTAGTATATATTTGTTTCTCATACCGTTTGTCTACAGTGGATCACTCACTAGTGAAATTATTGCAACGGCAAATTATTTTTGATTTAACTGCAGAGCGTCTTCGTATTAAAAAACAGAACAAGACTAAAAAGATAAGGAAGTATATATTTGTTTTTAATATCACTCTTTTACAAGACTACTTCGAAATATGATAAAATATGAGTTAAAAGTCGACAGGCAGCAGGTCAGTAAGCGGTGACAATATGGATGAGTTTACATGCCATGTTAGCTCTAGAGTTTTTACATCCCTTAATGATAGACTAATGGAGTGTAAGATGCGATAATTCGTTTTTCGCAAAGTGCCTGAAAATGAGTGCACAAGTGTACGAAACATTAGTAAATAGAAAAGATGTGAATTGGTTTTGTTCAGCGTGCGAGAAATCATCGATCACGGCTGTGAAATGTGACAAAGAGATCGAAGGAAAATGTGCTGCCTACATGAACTCTATCACAGACAAACTAATCAATATTGAGGAACAGCTGAAATGTAAGGCAGACATTAGTTCCCTCAAAGAACTGGACACTCGTTTCAAGTGGCTGAGAGATAAAGGAGGTGCAAGGCCAAAAAGGGTTGAACCCCAGAGTGGCGCAGTTAGGGAAGCAATAGCAGAACAACAAGAGCGTGGGTACAGATTGAAGAATATTGTCATACTGAATCTGTGTGAGTCCACAAAGAAAGATATAAAAGACAAGATAAAGGATGACAAGACATCAGTTGAGAAAGTAATTGCTGCGATTAAAATTGAAGAGGGGGAAGTAATTAGACGCTGTATCAGAATAGTAAACAAGGATAGAGAGGACAAGAAGGGGGATCGTATTCTTAATTAAGTTTGAACAGTGTAGAAGCGAAGAAAAGAATCGTGAAGAGTGCCAAGAAACTGAGAGACATTAAAGAGTTTGAAAACGTGTTCATCGGACCAGATCTGACTAGAATGCAAAGAGAGGAACAATACCTGCTGCGGGAAAAAATAAATGAAAGAAAAGCGAATGGAGAGAATATATTTTTATTAGCAGAGGAAAAATCGTCCATGCGCGAGAAAGGGCGGTGCAGTTCAAATGAGGAGCTACACGCCCAGTCAAGAAATAAAAAGCATCAGAATACTTTCCTCCCCCATGTACATAGTTTTAACAACGGTGATATTAAGATTCTTTCAACGAACATTGATGTGATTACGACAATATAACAGATTTAGAACAGTGTATCAGAGACATGAAACCTGACATTATAGCGCTTACTGAAGTTAAGCCAAAGAATTACAAGTTTCAACTAAGTGAAACAGAAGTTGTGCTCGAGGGTTATCATCCACCTATGAACAACCTGGAAAAAGATGGAAGGGGTATATGTATACGTTTCACAGTTGTACGATGTAGAGGATCTCAACGTTGACATTGAGGCATTTAATGATTTATAAGAATCGATATGGATAATGGTGAAAGTAGGAAAACAATAAGATTGTTTGGATGTGTTTACGGAAACCCAACAAGGGACAGTATAAACAATCGAAAATTAGAGACATTACTTAGATCTGTATCTGAACGGAATATAAAGAACCTAGTGATAGTTGGTGACTTAAACTATTCGAGTGCAAATTGGGACATATGCACAGCGACATACAGAGTGGGTTCAGAGTGTGATCAGTTTCTGAATTGCTTAAAAGACTCCTTTTTAGTGCAAAATGTAGACAAACCCACTAGATATCGTGGCACACAGAGACCATCGATTGTGGATCTAGTGTTGACCAATGAGGAGAATGTTATCCGTAACATTGATTGTTTAGCACCATTAGGAAATAGTGACCACTCTACTGATGTGTTTAACTATATATGCCAACAAGAACTAAACTACAGCAAGACCAAAACATTCAAAGTTGACAATTTGGGAAATTACAGTGAAATATGAGATTCAATCTCAAATGTTGAATCAAGAACTAAGTGAAAAAGACATTCAAGATGCATGGGATAGATTCAATTACATTCTGAGTGAAGCAATGCAAAAACATATTCCAACTCACAACGTTGGACGATGATGTAGAAGTAAGAAACGCCAGATTTATATGGACAGATCAGCAATGAAGCAAGTTAAAGCGAAACAGAGAGCTTGGAAGAAGTATGTGGCGGTGTCTTGCTTCAATTAATCTGGTGTAGGTAAATCGGGACCGATTCGATAACAACATATATGTTTGGCAAGGATCACCAGTTAGCGAGTGCTGATTTTGACAATATAATATTGTTGATAAAAAGGAGAAACTGTAAAGTAAAAATAAAACATTTATGTAGAAACAATTTTACAAAGATGTAAAATATAACAATAAAATTTGTTGAAGGTTAGAAAAGTTTTTGAAAACTACACGAGCGTAAAATTTGTCTTTAAAGTTTAAAGTTCAGTATGTATGAGTGCGTGTGTGTTTACTTGGGTTAAGCTGTTATTGTGGGAAGACAGCAGGCGTGCTTAAAAGTGGATGCTGGGGTTCGCACTTCAAGTCGGGTGTTTTTGTTGTTGTTGTTGTCTTAATGAAAGTGGGGCGAGTAATTCGGTGTCGCTAGGAACACTAATCATTTTTCGATAATACGCTGATTTTATCAAAGTTTATTTCGCAACTACTTGTCAAAAACATGTGAACACTTTTCCTTGAGTTCACACTTTTGCTAAATCTGTAATTATTTATTTTTACGAACAACTGATCACAAAGTAATTCCCTCTTCTAGAAGAAAGAAAAAAATGAAAAGAAGAGGAGTGAGTAAGCCGAACGAACCTAGAAAGAAAAGTGATAACTAAGCAGGCTAGCACGTTCCTTCAATGCTATTTCGTCTCATCGATCTATTGATCTGCCACAAGTATACAGAATCACATGACTTACGTGACTTTGACCAGTGTTGCGGAGTTAGAAATGGCTTAAGAATTATACGAGAAAGTTGAAAAAGACGTTTGAAGAATCTCTTGCATACAATGATGAACTGAACCCTAAATCATTTTGGAAATACGCCAAATCCAGGAGAACTGTGAAGAGTGGAGTCAGTGATCTTAGAGACAATGATGGTGTATTACATTCAGAAAGTGACGCAAAAGCCGAAATTCTAAACAACTTGTTTTTGTAGTGTCTTTACTCGTGAACATATTGACAACATAGCTGAGCTGGATCATAGATGTAGAAATGTGGAACTGTCAAATATCAGCATTACAGAGGATGCTATTGATAAACAACTTAAGAAAATCAAGATTAACAAACCCCCAGGACATGATGGACATCATCCGAGAGTCTTGAAGGAGATCTCAGCTTGTATCATCAAGCCACTTAAGCTGATCTACACCAAATCAATTAAGTCTGGCATGCTACCCAGCCAGTGGAAACAGGGACACGTTACACCTATCTTCAAGAAAGGAGATCGGAGCCTACCGGGAAATTAACGTCCATCTTGTGCAAAGTACTGGTATCTATCATTAGAGATCAGATTATGAAGCACATGGTAGACAACAGACTATTCTGTGGCGAGCAATATGGGTTTATACCAGGCAGATCAGGCATGACACAACCCATGTCTCGACGAGTGGACCGATGTGCTGGACAGTGGTTATCTGGTGGATGGCATCTACGTAGACTTTCAAAAAGCTTTTGATACTGTGCCCCATCAAAGGCTACTTAGCAAACTGAAAAGCTATGGCATCAAAGGGCAAGCAAGGGATTTTCTACAAAACCGTATCCAACGAGTGTCAGTGAACGGTCATATCTCCAGGTGGGCTGATGTCACAAGTGGCATACCACAGGGCTGTGTCCTCGGACCAATGTCGTTTGTTGTCTTCATTAACGACTTGTCAGATAAAATCGAGAGTTTGTCACGCATATTTGCCGATGACACAAAGATCTATAGCAAGGCTACAACGGAAGAGTAATGATCGGCACTGCAGAATGACATAGAAAGGCTCAGAAAGTGGTCAGAAGATTGGCAGCTAAAATTCAATACCTCGAAATGCAGAGTTATACACTTTGCACATAACAACCAAAGGAATATTTATCTCATGAAGGACAATGAAGGAAATGACAACGAAATTGGTGCTTCGGATATTGAAAAAGATCTGGTTGTATACTTAGACAACAAACTGTCATTTCATCACCATGTCAATGAAACTGGAAAGAAAGCAAACCGTACACTTGGGACAATAAAACGAACATTTCTTAGCAAAGACAAGACCGTGATCAAAAAGCTCTACACCTCAATGGTGAGGCCCCTCGTTGAGTACGGAAATACACCACGAGTTCACCAGTTTGTCGGTGATATTAACAAGGTTGAAAAAGTTCAGCGTCGAGCCACTAAATTGTGTCCTACACTTGGGGACCTGCCATACGAAGATAGGTTGAGACACATGAAGCCCCCGTCCATGTACTATAGAAGAGAACGTTGAGATATGATCCAGACGTTCAAGATCCTCACAGACAAAGACAACATGGACCAGGAAGACAGTTACCCCTCAGCAAGATCACCGGAACAAGAGGTTACAACCTAAAACTTAAAAAGAAACATGGCAGGCTAAACATTAGAAAGTATTCGTTTGGGCTACGGGTTGTGAACAATTGGAATTCACTGCCAGACTGGGTCATCGATGCAACAGACATGAACGACTTTAAGTGAATGTTGGACAAACACTGGCTTCACAGAAAATATTCGGTCAGACCTGCGCACGAATTAGTATAGTGGACAAAAGGGAAAGGACAAGAATTAGGAGTTACAGGCACGAGCCTTTTTCCATAATAGATGTTATGTTATGTTATGTTATGTTTACTATTTTACTATTTTCCAAACTGTTTTTCTTTTTCATACGAAGAACTTCTAAAAATCGAAGAGATTATCACAGTTAATCCTTTTTAATCTGATATTTTTGCAACTCCTGAAATCAGCAAAGATTAATCATTGGATTATCTTGTAAGTATGTAAAACTTTATTTTACAAATTGAATTTGAGAAATAATTTTTATGACGACTTAGAATTTCGTTAGTCTCTTTACGTTTATGCAATGATAATTAAGATTTAAAAAATCGTTTGAATAATAATAATACCTAAATGACCCTCCTCAACCTCTATAATTAAAAAGAAATAAAAGTAATTGTTTGCATATAATTAATACGTAAATGAGATAAAAGTAATATTTAGAAAATTAAATGATTTTTGCCAAAATGGCGGTAAAATATTTCATAATTTATTTGCTATTTCTGCAATTTATGATTAAGATTTAAAGAATCGTTAGAATAATATTAATACCTAAGTGACCTGATATTTTGATCTGATATTTTCGCACCTCAAAGATTTGTCATTGGATTATCTTGTAAGTGTGTAAGACAGGCCTCCTTTACTTACGATGGCCGTGATCTCAGGCAATTAGCAATAACGAGAAGGCAATAATAACGAGAAGGTAAATCCTGGGAGTTTTATTCATTTGCAGTTCAAAACAAATTAAAATATCTTTTTTTTTAAAAACAAATCAATTGGTGAAAAACTAAAAAAGAAGTTGACATAAATTATTCCTTTTATATGAATAAATTACGATAAATCAGTTTCGTATCTAGTTGACTCTTGTTTATTTTACAAAATACCCTAAATAATGAGAACCGTTCATTAATTCGATAAAATGTGGGAGCTAACCGCTTCAATATAACCGTATTACTATTATTATTATTTTGTAATATTATGAAATATTACAGGAATTAGTAAGGAGAAAACTGAAGATTGCTATGATACAAGTCGGAAAGCTGAGAATAAATTGACGCTCTTTAATAAATGAGGATAGAAAGATGATATTTTCGTTGTTTTTTTAATCGACGTCTTTTCACAATGTTCAAACATCGAAGAGATTATCGCAATTAATCCTCTTTAATCTGATATTTTCGCAACTCTAGAAATCAGCAAAGATTAATCATGGGATTATTTTGTAAGTGTGTAAAACTTTATTTTACAAATTAAATTTGAGAAATTACTTTTTATGACAACTTTTAATACGATTAGAATTTCGTTAGTCTCTTTACGTGTATGCAATGATTATTAAGATTTAAAGAATCGTTTGAATAATATTAATACATAAGTGACCCCACAAACTTTATAATAAAAAAGGAAATAAAATAAATGTTTAGAAAAGTAATCTTTTCGATAATCTGATATTTAATCGAAACAATGAAATTCTCAAATTTTCCATTGAATCGATCGTAAATAATTTTTGACAAAATGTCGGTGAAATATTTAATAATACATTTGGTATTTCTGCTATTTTTTAAATTTTCAAGTTTAATCTTTTGTTTATTAAATTGTTAGGTTAAAGCACAGAAAAGATAACAAAGCCTTCCTCTTCCCATGTTAAGAATGGGTTTCTAAATAATGACGTTATTATTTCAGCACGGTGAACTGAAATAGTAACGTTTATTTAATAACTATTTTACAACCAGAGAAAATGTTTTCAAGAACAAGTTTTCTCAGATAAAACTTATTCATATTTTAAATATTATTTTTATTTTTTTTTACATAAATGATTTCCCATTGACTCAGTAAAATAACAGCCAGGTACTTGTACAGTTTACGGACCGGGCTGAAATAATAACGTTATTATTTAGAAAACCATTCTTAATGTGTGGAGGGGAGGACTTTGTTTACTATTTTTTATTTTCACCTAACAATTTAATAAACAAAAGATACGATAAAAATTGAAATTTAACTTGAAGACCAATCTTTAAAAAATAGCTTTGTCGGAAAACTACACAAGTACACACAACTAAAATAAAACCCGAATATATGAAAACGGAAAATAAAAAATAAAAACTTTTGCTGATTTATTTTTCTGTAGTATTTTTAGTTGCTTTTTGTTTTTGTTTGTGAACCTTCACAAACAGCTATGTATCTATATTGCCGACAATAGCGACGTGCTGCGTAGAAAGTAGAATGGAAAATATGGTGATGACCATGGTGATGGTGTCTGCAATCTAAGGGGAGACGATGAAGCGCAACGTCTGTCCTCATAGTGCCTTTCAATCGCTGACACTGGCCTGCCACCCGAATCTGAGAGCACAACTTCTTTTTTCCACTTGTTATATCTGCATGTGATACTATTGCGTCTGCTCGTTCTTACGGCTTAACAATCTATGGCATGGACTTTGGGACGATGTCCACATGCCTGGCAAACTTTCCCCCTGGTCTGTCATGGTGCCTGGTTCCCAGTGTGCAGGTGTACACGTCGGTTTTTCTGCAGATGGCATAATCTTTTGAAAATATCTGAACCTTGGTGCAGAGGCCATGAGCAATTGAGCCTGAAAACACAGCTGCTTCCAAAGACGGAGGAAATCTGACACAATCCATTATATGCGGCTAGCCAGTTCGTCTCTAATTCCATCAGTTCTAGCAGTTCTGGTCGTTCATGAATCTATAGTCACCCTAAATTGGGGTTACGGTTAGGGTTAAAGAAAACTTGTGATCTTTTTATTACTGCTAAGTTTTTCAGGTTATTTCTTAGAAATTGGCCTTTGCCCTTGTTATAAATAAGGCATGTGCATCCATCAATATCCTATTAACTTTTAAGAGATTTTGATAACATTGAATGATGTCTTGCAAATATCTTCTTTCCATTACTATATTTCTGTTATCATTTTTGGCTGGAATATTTACGTTTAAATAGTGTTCTCCTGCTGAATAACGCAATTTTCTCCCTCTTAAAAATAAATAAGAATTAGGTTTAGATTTTAATCCAAATTTGATCTACCTTAAAAATACAACACTCTTATTAAACTTGCAAATGTTAATTAATTAATCCTTTTGAAAATCGGATTTTAAAAGATGAAATTAATTATTACACTTGCAAATGTAGGATTAATCTTTTTGAAAATCGGATTTTAAAAGATGAATTTAATTATTAAACTTGCAAATGTAAAATTAATATTTTGAAAATAGGATTTTAAAAGATGAATTTAATTATTACACTTGCAAATGTAGGTTTATCTCTTTTGAAAATCGGATTTTAAAAGTTAAATTTAATTATTACACTTGCAAATGTAGGTTTACCTCTTTTGAAAATCAGATTATAAAAGTTAAATTTAATTATTACACTTGCAAATGTAGGATTAATCCTTTTCAAAATAGAAGTTGAAAAGTTAAATTTAATTATTACACTTGCAAATGTATGGTTATTCTTTCGATGCATTTATGTAACATAGTTTTAAAATAAATTACATACATATGTATAAATATATATATATATGTACACCGTGTGGCACACACTGGCATTAAACTTAAATCGTCATAACATCCAGACGAATTTCAACTTGACTGCGACAGATATGTCTAAATTAAGGAGGATTAAACATAAAAAGCGAACTTTTGAAAAATGTGTATATCGCAAAAAGTGTTCAAGTTTTCTTTTAAAAATTCATTCATGTTTTTCAAAATAGTCTTATATGTTACAAATGTATACATATATGTTTATATATGTTGACAGCACCTATCATATATTAATGATAAAAGAGATTTCTTTTGACTGGTGGTGAAATATTGAGAGAATTATGTTTATATTTAATGAGCGATTTTATTAAATGAATGTATCGTTCTATCTTTGTGTGTATTTGTGTTCTCCATTCACGAGTGCATTTTGTCATGTAATTACAGTGTCTTACGCGTTTTTATAAATAAATATGTCTGCATTTTTTAATAGAAAGTTTTAAAAATCTATTGAGATAGGTCAAATAGTGCGGCAAAAACTTTTATGACCCAAATCGAAACATTGAACAAGTCAAGTATTGTAATTAATTATGAAAACATGTTTACGATAACTTTTATGAAATATTATTAAGAAATTGATTTTTCTTTTGACAGATATACGTTGCAGTGGATAAGAAGAAAAAAATTGAATTAATGGCTGTACATCATTTTTCATTCGAAGGAACACTCTACTAATGTAAATATAGAAATTCTTTTAATGTGTCATCAATTATCAAGGCCAAAGGATACTCAAGGATAATGGTAAATGAAATGCATATATTGACATTTGAATGATGATTGCAATTCTTCCACATTTGTAAGAAACTTTACTCAGCATATGTAAGAATGTACATCAAGGATTACACTCTTCCCAAAAATAAACATATGAGTTAATAAGAATTAACTTACAATTATTTTGAAATAAACATCGAAAAACAAAAATTGTACATATATATATATATATATATATATATATATATATATATATAATGTCGAGGAGACTAACTCTCTCTGAGAATTTATATCAATGAAGTTGGAAGAAATATTATGTAATTGAATTTACTAATAATTAATATTATTTAAGAGAAATATTCTGAGTATTTTCCGTAAATCTGATCAGTAAACACTTCATATTAGAACAAATTTAATGTAACTATTAACCCTAATCCTAACAATATAAGGAGAAACCTAATTGCTTTTACAGTATCGATCATTTACAGAGGATTCAAATTTTAAAATACATGCAAGTGCATTGGTCAGAAACCTTATTGCTGTCAAGTATGTGGATAATTATTTTCACTGATTGCAACTTTAAAAGTTCACAGACAAACACACACTTGAGAGTTTGAATTACCTACTAGACACCATCCTCGAATGTCTTCGGTCTCTCTGTAAAAGGGTTTGTCATGAAATCCTGACATAAGCATACTTCACCCTACAAGTAAACCCTGACCAAATATTCTTAATAGCATAGTATTCGAAGCCTAAATAAGATGCCCTTGTGTTGGTTGTACACCTGCTTAATCAAAGAATGGTACACCTTCTAGTGATGTCACATCAAGTAACAGCACTTAACCTGATACTCTACCAGACTAGATGAATTCTTGTCCTGGAATCCGGTAAGACCAAGAGATGACAAGTAAGCTATGCTATAAAATAATCAACTAGTCATTTGGAGATAAAAATTAATGTTTTTAATATTTTTTACTAACATAATCAACTAGCGAATTGGGGAGAAAAAAATGAATGGTCTTAATATATTTACTAACTCATCGTTTAAGAGATAAAATTCAACTTTAATTGAATATTACAATTATCTATGTATCTGATATAGAGATCAGATATTAGTCCCAGGAAAAATAAAAAAAATATATAGTTTATATGTATATATACTGTTGAGAAACCTTTTTATTATGAAGTGTTTGAATCATCAGTTTCACTGAAGGCAACTTTAAAATATAATATGCAAACACACACTGCAGAGAAACCTTTTTCTTGTGAAGTGTGTAGGTCATCATTTTCACGAAAGGACGCATTGAAACTTCATGTGCGAACACACACTGGGGAGAAACCTTATTCTTGTGAAGTGTGTGGGTTATCATTTTCACAAAAAAATAAATTGAAACTTCACATGCGAACACACACGGGGGAGAAACCTTTTTCTTGCAAAGTGTGTGGATCATCATTTTCACGACAGGATAAATTGAAACTTCACATGCGAACACACACTGGGGAGAAACCTTTTTCTTGTGGAGTGTGTGGGTCATCATTTTCATGACAGGATAAATTGAAAATTCACATACGAACACACTCTGGATGGAAACCTTTTTATTGTGAAGTGTGTGGATCATCATTTTCACAAAATAACACATTGAGAATTCACATGCTAACACACGAGAAAGTTTATTCTTGTGAAGTGTGTCGGTCATCTTTTTCACAAAAGGAAAGATTGACACTTCACATGCGAACACACACTGAAGATAAACCTTTTTCTTGTGGAGTGTGTGTATTATCATTTTCACGACAGGATAAATTGAAAATTCACATACGAACACACACTGGAGAGAAGCCTTATTTTTGTGAAGTGTGTAGATCATCATTTTCGCGAAAGGACAAATTGAAACTTCACATACGAACCCACACTGGGGAGTTTGAATTACCTACTAGACACTATCCTCGAGTGTCTTCGGTCTCTCTGTACAAGGGTTTGTCAGGACAACCTGACATGAGGATACTTACCCCTACAAGTAAACCCTGACCAAATATTCAAATTACATAGTATCCGCAGCACAAATAAGATCCCCTCGTACGAGGAATAGTGCATCTTCTCCTTGTGATGTAACCTCAAGTAACACCACGTGCTGGATACTCCACCAGACTAGATGAATTCTTGTCCTGGAATCCGGTAAGACCAACAGACTACAAGAAAGATGTACTATGACATATTGACTGGTCAGTTGGGGAGAGAAGAAATTATTCTTAACTTTTTTACTAACTCAATGCTTGAGAAATAAAAGAGAATTTTAATAGAATACTCGGGTATCTATGTATCTCATATAGAGATCAAGTGTTAGCCCCAGGAAGGGGCCCCTTGATTTCTGAGAACTTCGACTGAAGTAAAATTAAACATTGGGAGAAGCCTTATTCTTGTGAAGTGTGTGGATCATCATTTTCACACAAGCACCATTTGAAACTTCACGTGAAGACACACACAGGTGAGTTTGAATTACCTACTAGGCACTATCCTCAGGTGTCTTCGGTCTCTCTGTACAAGGGTTTGTCAGAACAACCTGACATGAGGATACTTACCCCTACAAGTAAACCCTGACCAAATATTCAAAATTACATAGTATCCGCAGCACAAATAAGATCCCCTCATACGGGGAATAGTGCATATTCTCTTAGTGATGTTACCTCAAGTAACTCCACGTAGTTGGATACTCCACCAGACTAGATGAATTCTTGTCCTGGAATCCGGTAAGACCAACAGACCACAACAAAGATATACTATGACATACTTGACTGGTCAGTTGGGGAGAGAAGAAATTTATTATTCTTAACTTTTTTACTAACTCAATGTTTGAGAAATAAAGGAGAATTTGAATAGAATATTCGGGTATCTATGTATCTCATAGAGAGATCAAGTGTTAGCCCTAAGAAGGGGTCCCTTGATTTCTGAGAACTTCGACTGAAGTAAAATTGAACATTAAGTGAGAAACCATATTCTTGTGAAGTGTGATCATCATTTTCACAAAATTACAAATTGAAAGTTCATATGCGAATACACACTGGGGAGAAACCTTATTCTTGTAAAGTTTATGGATCATCATTTTCACTGACGTCAAGATTAAATGTTCACATGTGTACACATCTGAGGAGAAACCTTATTCTTGTGATGTGTGTGGATCATCATTTTCAAACAAGTCAACTTTGAAAGTTCACATGTGAACACATACTGAGAAGAAATCTTATTCTTGTGTTGTGTGTGAATCATCATTTCCTCTCACGTCAACTTCGAAAGTTCACATGCGAACACAGACTGAGAAGAAACCCTATTCTTGTGTTGTGTGTGAATCATCATTTCAAAACACGTCCACTTTGAAAGTCTACATGAAAATACAGACTGAGAAGAAACCTTATTCTTGTCAAGTGTGTGGTTCGTCATTTTACAAGACAATATTAAAAGTTCACATGCAGACACATGCAGGTAATAAACCTTATTTTCGTAAAGCGTGTGGGTAATCATTTCCACACTAGGCAACACTGAAACCTCATATGTGAACACTGGAGAGAAAACTTTTCCCTGTGAAGGGTGCAGATCATAATTTTCATGAAAGCACCATTGTACAGTTGACATGAGAACACATACTGGTAAGTTTGAATTTACCTACTGGATACCATCCTCGATTTTGTTCGGTATCTCTGTACAATGGTTGGTCAGCACAACGAGACATGATGATAATTCACCCTAAAAGTAAACCCTGAACACATATTCGATATATAATTAAGTAATAGACTTACGGTTAGATATCTGCACGATTCATGCATGATATAATATCGAAATGTGTTTACATACCATCCTATAGACGAATTAAAGGAATCATTATTAGTAAAAATAATTAATAGCTAAATATATGTTTATGTAAAAATAATTACATAATAGCTTAATAATAGTTAAATAATAGCTAAATATATGTTTATATAAAGTCGGTCTGCATATACATATGTAGACATATATGTAATTTATAGGATTCTATAAAGGAAATAGAGGACTTATTTTAGTAAGAATAATTTATTCTGTAATCCTTGTTAAAATCTTGTAAATCTTGTTAGGTAAGCAGAAAAAAGTGATTATTAAAAAAATGTTTTAAAACCTATTTATAATTTTGCAAAATATAGTAAACAACATAATATCATCTGTTGTTACAAATGCAGTTAATTATGAGGTAATTAGCAATTCTTTCTAATTCATTAATATTTAGTGTTGATACAATACAATGCAGTTAATTATGAGGTAATTATCATTTTTTTCCAATTCATTAATATTTAGTGTTTTTATCTCATAAATTTGTTGTGCAACTCAATTTAATTTTTTGTTTGTTAGATTTACAAATTATTTGCTTTTTCTTTATTTCTGATGAAAGATCAGTAAATTTTATTGAAAACATATTATTTAAGCATTTTGGGATATATAATTATATAATAGCTCTATCTCTCATATATATATATATATATATATATATATATACACTTATAAGTATATCTATTCATCCATAGGTATATATATAGAGAGACAGATAGGTATATATATATATATATATATATATATATATATATATATATATATATATATATATATATATATATATATATACGCTTTTACACTACACTGGAAACGAGGTTTCCGACATTTTCCGCAACTTTATTAGCAAGCAGAAAGACATTATATGAACCAATGATGCAGAAGACAAGTTTATAAAACCAAACCAGTATGAAATTGTGAAGAAGTCACTAACCGACCGTTTCACACATAAAAAATCATATGATACAAGATTTTCAGATTTCGACGCACCATACAAAATCCAGACTAAAGATTGGATTCATACTAAGAACTCTGACATCAACATGCGATTCAAAAATACAGATCGGGAATTCCACTCCCAAACAAATATTAGAAGTAGGCAGAGCCATTGAACTTGCTCATGTACGAGCTGCAGACATGGAACAAAGGGAAGTCCATGAACTTTCATCCATTGGACTGCCATATAGAGATTGTGGAATTATTAACGATATGATTTCTGTAACTTCGACTCCATTGTCCTGCAAGTCATGAAATTAAATGAGAGAAGTTTAGCTTAAGAATCTCTGACAAAACAAGACACTGTAATAAATAACATGTAGGGTAATATAAAACTCGTAATAAAATGCACCTTCTTATGTTGTAGGGTTATCTGAAAGTACATCTTGATAAATCCACGATAATATTTATACAAAATACCTTTGATTGTGACGAAACGCTGTTTCTTTTTTTCCCTTCCTTTTGTTAGTTTGAGCCTCTTTAAACTGTGTCGTAGGACGAAAAAGCATGTGTGAATAAAACACCTGATTCGCTCAGTTGGATTTTTTTCTTTTTTACTGTCTTCCGGCGTAGACATTCTGTTCGGAAATTTTAGAATAAAAGGGGGGATCACATTAACAAAGTATTTACATTTTTCTGTTCTTTTTTTAAAAAAATTGTTCTTATCACGTTGGGGTCACCAAATGTAATTGTGATTTGATTGGGTTGAAAGGAACTTAGTAGAGTAAGCTGTGTATGGAAGCATCTTACTCGAATTTAATGTTAAATAAAAAGAGTCACCATCTTCAATTAAAAAAAAACAAATATCTTCACTTAAATATGAATTTTATTCCTGGGATGATGATATTCATACGTCACCAATGCACATGGAATTATTTTTGTTTTCCTTTTTAATAAATGATGTTTTCCTAAAATCGCTAAATGCTTGTTTACCATTGTTTATTTTTCTATCTTGCATAAAAAGCGAAAATAAGTTGCTGTCAGGAAACTTGAGTAATTCGTTTTATATTCTTTGATTTAATTGCGAAAAATGTTTCAGTTTTTATGCAGCGTGTCACAAAAATCTGAGGGGCGTCAATCTGTTTTATTTACAGAAGTGCTAAATGGAAATAAAATTGAATGGTTTAACATCTTTAACAGGCGTTATACACCACGTGACAAAGGCAACTCGAAATTGAATGAGCGGTTACACATGTAATTAGTCATACACCAGGCAGCCCAGGAAGAGCGAGCCAGACAAAAAATAGGGGTATTCCCACAAGAGCCAGAGCCGGTTGACCATGGTCAGTGGTTAGAGGAGCACTTCTTACCTACGGACATCGCAGGGGCAGCCAACCAAAAATCAACCGTCTGTGCATGGTTAGTTGCAGCCGGTAAAAGGTGAAACAACGAACTGAAAACGACAGTAAAAGTGATTCAACTTTTGTTGGTGGCTTCCATTCTGGCATCGACAAATTATTAGTATCAGTTCTGGGTTCTGGCACCAGAGTACCCACAGCCTCGCTAGGGAATCATGGGAGCCAGAGCTCTTACATCCCATAATGGGAGCACTGTGAATTGTCGGCTTAACAGTATGTAATCAGGGAGTCTGTAATCAGGGACACACTTTGCCACATCTACGCATGATAGTCAGTCCAAAAAAAGCCAGCTAGCGAAAAAGTAGTGGCATCCCAGCACCTGTACAGCACAGTCGAAAGCTGGTCTATCAGTGGTATGTGGTAAGCAACGCACTTCTCCATGTCTAGACAAAAAGCAAGTAAGTCCTGGTGTGCCTTCCCGTTCGTGGCTAGTCTGCACAGAGCTATTGACACCAGGTGCTTTGCATCTTGTAAAAGGTGAAAAATAGCCGACTAAAAGGGTCTTATGGATGATTCAACATTTTTAATGGTCCCTTTCCAGCATCAGACGAATAGGGGTCATCGATTACCAGCACCAGTTCTGAGGGTTGTTACAGCAAATGCTTGATAAAACATGCATCATTGGAAAAAGTTGGGTCGGTTTGCTGGAGTCAGTGTCCGAGTGATGGCTAGTAACAAACTACACCATGCCTACAGACAACAGAGCTTGACCTGTGATTACATGCAGAAATGCCGCTCGCAAGGGATACTCGCAGCTGGTGCTTCAGATCTTGTAAAAGAAAAGAAAATTGCTAACCACAAAAGGTAGTATAGGTGATTAAATTTTTTTGTGTAACCCCTTTTATGGCGTTGGATATTGGTTTGGGAGCCTTCTATCACCTGTTCTGTTTTTTTTTATACAAAACGCTTGATAAAGCATGTACAGTAGGAATAAAATTAGCTCGTACTTCTACTGCCATTTGCTGTAGTAAAACGACTTTTCATTAAAACGATAAAAGAGAGAGGAGCAAGTAATCATGGGAAAGAAAAGAACGGGACGCATTTGAATCACAGTTTATAAAAATACAATAAGAAATAAGACACTTGTAAGAATTAACAAAAGTTGAGATTATACAAACATAACAAGTGTTTATTAAATCAAAAAAGACCAAATAAAAGTTCTGCTCCGTTCTGGGGAGTTTTAGTTAAAATCGCGAATGGTATATCATAAAAAGACACTTGTAATAATGAACTTTTGTTCATTCTGGTTTAGTTAAAATCGCGAATGGTTGATCAGTCCAAATTGGCAAATAAGTAAAATTCAAATCAGGACGAATTAAAAATAAGTAATTTGTTTTCTTTTTCTCTCTTTTTTTTCATAGGCCACATACCTTTTTATAACTTTTTTGTGTGTTATTTGACACGTTGAGTGGAAAGTATTTTCACAGGATTTTAGGTCCGTTCTTTCTCGGATATTTTTAGTGTAACGTGTCGGCTGATGAGGGATATTATTGAATTTTAGATCCAAATGTGCCTCATTTTGCGGATAGTTTTGTTAATGTGGCGAGCTTAGGTTATCTCGTAAACCTTGCCCGTTTTTGTATACGGCAGTATAGCTTTCGATTTGAAGTGCTGGGTAGGTACAACATTTTGAAACGACTTTACCACTTCGCTCATGAGGTATGACTGTCTCGTCTTCTGTGGATAGTTTTACGTGTGGAGTTTTCGGTTTTATGAAAGACTAGCGGGGCTACCCGGCGTTGCTCGGGGTGATAAAAACATTTAATTGAAGAAAACTCGTGTGTGTAACATCTTTATATTGAAACTTCTATTTCTCCCCCTCTCTCTATAGCCATCTCTTTATATTGAAACTTTTTCTTCCCTGGTCGCCCCATTTCACCGCTACTTTCTCATGTTGTCTTTTGCGAAAGCTGTTTCTTCCCCACCATTTCATCCTACGTTTCCCAGGGCAATAGTATGACATATTTATATAAAAAATACCACCTCTGTGTGCACCTTCTATATAGGTACTTATCTCCGCCCCGGTGTACATACTATATATGAATCTATCGTCACCCCGGTGCGCATACAATATACATACCTATCGCCGCCCCAGTGCTCATAATATATACATACCTGTCGCAACCCCGGTGCAGATACTATATAAGTACCTATCACTGCCTGGGTGCCGATACTATATAAGTACCTATCGCCGCCCCGGTGCGAATGCTAAATATGTACCTTTCGCCGCCTCGGTGCCCGTTCTATATATGTACCTATCGCCGCCCCGGTGCGCGTTCTATATACGTACCAGTCGCCGCCCTGGAGCGCATGTTAAATACATACCTATCATCGCCCCGGTGCTATATACGTACTTACTGCCGCCCATGTGCACATGCTATATACGTACCTATTGCCGACCTGGTGTGCATACTACATATGTACCTGTTGCTGCCCCAGTGCAAATACAAAATATGTACATATCGCCGACCCGGTGCGAATGCTAAATACATACCAATCGCCACCTCGGTGTGAATGCTAAATATGTACCTATCACCACTACTATATACGTACCTATTGCCACCCCAGTGCACATACTATATATATACCATATCGCCGGCCCGGTGCGCATACTATATTAGTACCTATCGCCGGCCTCATGCGCATACTATATACTTACCTATCTCTGCACGTGTACACATACTGTATATGTACCTATCTCCAGCCCAGTTCGCATACCTAAGAACTCATATTAATACGCCCCTGTCGTGTCAGAAAAACAAAATAGTGTTCATTCATGTAGTGTCACTATCATAAATATAAATATTTTTAGTTAATAAAAGAAAAAAAGAAATTTTTTTTGCTCCCCCAAGAAAATTTTTTTTCATCCTCCCCCATACTTAGAAATATTTTTAATTTAAAAGAAAAAAAAAAGAAAAATGTTTGACCCCGCCCCCCATACATAGAAATATTTTTAGTTCAAACAACGAAAAAAAAAATTTACCCCCCGCCCGAAAAAAAATATTTTTCATCCTCCCCATACATATAAATATTTTTAATGAAAAAGAAAGAAAATTTTGACCCCCTCCCCCTCAAATATTTTTTACATATATTTTTAGTTTAAAAAAGAAAAAAAAAATTTCGACGCCCTCCTAAAAATTTTTTTTCATCCTAACCTATACATATGAATATTTTTTATGAAAAAAAAATCCTCCCCCCCCAAATTTTTGTTTACCCTTCCCTAGAAATATTTTCAGTTAAAGAAAGAAAAAAAAATTTCTGAGGTGCCTCGGTCATATCAAAGAACCATACTGCAGAAGCCTCCGGGTCATATATTGTAGAAGCACCCCCGGTGTGGGGTCCTATACTGTAGAAGCGCCCCTGGTCCATATACTGCAGAAGCACCCATGGTCTCTATTCTACATAAGCCTCTGGGTCCTATATTGTAGAAGCACCCTTGGTGCTGGGTCCTATATTGTAGAAGCACATCTGGTCCCTATATATGAGAAGCACCCATTGTCCCTATTCTGTAGAAACCGAAATTGTGTTTTTAAACGTGAGTTATCGTTCTTCCTTAGCTATCCTCTAACAAATAAATTTCATTAAAAATACTGAATTGTTTTATGAACTTGAGGTATTACGTAATTAAATTACAATATGACTCAGCAATTTCAAATTACTATAAAATATAATTAAAAATAACTGAAAAGCCCCCCCCCCCGATGAAATATGCCGCATGGACTCCTAAGGGGTGGCTTTCTAGATTCGGGAATACTCTAATCATCTCACTCTGTGAATTTTACATAAGAATACACTTTTATATGTTATGTATATTCTCTAACCTTGTTTTAAAAACCCAAATTGTGTTTTTAAATGTGAGTTATCGTTCTTCCTTAGCTATCCTCTAACAAATAAATTCAAGTGGGACTTGAAAAGCCAGCGCCTGAAAAGATGAGCACTCTGGCCATTAAAAAATTGCCGGGCAGCCCCGTCGGGATTCCCCGGTAGGGGTGCCTCAGGCAGTAAGCAATAAACTTACTCCTCCCCAAAGAGGGAAGACAAAGCCTGGGAGTGTGAACCTCCTAGAACTGCACAGGACAAACCTTCCCCCGGTTGCTATACCGCAGAAGCCTCTACTGACATCACCATTACCGATCCCCCCTCCTTTTATTATGCACAATAGTCCGAAGAGAATCGTAAATGGCGTTAAAATATTTTACAAACTTATCACTACAGTAGCTCTATCTAGAACATTGAGCAGTTTTCTCCCAGACAACGCCGAGTATTTAAAAAATCAAGGAGGCTTCTGGAGCACTAATGAAATGACTCTAACCGATTCCCCCCTCCCCGCTTTTCATCTGCAAAATAGTCCAAAAAGAAACGTAGATGCTGTTATTCGGCATTCCCCGATAACGCGCCTCTAGCAGTAAGCAATAACCTTACTCCTACCCAAAGAGGGGAGGCAAAGCCTGGGAGTGTGGACCTCCTAGAACTGCACATGACAAACCCATAGACCGGCGGAATGAAGCCCCGAAGGCCAAGACGATACCAGTCTATGAGGTGCAGTATCCATCGGAACAGATACTACACTTTGATCTTAGCCAAAAGAAGTGAATTAATGTCATTTTCGGTTAAAAAAAAGTGGCGTATAAAAGCTATGTTGAATTAGAGAAAAACGGCCTGGGGGAGTCTAAAATTCAGTGTTGATATTCAAAACTTATGTAATAATTTGTTAAATAGTATTATACAATGTTTGTTGAAAGAAAATCATAGTTATTATTACTTGTTAATTTATTAATGTAATTTGAACAGTGTCTAGTGGATAGATTGTACTGGTATAGATTCGTTATAAATACTGATAGAAATACTTCTAAAAATTTGAATTTCGGATGCTTTGTGGGCCTTTTGGCTTTAGGATAGATTAGGTTTTTTCATTGTGCTTTTTTTGTTTTTTAAAAAATAAAAAATGTCATTGTCTTTGTTTTTGCTAAAGTGAAATAAAAAATGTTTTAAAAATGTGCTATAAATGTCACAATGACCCCCGACCCCCCCCCCTTTCCCCCTTACACAGCGGGCTTTTATGCCTAAGGGTTAATACATCTGGCAGATGTAATTTTAACTCTAAGAGTTAATGTTTTGCGAGATGTATTTCTCTAAATACATTGTGGGCCTTTTGGCTAAGATCAGAGTGTAGTATCTGTTCTCAGTTACGACATTCTCGTCTTCCCAAAGACCAGGCGTCCTCGCTGTCGGGCCTTTTGGCTAGGTTTAAAGCGTTTTCTTTGACTAAGTCCCCTTTTGGGGCTTTTGTCACTTTTTTCCTCCCCCTTTTGGGGATTTTTTCTCTTTCTTGTATCGCCCCTCTTGGGCATTTGTTTAATATTTTATTTCTTCCTTTTTCAGCGTCCTATTGAGTGGCACACTTAAGCAGCTGGCAGGTTCGGGGAGACTAACGTACCGGTCTTTGGTGACAGTCTCATCGACTCCGAATCGGTGGGTGTTGCACCTCTTTAGGACCCGATTTTTAGATGGAAGCCAGCCAGGCTTCGCAAACCGGAGTTGTCAGCGTGGCTTACAACGACCAGGATGTGACCGCCGATGGCACCCTTTTGGACCTAGTCAGTTGTACTCCCGAGTACGACCTAGTGATGGTGCCCGCGAAAGTGGGGTTGCACACCCGAGTGCGCCCAGTCATTATGGAGGGGGGTTGCACACCCGAGTGCGCCCCGGTCGTAATGGAGGGGAGTTAGACACCCGAGTGCGCCCCAAAAGGTGTTGCGACCAAGGGCACCTCATTGTCGGGGAGTGCCGCACCGAGCGGCACTCCAGCTCCATTGTTTCCTGTATCGGGAGGTTACACATCCGAGTGTGCCTCAGATTTTAGTTTCGAGGATTTTCCCGCGGATATACCACGTAGGATGGTATCTGAAAAGGAGTTTTTTGCCAGAGTCCCAAACATCCTGTTCGGCAGCTCCCAAAGATCCCAAATTGACAAACGACCTCTTAAGAAGAGCCATTCTCTTGATTTAGAGGTGGCGCAGAGATGCTACAGGCCCAAAATTTTTCTATGGTGCTCCTCGGGGGGGGGGGGGCATCGTCAGACCTTTCAGAGGGAGAAAACTATGGACCTGCAAAACTAAAGACAAGGAGGGGGGCCAAAAGAATTTTTTCTCCTGACTCTGGATCCCCAATTCCGCCTGGACAAAGGCCCCAAATAATGAAGACTGTAGAAGTTCCTAGAAATTCCCAGGGAAATGTGGCAGCGTGGGGACCCCAGGCCCAAAAAACTCCAGAGGAGTATCGACAACTTTTTAAAACCAAGTATGCAGAGCTTACGGAGGGTACCAAAATAACGCTAACCCCGGGTACTCTTGAAGGCATTAAAAAGAGGACGGTGTCTTTGGTTACCACAGATGCAAAGACTAAGAGGCTTACTGGGGTCCTCAAGGATAAAATGATACAGATGTTGGGAGATTTGAAGATCCCGGCCACTTACGTGGTGCGTAGATCATACGCCATGTATGATATTTTACTCCCCAACATACGAGCAGCCGAGAAAGTTGCCAGCAGTGAAAGAACATGGAGGGGCCTTAAAATCACGCCCGAATATATGCAAATGAGGAGGACAACCGTGACGATTCTTGGCGTCCCATGCTGCTTCTCGTCTGATCAGTTGGGAGCTGTATGGCAACGTCGAGGCAGTTGTTCCAGTCAGGGGTGCCCGGAACATCCAAACGGGCGATTACACTATCAAAATGCGGCTCAATCGAGCAGGATTCTTGGGTATCCCTGCTCAGCTCCAGTGCGAAACATGGGTGATGTCCATAATAGTGGAGGGGAGAAGGCCGGTTTGTTGGGATTGCCAAAAATCAGGACACATGGCAAAGGTGTGCCCAAAAAGAATCCCGACGAGAAACCGGTAACAGCACCAGCAGCTCCGAAGGCAGCAACACCGAAGGCAGCAACATCAGTGCCGGTAGTTCCAAAAGTGGCAGCTCCAACGGAAGACACCGAGGGATGGAATACGGTAGTGGCCAGAAGGGGGAAGAAACCGGCCCCTAGCCCCATCTCGGAACTGGCTAAAGAAAAAAATGATGAAGTGAAACAGCCAACAGCAGCCATTAAGAGAAAATTCGCTGTCCCCTCTTCAGAGTCGGAAGTGGAGGAAGAGAAGGAGGAAAAGATGGCTGCGGAAGGTGAAGCCCTAAAGAGCCCAAAGGATCCTAGGGCAAAGAAAAGCAGGGAGCCAACAGCCAGAAACAGTTCCTGAAATGGTCACTACATTTCTTCCTACTCCAAAACCCCAATCTCCAGCCCCAGTAGATATGGATTCAGAGGAGTAAAATACCCCTCCCCTAGTTAATACTCCCGTGGAGACTCCCAACACAAAAACACCTGAAGAGAGCATAGAGGAGTCCGGGAAAGCCAGGACAGAAATCCCGGAGAAAGTTGTTGAGGAGGAGATGAGTATAGAGAAGCCGGAAAAAGTCCCTAAAAAACATCACCTCCCCCTCCACCGATCAGAAGGGATAGATCGAAGAAGTTCCCGTTTTTACCGGGGGAAAGGATTTGTGAGGCAGATGCCTCACAGGTCCAGTCAGATTTGAGTGGACGCCAGAAGAACTACCTCAAACAGTTAGAGGCGTTCACTCACGTAAAAGGAAAGAGAGTCGACAACCCGGCCAATTTTACCGAGGCCCCGATGATAACATCGTTCGTAAGACAAGACAACGGGAAGCCGGGCAAGGGCTCTATGGAGGATGTTGGAGGCCGGCAAGGAGGCTATACCTGGGTTGAAATTATTTGACGAGGAGCACCCGTATTTAAAAAAATTAGCTACAAGATGTCCGGGGAGGGTCCCCATTTATGTTCATCCCTTATTTTTTCGGGCTTTAAAGCTAACCTTTCCCCTGGACGTGGGAGGTCTGGCTCGAGACGGACGGATTTCGTCCAAACTGCTGACCGGCAGTCTTGGTCAGGCCTTCAGGGTCCTCACTCCCGAGGACTTTAGGCCCATTTGCGATATCTAATAATGGATAATGGCTTTAAACCTGCCACATTGAATGTGAGGGGCATGAGATCTCGAAGCAAGGCTGTTCGCGTGCTGAGGGATCTCGTGGCCCTTAAGGTAGATATAGCTGCGATCGAGGAGACCCACTTTGTTTCGTATGGGAATTGTGGTGTGCTGACTGACGACTACGACGTCATCTCAGCATATGGCAATGTCCGTAGTGTTGGTGTCTCTTTTCTAGTGAGACGCACTCTGTCTGCGACAGTGAGCGTTCTTCATACGGATGCGGTAGGTCGGCTGGTCGTAGTCGATGTTGCCGTTGAAAACAGTAAGTTTTGGATCATTGCGGTTTATGCGCCCAACATTGCTGGTGAGAGGGGTTCCTTTTATCGACGGTTGGAGACATTTCTCGGGGGTCCGGGGCGAGTAGTTTTAATGGGGGATTGGAACGCCGTCCTTGACCCCAAGATAGATAAGGTCGGTGGGAATAGAGGGTCGGGGTGGTGTGAAAGCAGTCTGTCTGACCTGATGGCCTAATGTGATCTTGTCGACAGGTTTTGCGTTGATCACCCAGGGCGGGAGATGTGGACGTGGCATACTAGCGCGGCCTTCTGTCCAAGTAAGTACTTGGACAGAATGTTAGAAGAGGCGACATAGATTTTATGTATTGTCCCACGTTCACTTGGTTAGGTCATTCGGACCATAAATTGGTTATGGCCTGTTTGAGTTTAAGTGATAGGCCTAGGTTGGCTGGGTACTGGAAGTTGAATACGTCCTTACTGGAGATACCCGACTTCCGGAACAAGCTAACATTACTACTTCAGAGGAATTTAGTGGGGGCGGTTATCGGGAGTAGATGGTGGGTTAAAACTAAGGCTCATGTTAGACGCTTTTGTGTCCGCTATAGCCAGCGCCTCGCTCAAGATAGGGCTAGGCACAGAAGCGTGTAAATGATAAGATGGCTCGGGCGGTGGCTGGGGGGATCCCCTAGAAATAGCCTTAATTAAGGGGGACCTCAATCGCTTGGCTAGCGAGCGATATGAAGGTCAAGTAGTTTGAGCTAGGTTAAAGAAAGTCTCTAACGAAGCTGTGAACGTTGACACTGTTGAGCGTAAGGCTGCTTTACGTCGTGGCTTGGATGGGTACATTCGGAAGGTGAATAACCTGGAAGGACATACCCTGGTATCTACTTGTGAGATTTGCGAGGGGTTCCGTGAGCATTTGGAGGATCGCTTCACCCAACTACCCAGACTCCGCGGCCAGGAATTTGGCAGCTATTTGGTTGACTCGCCCCGCCTAGAGGCGGCCCGAGCAGCTGGCTGTGATAGGGACGTTACAGAGGGTGAGATCATTACTGCGTTGAAGCAGGTCGGCTTGAACAAATCTCCAGGACTCGATGGTCTGCCATACAAAGTTTATTTGAGGCTGTCGCCCATATTTGTTCCTCTTCTGAAGGATGTGTTTAACCACTGGTTTGCTCAGGGCTCGATCCCTGGGCAGGTTACCAAAGGAGTGGTCAAATTGTTGAAGAAGGGGGTCCAATGTGGAGTGGGGGATTTCGATAGTTATAGGCCCATAACTCTGCTAAACACAGAGTTAAAGATTTTGGCCCATGTTCTTGCGAATCGTTTGCAGGTTGTTATCACTGACTTGATCGAGCCTGAGCAGAACTATGCTGTGAAGGGGAGGTCAATTCAAAACAATTTGCATCTGGTTCGCACGATCCTAGAGGGTATAGAAGACGACACTGAAGCTGCACTGATCAATTTAGATCAGTCCAAGGCTTTTGATAGGGTCGACCATGGTTTCTTGGAATCTGTTCTAGAGGCTGCCGCTTTTAATCCGGACTTCTGCAAGTGGGTCTCTATTCTGTATCGTCTGCCGACGGTAGCGGTGCAAGTAAACGGTAGGCTTTCGGAGTCGTTCGTGGTTTCTCGTTCGGTACGTCAGGGTTGTCTGCTGTCGCCCCTGCTTTATGCCCTGGCTTTGGAGCCCTTCTTTTGCAAATTAAGGGACTGGGCGGCTACACCGCACTTCCAGGTGATTTCAGCTGGACCGATGGCCCGGTTCGGATCCTTAGCATTTGGTTCGGACCGGGTCTCTAGCTGGAAAAGAATTGGTCAGAAGTACAGGCAGAGGTCGAATCGTCTGTGAGGGCTTGGATTTGAAGGAAACTTTCCTTGAAGGGGAGAGCGGAGGTGTGCGCCACTTACATCTTTCCTCTCATCCTTTATCGACTGTCTGTACTCCCTCTGCCTGCTGGCCGCCTTCTTGCTTTCACGCGCTTGCTCTTTTCACTTCTGTGGAAGGGGCGGAAAGCATACGTCCGCAGACAGGTCTGTACGCAACGTCCGTGTGATGGAGGCTTGGGGATGCCTGACTTGGCAAGTCATCGACATGCCGAGAGACTGGCTTTCCTGAGTCGTACTTTGACGGAGGACACTCCGTGGGTCCCTGCGGTTGAGAGCGTCTTTCCCAACCTCATACCCGACCACTCGGTCGAAGGTCGACGTAGACTGAGAGGGGAGTCCATGTCTGTCGCTGAATGCCGAGCCACGCTTAAGGTGTTGCCGGGGTCCAGTGACCTTGCCCGGTCTAGGAAGAGACTATATCGGGATCTAGTCCGCTTTGGATCCGCTTGGGAGGCGGCTTATATTGTCGAGTGAGGAGGCTCGCTCCCAGTGGAGTGTGGCGCCAGGCCAGAGTTATCTCAACAATTCTGAGTATTCTCTGACCTGGCGACTGCTTCAAAGTGCACTGCCCCTCTATGGCAGATTACGCAGGGATGGCATAATGGATGTTCCCTTGTGCCCACGCTGTGAGGACAATGAGGAAGAAACGGTCGAGCACGCTTTCTTCACTTGCAGCAAAGTTCGTCGTATCTGCGAGCATGTCAGAGAGGTAACGGCTCGCATCGACGCCGAGCAGCCGATGGTACTTGATGTAGCATACGTCATCAACAACGTGGCACCGCCATGGTCTAGGGAGAAAAGAATGTTTTTTTTCTGGCAATCCTAGCCACAGCGAGGTTAGTGACGTGGGTTACACGTCTAGATAAGGTTCATGGGGTTGGGTCTGTTTCGGATCGTGATCTGGTTCTTTACTTTAAGCATCAGCTTAAAGTGAAAATCAGATGCGATTGGAAACGACTACATCGCATCGAGTTCAATAGAAGATGGGTGCGCAACACTAGTTTGTGCATCCGACAAGGGTCCAGGTTTGAATACTTTTCCCGCCTTAGAATGGCGCAGACTGTACTGGTCCTACGGAACCCAGCCCAATGTAAATTCAAAGTATTAGCCTAGTTGAATCTTAGCTAGTAGGTATAAATGATGTCCTGTCCCGATTTTATTTTTGCCGGCACTAGAGAGCTTCCAAAGATGCCCATTCCACATATTTATTTTATCCCCGGCTGATGAAACTCGTGGCAATATTATCTTGGAAGACGCCATCCATTCCCGTACCCAGATCCTGATTAATTTATTTTCAGAACGCCCCACTTTATTCCCACTCCCATTTAGGGGTTGACATGCTTGTTTTCGGCCTTGAGCCGGAAAACAGTGGGCGGCCCACACTTAGCAAGAGGGTCCTACTAACCACCTCTTATCATTTTATTTGGTTCTTTATTTTTCTTTCTTTTTGAGTGTTTTTAATGTGTTATCCACCTCCCACGTTATTTCATATTTTCATGTTTCATTTCGGGGATATTTTAAGTATGATTAAGCCATAGAGTAACTGCGAATTTTTTTTTTTTAGTGTGAATGTCTAGCTTAGGGTAGATTAGGTTTCTTCATTGTGCTTTTTTGTTTTTTGAAAAAATAAAAAATGTCATTGTCTTTGTCTTTTTGCAAATGTAAAATAAAAAAATGTTTAAAAAGTGTTGTAAAAATGTCATAATGACCCCCCGACCCCCACCTTCCCCCCTTCCACAGTGGGCTTTTATGCCTAAGGTGGTATGCATTCTGGGAATGTAATTTTAACTCTAAGAGTTACTGTTTTCCAGGATGCATCCATCTAAATAAATTTTGGCTAAGATCAAAGTGTAGTATCTGTTCCGATGGATACTGCACCCCATAGACTGGTATTGTGTTGGCCTTCGGGGCTTGATTTACGCCGGTCTATGGGTCTGTCCTGTGCAGTTCTAGGAGGTCCACCCTCCCAGTCTTCGCCTCCCCTTTTTGGGTAGGAGTAAGGTTATTGCTTTCTGCCTGAGGCGCCCCTACTGGGGAATGCCGACGGGGCTGCCCGGGCATTTTTGGTAGGCCAGGCAATTTTTAAACCCCACTTTTCCCAACCCGACCTTGGGTCATATCTTACATGTGGGAGTAAGATAAAAACTCCTGGAGAGGAGTAAATCAATACTCAGTTTCATGGTTATTTTTAAAAAAAACAGTTAACAGCTCTACAAAGCTAAAATGGCAGAGAAATGGGTGATCATTTTATGTTCAAGTTATAGACGAAACCGATCCGTTGCTCTTAATTTTTGTCTTCTTTCAACCAAGTGTATCAGACTGTACACACGTAATTCTCTTCTAAAAAAAAAATACTAATTCAACTCGCATCATTGACCTATAATTCCAATTTATTAATGTTGTCTATTCAAAGAACAATGGAGATTCATTTCAATTATATCCCTTGTTGACTTTAGATTGAATTATCTCCCTTGTTGACTCTTATATTTCTTTGTTAGCAAAAGAAGAAATTTAGATTTAAAATCTTTACTGTAATTAACATCCGATTATTTTATCAATTTCATTTTGCCAACAAAAGAAACGAGACGAAATAATTATATAAAGGTAAGTTCAATCACTACCGAATTTTTTCATTGTGTTTATTTTACGATTGAATTTTAAATTCATGTTTAAAAAAGCCTTTCAGGTGTAAGAACAGAATATTTAACACATTTTAAGAATGTTTTTTTTTAAATTAGACCATTTATTTTAACTTTGTATACTATTCTCATTTTACGACTGAATTTTACGTCCGAGTTTAAAAAAAAAACAATCTTTTCGTTGTTAATGTTTAAATTTGATTCAACTGAATTCAATTTAATTTGTTTTTATTGTTTTTAATTCTCGGATTTCCGCACATGTAGAAAAACTGAGTAAACTTAATTAAATATATTTTCGGTATTATTCTATCAATGGACCCTTTGCTAGTTCAGACAAAAAAGACAAAAAAAATGAAAAAACTACTTTGGTAAACGTTAGTATTGGCGACATGAATTATTTGAAAAGAAATACAGTAGGGCAATTAGTAAAAAAAAAAATGATTGTTTACCTACTCATCTGTGACCTATTTGTGTTCAAAAATTGAATATTTACTATTTGAAAAAAGTTATTTGCAATTTAATTTACTTACTCATTTCTGACCTATTTGTGTTAAAGGGTTTAATATTTAAAGTAAGGTACGAGCAATTTAATTTACCATAAGTTGAGAGTAATACTTCTTTTAAATATTAAAAAAACATAAAAATCTTTGAACAAATAATGGTTACACATGAGTCGCCAATAGTAACGTTTACAGCTAAACTAGATATCGCTTTGAGGACATGTATAAAACAACTGCCCCTTTTCCTAATTTCTTGACAATCAACTGGGGAGATTTTCTGGATATTATTGTAGATGAAGACCCTCAGTTAAATCATCCCCACAAACTCAAATGTGATTTTATTTGGTTAAGAAAATTAAGTGATAACACCCTGAAAAACTTTTGGGAAGAAAAAAAATATTTTAGAATGAGAGATCAGTTTCTGATATAATTTTAACGTGAAAGGATCACCCACTTTTGAACCAGATATCATTTGAGCCAGTTGTAACCGTTTTAGTTAAATCTTAGATGTAACCATGTTCATTTTTCATTTCTGAGGGCAGTTCACACTAAAAGTTACGTATGGGGAGTTTTCTTGGGGACTGTTGCCACGTGTTCTTGGGGTTAAGGGAGGTTTTGGTGGGAGGATCTGTTGTCAACCAGAGAGAATTAGTTGTAGTGTTTACAAAGGCGAGGATGTTTATGAGGGTTCTCATCTACAAAAGAGAGGGGGTTGGGTTAGGGTTAAGGTCCTCATCTACAAATTTAATATTTTCTGTTGAATTATACATTTTAAAAATAATTGTTGTTTTTCTTTTTGTTTTGTTTTTCTTTCCATCTGTGTTTGTCTTTTGCTAAAAATGTACATTAAAAGAGGTTCCTTAGCCTTTTAACTAGGAACGAAGTGTAGTATCTGTTCTGATTTTACATTTAGTCTATTCTGTCTTCCGTCAGAAAATGAGAAATCTTTCCAGACTGAGGCATTTTAAACTTTTTTCCAATCCAGATTGCCCACATTAAAAACCGACGTTGCATCTAAATTTTGCCCTCGTGAGGAGGTAAGTAAATAGGAAAACATGTTATAAATAAAATAATCATTTTGGGGTGAATGAATATTATCGATGGTGCTTGCTCCACTCTGTCATTCTTTCAGAATTACTGCCCATCCAGCACAAAATTGCATTCATTTGTCCATCCATTCACTAGTATGTTTCTCAGATGGAGAGATGACGCCCCACCCACCGGCTCTCTCTGCTAAACTCTAAGTGCCATGTCTTTAAGCAATTTTTTCAATGAGGTAATTCCTAGAGCTCAATGGGCTGCCATGTATAATTTTTAATCAGAAATTACTTATGCACATTATTTAGTCATACACATACGTTCAAATATTAGTGTCAACTCTTTAGAGGTAAAATGACAGAATATTTTTTTGATAATAATAACTACTTGTTAAATGTAAGAAATTTATAAAATTATTCTTTTATGCTTATTCAGCATAAAAAATGCCCTAACTTCCCCCCGATAACACTTATAAATTGTATCTCTCTTTAAAGAAAGATTTGTCATATATGCTTGAAAATGTTATCAACTGCAGAAATGGATGAACTATTTAAATTAAAATAATTTGTAAAACTGATTTCAAGCCTAACTTCTAAAATAAGTTTTTTTTTCCTACAATGTTTTCAGACTTGCGTACCAGATGCTGACATTGATTTCGCAAGTATTCTTGATATTTGCCTGATAATCCACTGTTCTCTCTCTACTGCAATTTTCTGATTACTCGGTTGTCTCAAATAGATGCTTTGAAGACAAAATTGTGTTTATGACTGCTTGCAACCACTGCAAAAGAGTCATAAAAATGCCAAAGATTTTTATGGCCGATGCATTAAATCTAGAGGTGCTGAGCAGAGACTTGGTCCTCAAGAGTTTTGGTGAATAACAAACATGTTAATGAACAGCTGTAACCACTGTTCATACCATGATAAATTGGTCAGAGGTGATTTCCTAAGCATCTGATAAGTCTAACATTATTACAAAGAATTTACATCAAATTCAATTCTATGTGAACAGGGCCGCCTTGCTCCTTAATTTTCAACTATGATTGTAAGCACACTGAGTGACATCCATATATCTGTCTAGAATGTTGCTAAACTTATCAAGAATCTTAATTGTATCAATAAAGAAGAAATAATTTCTATAGCCTTACATACAATAAATGACAACAAGGTATCATCAGCTCACTCTATGTTCAGTTTATATTGCAGGTTGGGCAGTTTAATATTACACATGTATTTTCCTTTTTTTTTCTATCTCTGATTGTCTTGTTTGTGAGTGTGTAAAAGAGAGGCAAGCCATGCAGAGGTGTGTGTCAGATAAGACTGGTGAAATAATGTTAGTGTTTCCTTCCAAAATTATGATGACACTCTTCCTGTACAGGTCAGAACTGGCATTACTAGTTAAACTAAACATTAAGTGGGAAAATAGTTTCTGGTCTCAGACACATTTGTACTCATCTATTTAGTATTTTTGCTGAGATTTGTTACCTCAGAAATATGTGTCTTCATCTGCGTAGCATTCGTTCTAAAATGCTGTTAGCTCTGACATATGTATTTTTATTGGGGTAGCATTCATCCGAGGACTGTTTGCTCAGACATATGTGTTCTCATCTGTGTAGTATTCATCCTTAGAATATGTTAGCTCAGACATATATGTTATCATGGGCATCGAAATGGAAAATAGAAAATGCAATTTAACCTTCACCCTACAAAGCCTGCCACACAGGTCATCTTCTCTCAAAAACAAAATGAACCTACTCACCCCCAAATTGTCTTCAACGGTGTCCTTGTTAACAGAGACAAGCTAGTTAAGCATCTAGAAATGGTCCTGGACAACAAACTTAATTTTCACAAATATATTGTCGAAAAAATCGGTGTGTTGAAATTTTTTGCAAGATTTGTCAATAGGGAAACTTTGGGTACATTATATAAATTGCATGTCAGACCTCATCTCGACAATGGAGATATAATTTACCATGACCAGCACAACGAATCCTCAAATTTGTTGGAATCGGTTCAATATAACGCTGCACTAGTGGTATCTGGATGTTGGAAATGAACAAACAGACTTAAGTTGTATTCTGAGTTAGGATGGGAATCACTTTATAATGGACGACATTGTCGTAGACTTTGCCTCTTTTATAAAATTCTGTATGATATTGCTCCTTATTTAAACTACGTCCATCAACATTTGCAAACTTCCCCAACACAACGGTGTTCTAAGTCCTTTTATCCATACTGTATTTCACATTGGTTTGCTCTTCCAAATTTTATTCGTAGCATAGGGAGCTTCCCACTTTTCAAAAAGCATATCTTTCATCTCTATCGCTCGCAGAGGAGTCTAACTTACGATGTTTCCGACAATACAGGCCTTAAGCTCCTTACCTATCTGTGATGCGATTTATGCGACTTATGTGACCATAGTTTTAGACATCACTTTAACTGCACATCCCCACTTTGTTCATGTGGAATTGAGAATGAAATAACAACGCACTTCATTATAAAATGCCGGAACTATTTACAAGCACGCCACTTATAGTTTGTTAATATTTTTAATATAGCTAATGTGGACAACACCCAACTTGACGGTACCGAGCTAACCTCAACATTACTTTACAGAGACCCTAAATTTAGCCACGCCCAAAACCATAATATTTTATTGGAAACAATATTTTTTTTAAATAAAACAGAGCGCTTTAAATATATTGAAGCCTACTATAATGCTAAAAACTGATCCAGTCTCACCCTTTCACTCCATCAACTGTCATGTCGCAGTGGCCAGCCTCTCTCACTCTCTCTCTCGCATTTTCCTCTTGACATGCACTGATGTCGTACACATCTTTTTCCCCAAACATTTGTCAATCTTTTTTTTTTCTTAATATTTTTTTTTCTAAACCTAGTGGCATGTGGTAGCAGAACTGGACCAGGTGACATAGTTCTTTCCAGTCCTGCTTATTGTTTTTCTTTAATATGATGTATTTTCTTGTTGCTTCTATTTTGATCTGACCACTTTCTTTTCTTTTGCCATTGTAAATATCTATGATAAATAAAAAAAATCTATGTAATATTCTCACTTTACACCTGCCCTATTTAAAGGGTAAAATCTTACTATTTGTGATTATAAAAAACTACCTCAGAAATATGTCTTCATCTGTGTAGAATTCGTTCCAAAATGATGTTAGCTCAGACATATGTATTCTTATTGGTGTAGCATTCATCAGAGGACTGTTAGCTCAGACATATATGTTCTCATCTGTGTAGCATTCATACGTAGGATATGTTCGCTCAGACATATGTGTCCTCATCTGTGTAGCATTCATTCTAAAATGCTGTTAGCTCACACATATGTATTCGTATTGGTGTAGCATTCATCAGATGACTATTAGCTCATACATGTGTCCTCATCTGTTTAGCATTCGTTCTAAACTGCTGTTAGTTCACACATATGTTTTTATATGTGTAGCATTCATCTTTAGAATCTGTTAGCTCAGACATGTATTCTTATTGGTGTAGCATTCATCAGAGGACTGTTAGCTCAGACATATGTGTTATCTGTGTAATATTCATCCTTAGAATATATATGTTCTCATCTGTGTAATATTCTCACTTTACACCTTCCCTACTTTAAGGGTAAGATCTTTACTAATTATTTGTGATGATAAAAAGCTATTAAAAATTAAACCCTGTAACATTCTGGAAGTTTTAAACTACTGTTTTTACATGTGTGATTTTTTAACAAATTCTGTATATTATATCCAATTTCTATATGGTTTAAAGTGAAAAGTTATAGTATGTAAGGTAATACTTGGAACCACTTAAGTTCTACGCAATTTCATACTACATTTATTTTTGTATACAATACTGTTGGTATTTTTTTATGTTTATAAAAACGATCATATTTGCTCAGGTGCAAAAAATCTGCACCTGTAAGTTGAATTATGAAACGAAAGTGTTATTGTCAATTGAAAAGGTCAGATTAATACTATGGACATTTTTAAGCAGGTCACCAAATCATGTTTACAATTTAAATTTACCGACATCACTTACCCCTATATCTTACAATTACCTATTTTTAAACATTGATGCAGGAGGAAACTGTTCTGAGATATTTGGATATAATTGATATATCTATTTTCATTACTGCATGAATTGTTAAATAAAATTTCTTATTTATTCACAGGTAACAGCCACAGTGGAGGAAAATGAAAGTATCCCATACACATATATAGAGTAGAAGTGTTAGTCTTCTGAAATTTGTGAATTCATGAGAATAAATCTAATTTCAAAACGGAAGGAAAGCTCATGTTTGTGAAATTTGTATCACATCATTTATGTAACATCTTCTTTAGAATACATAAATTAATGTCCTCCACTGGTAAGACTTTGAGTACCTACTAAACATGGGAGACTTTGAATGCTTACTAGACCAAATATTCAAAATAACAGTATTCGAAGCCCAAATAAGATACCATCAGCATGGATTCACACTAGTTTATACAAGGACTGGACACCTTCTCATAGTGATTTTACCTCAAGTAACTGCACTAAGCTTGATACTCCACCAGACCAGATAAATTCTTGTCCTGAAATCCGGCAAGACCAAGAGACTACAAGAAAGATATATTATAATATAGTAAACTGGTCGATTGGAGAGAAGAACATTAATGAAGTGTAACATTGTAAAGAAACCTTATTCTTGGAAAATTTGTGGTAAATCATTTTCTAAAAGTAATGTAAAATATGCATGTCAATCCACACTGTGTATAAACCTTATTCTTGTAAAATTCGTGGTAAATCATTTCCTAAAAGTTATGTAAAAATATGCGTGTCGATCCAAACTGTGTAGAAATCTTATTCTTGTAAAATTCGTGGTAAATCATTTCCTAAAAGTTATGTAAAAATATGCGTGTCGAAACATTATTCTTGTGAAATTTGTGGTAATTTAAAAGAATATTTATAATGTCAAACTGCACATACGGACCCATACTTTCGAGCATCTTTATTCCTGTAAAAATACACATGCATACACACACTGAAGAGAAACCTTTTTCTTGTGAAATTTGTGGTAAATCATTTGCTACAAAAACTGATGTAAAAATACATATGCGTACCCACACTGGGGAGAAACCTTATTCTTGTGAAATTTGTGGTAAATCATTTACTACAAAAACTGGCGTAAAAAGACACACACGAACCCACACTGGGGAAAAACCTTATTCTTGTGAAATTTGTGGTAAATCATTTTCTACAAAAACTAATGTAAAACTACACATGCATACTCACACTGGGGAGAAACATTATTCTTGTGAAATTTGTGGTAAGACATTTGCAACAAAACGTGAAGTAAAAACCCACACACGAACCCACACTGGGGAGAAACCTTATTCTTGTGAAATTTGTAGTAAATCATTTGCTCAAAGCTATAATGTAAAAATACACATGCGTACACACACTAGGGAAAAACCTTATTCTTGTGAAATTTGTAGTAAATCATTTACACAAAGCTATAATCTAAAAGTACACATGCGTACACACACTGGCCAGAAACTCTATTCATGTGAAATTTGTGGTGAATCCTTTACTACAAGTGATCATTTAAAAATACACATGCGCACACACACTGGGGAGAAACCTTATTCTTGTGAAATTTGTAGTAAATCGTTTACTACAAAACGTGAAGTAAAAATACACATGCATACACACACTGGAGAAAAACCTTATTCTTGTGAAATTTGTGGTAAATCGTTTAGTACAAGTGATCATTTAAAAATACACATGCGTACACACACTGGGGAGTTTGAATTACCTACTGGGGAGTTTGAATTACCTACTGGGGAGTTTGAATTACCTACTAGACACTATCCTCGAGTGTCTTCGGTCTCTCTGTACAAGGGTTTGTCAGGACAACCTGACATGAGGATACTTACCCCTACAAGTAAACCCTGACCAAATATTCAACATTACATAGTATCCGCAGCACAAATAAGATCCCTTCATACGAGGAATGGTGCATCTTCTCCTAGTGATGTTACTTCAAGTAACACCACGTAGCTGGATATTCCACCAGACTTGATGAATTCTTGTCCTGGAATCCGGTTAGACCAACAGACCACAAAAAAGATATACTACTACATACTTGACTAGTCAGTTGGTGAGAGAAGAAATTATTCTTAACTCATTTTACTAACTCAATGCTTGAGAAATAAAGGAGATTTTTAATAGAATACTCGGGTATCTATGTATCTCATATAGAGATCAAGTGTTAGCCCCAGGAAGGGGCCCCTTGATTTCTGAGATCTTCGACTGAAGTAAAATTAAACATTGGGAGAAACCTTTTTCTTGTGAAATTTGTGGTAAATCGTTTACTACAAATCATGAAGTAAAAATACACATGCATACACACACTGGGGAGAAACCTTATTCTTGTGAAATTTGTGGTAAATCGTTTACTACAAAACGTGAAGTAAAAATACACATGCATACACACACTGGGGAGAAACCTTATTCTTGTGAAATTTGTGGTAAATCGTTTACTACAAATCATGAAGTAAAAATACACATGCATACACACACTGGGGAGAAACCTTATTCTTGTGAAATTTGTGGTAAATCATTTACTACAAAACGTGAAGTAAAAATACACATGCATACACACACTGGGGAGAAACCTTATTCTTGTGAAATTTGTAGTAAATCATTTACACAAAGCTATAATCTAAAAATACACATGCGTACACACACTGGCCAGAAACTCTATTCATGTGAAATTTGTGGTGAATCCTTTACTACAAGTGATCATTTAAAAATACACATGCGCACACACACTGGAGAGAAACCTTATTCTTGTGAAATTTGTAGTAAATCGTTTGCTGCAAGTGATCATTTAAAAATACACATGCGCACACACACTGGAGAGAAACCTTATTCTTGTGAAATTTGTAGTAAATCGTTTCCTACAAAAACTGAAGTAAAAATACACATGTATACCCACACTGGGGAGAAACCTTATTCTTGTGAAATTTGTGGTAAATCATTTACTCAAAGCTGTAATGCAAAAATACACATGCGTACACACACTGGAGAAAAACCTTATTCTTGTGAAATTTGTGTTAAATCATTTACTACAAAACGTGAAGTAAGAATTCACATGTTTACTCACACTGGGGAGAAACCTTATTTTGTGAAATTTTTAGTAAATCATTTACTACATATTATCATTTAAAAATACACATGCGTACACACACTTGAGAGAAACCTTATTCTTGTGAAATTTGCAGTAAATACTTTACTAAAATAACCTGAAGTAAAAATAAACATGTATACTCACACTGGTGAGAAACCCTATTCTTGTTAAATGTGTGGTAAATTTTTTACTCAAAGGAATCAAATGAAAAGACACATGCGAATCCACACTCATGAGAAACCTGATTCTTGTGAAATTCGTGGTAAATCATTTACTACAAGTTATAATGTAAAAATTCACACATGCACCCCTACTGCGGAGAAACCTGATTCTTGTGAAATTTGTGGTAAATCATTTACTACAAGTTATAATGTAAAAATTCATACATGCACCCCTACTGCGGAGAAACCTGATTCTTGTGAAATTTGTAGTAAATCATTTACTACAAGTAATCATGTAAAAATACACATGCGTACTCACACTGGGAAGAAACTTTATTCTTGTGAAATTTGTGGTAAATCATTTGCTACAAAAACTGAAGGTAATAGACACACACGAGCCCACACTGGGACAACACTAAACTGGACACTCCACCAGTCAAGCCTAATGCTGGTCCTGGAATCCGGCAAAACTATACAATGACCAGCAGAAAAGGAAACTAATCAAGTCAAGTTGTCAATTGAGGAGAAGAGAATTATTCTCCACTGTTTTGCCTATTCAAGGTATGAGAAGTGGGGAAGAAAGAAAAAAAGATGTATTCAAGGCTCAAATAAGGTTGTGTGCCCTACTGAGAGGAAAAATATCAAACACTACAACTAAAAATCTGCTTTCGATTGTATCACAGATATATAAATATCTCCCAAAAGATGTGAAAAGTACAATCGAAGCAGAAGCTGTTGGTGAAGCGATGATTGACTTCACAAAGACCAACAGTACTGAATTTGCCCAAACCCTATGGAGCAGGGAGGAAAAATGGGTGCTTATATGAGCAATGCAGTATGCCAAAACAAAACATAAAAACTGTCAGAAAGATGCCAAGAATGGCAAAATATTTTCAGACACCACTGCCCAAGCAAGAATGACATTGTGAAGGAAAAAAATCACATGTCAAAAGTACAATTTCTTGAAAAGCGATGCCTTCTCCACGGACCAAATTTCCAAGATTAAACTAGATATCTGTGAAATGGTTGAAGACAAGCTTTGCCTAATAAGCAACCCCTTCCCTGTTCCGGGGTATTGTGAGGCCCAATCAAAGGACAGTAGAACAGGATCTCTGCTGACCCAACTACCTGACATAAAAACACCGAGCCTAAGCCTACAAGCAACAAAGCAGATGCACCCCAAAGAAAGCACACCACAAAACAATGTGCCTTAGTTCTAGGGGTTGCTCCCTACAGGCGTGCGTGAAGACAAACACCAACCTGGGCAAAAGAGCCAACACAATGCCCCATCTGAGCAAGAGACACTGGATACAGACCAGATGGACATGGAGGAAGAGCTGACAAACATGATAGAAGTAGCTCGAGGCCTGGCTGTTGGAGGTCGACTCAGACTGGTAAAAATCAATAGTAGTAAAGCCTTCAAGACACTTTCCACAAAGGTTAATGATGCCCTTACAAGGATCGTCCAAAGAATGCGTCTCTAAGGGAGATAAACCATGCAACTTTTGGGGTAGCATGGTTCATGCAATCAAAACGTTTACCCAAACACCAAGAAGGAAAAAAAGGGGGAAATTTGAAGAACAAAGCTTATGAGCTAGTCTGGAAGAGAAAACTCCAACAAAAGATTTATAATCTGAGAAAAGAAACCGCTCAAATATCTACCTTTCTGACATGTAAACACCCAGGCGAAAAATAGTAAAAGAAGGTAAAGAAACTTAAAACCAAGTATTCCATTCAAAACCCACCGCAGCTTAGAGCTAAGATAGCAGAACATCAAGCTGAAATAAAAGCCTTAGCTGCACAAATAAAAAACAAAACAAAAAAATATGAGTCAAAAAGAATAAACCAACTCTTTGCGACTAATCCTAGGATGGTGTATCGGAGCCTCATAGGAGACGAAATAAAAGTCTGCTCTCCACCTACCCAAGAAGAAGTTGAAAACTACTGGAGGCCACTCTATGAGGACCCCAAACAACACCAGAAAAAAGAATGGATCAACACCATTAAAGAGGATAACAAGGAGAAACCAAAGATGCCAGCCCTTGAAATTACCAAAGAAGTTGTCTGCAGGAAAGTAGCCCAGTATAGTAATTTCAAGACCCCAGGAATTGACAATATCCTAAATTTCTGGCTGAAAAACTGACAGCACTTCATCATCACTATGCCAAGGCATTCAATAGAATCATCACTGGTGATGAGGAGCCACCGGAATGGCTTACTGTAGGCAACACGTCCCTTATTCCCAAAAGTGAGGAGACCCATTTGGTTAACAAATACAGGCCTATCTGCTGCCTAACTACAACCTTCAAGCTGCTAACAGGGATTATTGCTGATGCAACATATGAACATCTAGCTGCCGGTGACTACCTTGAAAGTGAACAGAAGGGATGTACCAGGAAGAGACTTGGCACAAAAGACCAACTCCTTGTAAACAGAACAATCATGGAGGACTGTAAGAAGAGGCAGAGAAACCTCTCAATGGCCTGGATTGATTACAAAAAGGCCTTTGATAGTATACCTCACTCATGGATACTCCGCTGTTTGGACTTTTACAATGTCCACGAAGATATTAGGTCATTCCTCCAAATGCAAATGACCAGATGGCGTACATCAATCACGCTTCACCATATGGAAGGAAAAATTCAGACTCCAAACGTTAAGATTCAGAGAGGAATATTCCAAGGAGACAGCCTCTCACCGCTTCTTTTTTGCCTCACAATGGATCCACTGAGTAAGCTACTTAAACGATCCAATGCTGGATACAACCTTAGCCGAGGCAGAAAGAAGGATGAAAATAAAAAAAATAAATCATCTCTTTATGGACGATCTCAAACTCTATGCAGAATCTGAGAAACAACTAGTCTCTCTGATAGAAATTTCTAAAAAATTACACAGAAGACATCTGCATGGAGTTTGGATTCGAAAAATGTGCTAAATGCACAATAAAGAAAGGGAAAAAGACAGCATCAGAACATCTTAATATTAACACTGGCTCTATTGAAGACCTAGGAGAAGATGCTGTCTATAAATACCTTGGAGTAGAAGAGAATGAGATGCTAGAGCACAAAAAGATGAGAGAGAAGGTACAGAGAGAATATATTAAGCGCCTGAAAAAAATCCTCACATCTGAACTCTCATCAAAAAATTAAATAACTGCCATAAACCAACTGGCAATACCTGTCGTCTCCTACGGGTTCGGCATTATCGATTGGCCACAAGGCTACATCAACAAACTAGACACAAAAACTCGGAAAATGCTTGCCTTAAATAAAGTCATTTACCAACATCAGTGTATGGACAGACTTTACTTACCGCAAAGAGAAGGTGGTCTGGGCCTCATTGAGATCAATCATGCCTACCGAGCCTCAATGGTCAGTGTGGGACAATATATAAAGAGCTCCTGTGATCAAAAAATGAGAATGGTGAATGAACATCACACCAAATACCTTCCTCAGCAGACCTCAACAACAAAACTAGCCGATAATTTCAGTGGAAACACACTGGAAAACACTAGCGAAGATGATAACAACCCAGCAACCCTGATCGCACGCAAGAAGAGGGAGGAGTACACGAAAAAGGAGCTGAAGACCAGACTAGAAGGATGGCGGAATAATAAAAGAGCAGGAAAGTTCATTGAAGAACTTAACCAGAGCTATATCGACAAGGAGGCTTCACTACAATGGCTCAAGAGTGGAAACTTCCCGTTCGATGAGGAACGGATACTAATAGCAGCACAAGACCAAGGCCTACTTACTAATGGATTTAAGAAAATGGCGGGTCTACAAAAAACTGACCAGTGCAGGTTCTGCCACTCTGCCATCGAAAGTCCAAGCCACCTAATGTCTGGATGCAAGATCCTTTTGGCTGATGGCCATTACACTGCCCACCACAACAAAGTATGTAAATACATACATTGGAAGATCTGCGGAGAGATGCAGCTAGAAAGATCACTGAACATCTGGGAACATGAACCCCCACTCATAACATCGAATGGAAAAGTGACAGTGTTCTATGATAAAGACATACAGGCAGGCAGATACATAAAAGACAAGGCCATCAAACCAGACATTGTCATCTGGAACAAACCAAAAAAAAAATGCTCTCATCATTGATGTAACCGTCCCAAACGACTACGGACTCAATAGAGCCGAACGGGAAAAAATAACAAAATACCAAGATCTCAAAAATGATCTAAAAATAACATGGTCCCTCGATGAGGTAAACATCATACCGGTTGTAGTGGGGGCAACTGGTCTGGTGAAAAAAATCTAAGTAAATACAATCCCCGGAAAACCAAATTGTAGTGAAGTACAGATAGCAGCCCTAAAAGGAACCACATCTATCCTTAAGAGAGCCCTCGGATATAAATTTTACTCATAGGGAAATCAAGTGTTAGCCTCAAGAGTAGGCCCCTTGATCTCTTTAGATACACTAAATTAAAATTTAAAAAAAGGGTGAAACCTTATTCATGTGAAGTATGTGGCTCATCATTTACACAGATATCATCTTTAAACAGACACATGAAAAAACACGCTGAGCATACTTCGAATTAGAAGTAAGCCTTAACTAAATATTCAAAGATAAATAAGAAAGTTTTTAAAGTGCAAATAAGATGCCGTTGGCATTGCTACACACTTGCTCATATGTCGAAAGTAGTGGTGCAACTTCTAGTCATGCTACCCACAACAAATCTAAGCTTGATATTTTACTAGCTCAGCACAATTCTAGTCCTGTAATTAAACAAAAGAAACTATAACACAGTTAAGTTGTCCATTAAGCAGAAGAAAATGACTATTTATTACTGCTTAATTTAACAAATGTTCGAGAAGTATGGAAATTCCTTATATGAACATGCAGATATGTGTTAGCGTGTTATGTTGATCTACCCTATTTCAGAAATTGTTTGACACTTTCAGACACAATCGAGTTCTGACCAAAATGTTCTGACAGTCAGAGTCACAGTATCGGACGCATACTTTCTGCAACATACTATTTTGTACTTCTGTAAATACACACTTGTAAATATACCACCGTGTTTTAAATATAATCAGCCCTATTAATTCACACCAATATGTAACTTAATTTACAAAGACATGAAGACACAATGACTAGTAGACACCATGATCGAATAACTTTGGTGTCTCTCAGTAAAGGAGGGTTTATACGTACACCCTGATGTGAGGATCAGTGAAAAAAGTCAAGATATAGAGTTCTTAAGAAATGTGGTTGCAGTCCTAGTCACATTATCGGACACATACTTTCTGTTACATACTATTTGTACTTTTGTAAATACACACTTGTAAATATCGTGTTGTCTTAAATATCATCGGCCCTTTAAATTAACAACAATATGTAACTCATTATTAGATGTTTAAAGACGTGAAGACACACTGCCTCAGAGACAGCATGCTCAAATAAATTTGGTATTTCTGTACAGGATTAGGGTTTTTAAGTGAGCATATTTCACCCTATAAGTAAACGCTAATAGGCCTGTCAAATCAGTTAAAAGAGCCAAATACTTGCAGCACTAATTTCTTTGAACCCTTTGAAAAGTGTGTTCAGATGAATGTATTTAAAAGTCTTATAGAATCGAGTAATGCAATGTATGCAAATTTGTTAATTATCGATCTGCAAAATAAATGTGAAGCACCTCGTTTTTCTTGGTTCAATAGCTTTTTAACTACAGCTAAATACAGGTTCAATAGCTTTTTAACTACAGCTAAATACAGGTTCAATAGCTTTTTAACTACAGCTAAATACAGGTTCAATAGCTTTTTAACTACAGTTAAATACAGGTTCAATAGCTTTTTAACTACAGTTAAATACAGGTTCAATAGCTTTTTTACTACAGTTAAATACAGGTTCAATAGCTTTTTTACTACAGCTTAATACAGGCTCCATAGCTTTTTAACTACAGCTAAATACAGGTTCAATAGCTTTTTAACTACAGCTAAATAAAGGTTCAATAGCTTTTTAACTACAGCTAAATACAGGTTCAATAGCTTTTTAGCTACAGTTAAATACAGGTTCAATAGCTTTTTAACTACAGTTAAATACAGGTTCAATAGCTTTTTAACTACAGCTAAATACAGGTTCAATAGCTTTTTTACTACAGCTTAATACAGGCTCCATAGCTTTTTAACTACAGCTAAATACAGGTTCAATAGCTTTTTAACTACAGCTAAATAAAGGTTCAATAGCTTTTTAACTACAGCTAAATACAGGTTTAATAGCTTTTTAACTACAGCTAAATACAAATTCAATAGCTTTTTAACTACAGCTAAATATATAAAAAAAAAAAACGTCAATGTAGGTGAATTTCGTCTCAGGGAGCTACAGGGCAGCCTGATCTGGTATCACCAGGCTAAACACAGGTTCAATAGCTTTTACACTACAGCTAAATACAGGTTCAATAGCTTTTTTATTACAGCTAAATATAGGTTCAATAGCTTTTTAACTACAGCTAAATACAAGTTCAATTGCTTTTTAATTACAGCTGAATACAGGGTTAGTTGCTTTTTAACTAAAGCTAAATACAGATTTAATAGCTTTTTAACTACAGCTAAATACAGGTTCAATAGCTTTTTAACTACAGCTAAATACAGGTTCAATAGCTTTTTTATTACAGCTAAATACAGGTTCAATAGCTTTTTAACTTCAGCTAAATACAGGTTTAATAGCTTTTTAACTACAGCTAAATACAGGTTCAATAGCTTTTTAATTACAGCTGAATACAGGGTTAGTTGCTTTTTAACTAAAGCTAAATACAGATTTAATAGCTTTTTAACTACAGCTAAATACAGGTTCAATAGCTTTTTAACTACAGCTAAATACAGGTTTAATAACTTTTTCACTACAGCTAAATATAGGTTCAATAGCTTTTTAACTACAGCTAAATACAAGTTCAATTGCTTTTAAACTACAGCTTAATACAGGTTCCATAGCTTTTTAACTACAGCCTAATACAGGTTCAATAGCCTTTTAACTACAGAAAAATACTGGTTCAGTAGCTTTTTAACTACAGCTTAATACAGGTTCAATAGCCTTTTTACTACAGCTTAATACAGGTTCAATAGCTTTTTAGCTACAGCTAAATACAGGTTTAATAGATTTTAACTACAGTTAAATACAGGTTCAATAGCTTTTTAACTACAGTTTAATACAGGTTCAATAGCTTTTTAACTACAGCTAAATACAGGTTCCATAGCTTTTTAACTACAGCTGAATACAGGTTCAATAGCTTTTTAACTACAGCTAAATACAGGTTCAATAGCTTTTTAACTACAGCTGAATACATGTTCAATAGCTTTTTAACAAAAGCTAAATACAGGTTTAATTGCTTTTTAACTACAGCTAAATACAGGTTCAATAGCGTTTTAACTACAGCTAAATACAGGATACATAGCATTTTTACTACTGCTAAATGCAGGTTCAATAGCTTTTTAACAAAAGCTAAATACAGGTTTAATAGCTTTTTAACTACAGCTAAATACAAATTCAATAGCTTTTTAACTACAGCTAAACACAGGTTGTTTGGTTGTTTGGTTGTTTTGTTTTACGGCACATTAACCATTTTCAGGTTATTTAATGCCGAATGCAGTCATTTTGGTGAAAGTTTTTATGTTCTAAGTTCTTTATATGTTCAAATATTTATTGATGGTGTTTGGTTTGGTTGTTAAAGTATATTTGCTTTCTTTTCTTTTTTGTTTCATCTGTTTCTATTTAACCCATAGTTGGGACCCTAACAGGTACTACCACTCCGGGTCAGGGTGGACCTGGGAGCAATAGTAATTAAGAAGAGGCTCCACATTCCCCAAAGTCTGTAAGCCGGATCTCACCATCGGATGTAGTTTAAGGTCATATCCAGGACCGGGAGTAGGGTAGGAAAAATTAAAATAAAAAAGGGGAGGGAGAAAGGGAGAAGGGCTGTTGTTTTTGTTTTTGGTTTTGTAGAACATAATTAAGTTTTACAAAAAAAAAAAAAAAAAAAAACGTCAATGTAGGTGAATTTCGTCTCAGGGAGCTACAGGGCAGCCTGATCTGGTATCACCAGGCTAAACACAGGTTCAATAGCTTTTTAACTACAGCTAAATACAGGTTTAATAGCTTTTTAACTACAGCTAAATATAGGTTGAATAGCTTTTTAACTACAGCTAAATACAAGTTCAATTGCTTTTTAATTACAGCTGAATACAGGGTAAGTAGCTTTTTAACTACAGCTAAATACAGGTTCAGTACCATTTTAACTACTGTTAAATACAGGTTAAATAGCGTTTTAACTACAGCTTAATACAGGTTCAATAGCTTTTTAACTACAGCTAAATACAGGTTCAATAGCTTTTTAACTACAGCTAAATACAGGTTCAATAGCTTTTTAACTACAGCTAAATACAGGTTCAATAGCTTGTTTACTACAGCTAAATACAGGTTCAATAGCTTGTTAATTACAGCTAAATACAGGTTCAATAGCTTTTTAACTGCAACTAATTACAGGTTCAATAGCTTTTTAACTACAGCTAAATACAGGTTCAATAGCTTTTTAACTACAACTAAATACAGGGTCCATAGTTTTTTAACCACAGCTAATTACAGGTTCAATAGCTTTTTAACCACAGCTAAATACAGGTTCTATAGTTTTTTAACCACAGCTAAATACAGGTTCAATAGCTTTTTAACTACAGAAAAATACTGGTTCAGTAGCTTTTTAACAACAGCTAAATACAGGTTCAATAGCTTTTTAACTACAGCTAAATACAGGTTTAATAGCTTTTTAACTACAGCTAAATACAGGTTTAATAGCTTTTTAACTACAGTTGAATACAGGTTCAATAGCTTATTAACTACAGCTAAATAAAGGTTCAATAGCCTTTTTACTACAGCTAATTACAGGTTAATTAGCTTTTAACCTACAGCTAAATACAGGTTCAATTGCTTTTTAACTACAGCTAAATACAGGTTCAATAGCTTTTTAACTACAGCTAAATACAGGTTTAATAGCTTTTTAACTACAGCTAAATATAGGTTCAATAGCTTTTTAACTACAGCTAAATACAAGTTCAATTGCTTTTTAATTACAGCTGAATACAGGGTAAGTAGCTTTTTAACTACAGCTAAATACAGGTTCAGTACCATTTTAACTACTGTTAAATACAGGTTAAATAGCGTTTTAACTACAGCTTAATACAGGTTCATTAGCTTTTTAACTACAGCTAAATACAGGTTCAATAGCTTTTTAACTACAGCTAAATACAGGTTCAATAGCTTTTCAACTACAGCTAAATACAGGTTCAATAGCTTGTTTACTACAGCTAAATACAGGTTCAATAGCTTGTTAATTACAGCTAAATACAGGTTCAATAGCTTTTTAACTGCAACTAATTACAGGTTCAATAGCTTTTTAACTACAGCTAAATACAGGTTCAATAGCTTTTTAACTACAACTAAATACAGGGTCCATAGTTTTTTAACCACAGCTAATTACAGGTTCAATAGCTTTTTAACCACAGCTAAATACAGGTTCAATAGCTTTTTAGCTACAGCTAAATACAGGTTCAATAGCTTTTTAGCTACAGCTAAATACAGGTTCAATAGCTTTTTAACTACAGCTAAATACAGGTTCAATAGCTTTTTAACTACAGCTAAATAAAGGTTCAATAGCTTTTTAACTACAGCTAATTACAGGTTAATTAGCTTTTTAACTACAGCTGAATACAGGTTTAATAGCTTATTAACTACAGCTAAATAAAGGTTGAATAGCCTTTTTACTACAGCTAATTACAGGTTAAATAGCTTTTTAACTACAGCTGAATACAGGTTCAATAGCTTTTTAACTACAGCTAAATACAGGTTCAATAGCTTATTAACTACAGCTAAATACAGGTTTAATAGCTTTTAAACTACAGCTAAATACAGGTTCAATAGCTTTTTAGCTACAGCTAAATACAGGTTTAATAGATTTTAACTACAGTTAAATACAGGTTCAATAGCTTTTTAACTACAGTTAAATACAGGTTCAATAGCTTTTTATCTACAGTTAAATACAGGTTCAATAGCTTTTTAACTACAGTTAAATACAGGTTCAATAGCTTTTTAACTACAGTTAAATACAGGTTCAATAGATTTTTAACTACAGCTGAATACAGGTTCAATAGCCTTTTCACTACAGCTTAATACAGGTTCCATAGCTTTTTAACTACAGCCTAATACAGGTTCAATAGCCTTTTAACTACAGAAAAATACTGGTTCAGTAGCTTTTGAACTACAGCTTAATACAGGTTCAATAGCCTTTTTACTACAGCTAAATACAGGTTCAATAGCTTTTTAGCTACAGCTAAATACAGGTTTAATAGATTTTAACTACAGTTAAATACAGGTTCAATAGCTTTTTAACTACAGTTAAATACAGGTTCAATAGCTTTTTAACTACAGCTAAATACAGGTTCCATAGCTTTTTAACTACAGCTGAATACAGGTTCAATAGCTTTTTAACTACAGCTAAATACAGGTTCAATAGCTTTTTAACTACAGCTGAATACATGTTCAATAGCTTTTTAACAAAAGCTAAATACAGGTTCAATAGCGTTTTAACTACAGCTAAATACAGGATACATAGCATTTTTACTACTGCTAAATGCAGGTTCAATAGCTTTTTAACAAAAGCTAAATACAGGTTTAATAGCTTTTTAACTACAGCTAAATACAAATTCAATAGCTTTTTAACTACAGCTAAACACAGGTTGTTTGGTTGTTTGGTTGTTTTGTTTTACGGCACATTAACCATTTTCAGGTTATTTAATGCCGAATGCAGTCATTTTGGTGAAAGTTTTTATGTTCTAAGTTCTTTATATGTTCAAATATTTATTGATGGTGTTTGGTTTGGTTGTTAAAGTATATTTGCTTTCTTTTCTTTTTTGTTTCATCTGTTTCTATTTAACCCATAGTTGGGACCCTAACAGGTACTACCACTCCGGGTCAGGGTGGACCTGGGAGCAATGGTAATTAAGAAGAGGCTCCACATTCCCCAAAGTCTGTAAGCCGGATCTCACCATCGGATGTAGTTTAAGGTCATATCCAGGACCGGGAGTAGGGTAGGAAAAATTAAAATAAAAAAGGGGAGGGAGAAAGGGAGAAGGGCTGTTGTTTTTGTTTTTGGTTTTGTAGAACATAATTAAGTTTTACAAAAAAAAAAAAAAAAAAAAAAACGTCAATGTAGGTGAATTTCGTCTCAGGGAGCTACAGGGCAGCCTGATCTGGTATCACCAGGCTAAACACAGGTTCAATAGCTTTTACACTACAGCTAAGTACAGGTTCAATAGCTTTTTTATTACAGCTAAATACAGGTCTAATAGCTTTTTAACTACAGCTAAATACAGGTTCAATAGCTTTTTAATTACAGCTGAATACAGGGTTAGTTGGTTTTTAACTAAAGCTAAATACAGATTTAATAGCTTTTTAACTACAGCTAAATACAGGTTCAATAGCTTTTTAACTACAGCTAAATACAGGTTCAATAGCTTTTTTATTACAGCTAAATACAGGTTCAATAGCTTTTTAACTTCAGCTAAATACAGGTTTAATAGCTTTTTAACTACAGCTAAATACAGGTTCAATAGCTTGTTAATTACAGCTGAATACAGGGTTAGTTGCTTTTTAACTAAAGCTAAATACAGATTTAATAGCTTTTTAACTACAGCTAAATACAGGTTCAATAGCTTTTTAACTACAGCTAAATGCAGGTTCAATAGTTTTTTAACTATAGCTAAATACAGGTTCAATAGCTTTTTAACTACAGCTAAATACAGGTTTAATAGCTTTTAAACTACAGCTAAATACAGGTTCAATAGCTTTTTAACTACAGCTAAATACAGGTTTAATAGCTTTTTAACTACAGCTAAATATAGGTTCAATAGCTTTTTAACTACAGCTAAATAGAAGTTCAATTGCTTTTTAATTACAGCTGAATACAGGGTAAGTAGCTTTTTAACTACAGCTAAATACTGGTTCAGTACCATTTTAACTACTGTTAAATACAGGTTAAATAGCGTTTTAACTACAGCTTAATACAGGTTCAATAGCTTTTTAACTACAGCTAAATACAGGTTCAATAGCTTTTTAACTACAGCTAAATACAGGTTCAATAGCTTTTTAACTACAGCTAAATACAGGTTCAATAGCTTGTTTACTACAGCTAAATACAGGTTCAATAGCTTGTTAATTACAGCTAAATACAGGTTCAATAGCTTTTTAACTGCAACTAATTACAGGTTCAATAGCTTTTTAACTACAGCTAAATACAGGTTCAATAGCTTTTTAACTACAACTAAATACAGGGTCCATAGTTTTTTAACCACAGCTAATTACAGGTTCAATAGCTTTTTAACCACAGCTAAATACAGGTTCTATAGTTTTTTAACGACAGCTAAATACAGGTTCAATAGCTTTTTAACTACAGAAAAATACTGGTTCAGTAGCTTTTTAACTACAGCTAAATACAGGTTCAATAGCTTTTTTACTACAGCTAAATACAGGTTTAATAGCTTTTTAACTACAGCTAAATACAGGTTTAATAGCTTTTTAACTACAGTTGAATACAGGTTCAATAGCTTATTAACTACAGCTAAATAAAGGTTCAATAGCCTTTTTACTACAGCTAATTACAGGTTAATTAGCTTTTAACCTACAGCTAAATACAGGTTCAATTGCTTTTTAACTACAGCTAAATACAGGTTCAATAGCTTTTTAACTACAGCTAAATACAGGTTTAATAGCTTTTTAACTACAGCTAAATATAGGTTCAATAGCTTTTTAACTACAGCTAAATACAAGTTCAATTGCTTTTTAATTACAGCTGAATACAGGGTAAGTAGCTTTTTAACTACAGCTAAATACAGGTTCAGTACCATTTTAACTACTGTTAAATACAGGTTAAATAGCGTTTTAACTACAGCTTAATACAGGTTCAATAGCTTTTTAACTACAGCTAAATACAGGTTCAATAGCTTTTTAACTACAGCTAAATACAGGTTCAATAGCTTTTCAACTACAGCTAAATACAGGTTCAATAGCTTGTTTACTACAGCTAAATACAGGTTCAATAGCTTGTTAATTACAGCTAAATACAGGTTCAATAGCTTTTTAACTGCAACTAATTACAGGTTCAATAGCTTTTTAACTACAGCTAAATACAGGTTCAATAGCTTTTTAACTACAACTAAATACAGGGTTCATAGTGTTTTAACCACAGCTAATTACAGGTTCAATAGCTTTTTAACCACAGCTAAATACAGGTTCTATAGTTTTTTAACCACAGCTAAATACAGGTTCAATAGCTTTTTAACCACAGCTAAATACAGGTTCTATAGTTTTTTAACCACAGCTAAATACAGGTTCAATAGCTTTTTAACCACAGCTAAATACAGGTTCAATAGCTTTTTAACCACAGCTAAATACAGGTTCTATAGTTTTTTAACCACAGCTAAATACAGGTTCAATAGCTTTTTAACCACAGCTAAATACAGGTTCTATAGTTTTTTAACCACAGCTAAATACAGGTTCAATAGCTTTTTAACCACAGCTAAATACAGGTTCTATATCGTTTTAACATGGCGTTTTGTTAACCTTGTAAAATTAATTGCTAAAAGACAAATTTTAAGAATAAAATAACATGAGTAAATTTCATTAATGAAGTTAATCAGTTAAATCATATAGTTACATTCAAATAATGCAATTTACATATTGCTAATAATTTTATTAATTAAGTTTATCAGTTTAATCATATAGTCACGTTCAAATAATGCAATTCACATATCGCTAATAATTTTAAGTATGAAAAATGATTGAAACAGAAAAGCTGTCAGGACTTCATTTAAGTGACACACTAAAAGGAAAATAAAATATTGTTTCAGCTTTTATTTAAATTATTCATGAGCAAAAGTTAATTATTAATATTTATGTAATATACAAAGAAATAGGCAGAGGATTTGTCCACCTGTGAATTTTGCCCCAAATAATACCGAGCCAGACATTTTGGCCCACTCAATATTTTCCAAATCTGTTTTGTGGTCAGATATTTTTGTGTGAGGTTTTAAGAGATGAATTCGATATATGAATCAATTTTTAAAAACTATTGTTATTGTTTAATTTTAATCTGCAAATGTTTCCTCACCTCCACCCTCAGATTTGTTGTCAATAACCTGGGTTGTTTGGTGCCGAAGGGTTTAAAGTTAAGTAACCTGCAGTTAACAGCTAGTTATGGTGGCTGCAAGTGGCGTGTGTTATTCAGTGGTCTAAACAACCACAACTGATTTTGTCGTTTTTCTTTCATTCCCTTTGTTGTTCCTTTCTTTTTATTGACATATATGTAACCACCACATATAGTGGTTGACGAGTACATTTATTCAGAATTCTGTGTAAGACTATATATATATATATATATATATATAAGTTTTATGACTTCTTGTACTCTACTGTACCTTTATATGAAAGGAAGCAACAATGAACATATCCTGTTCTCATCAACAACAAAAAATAGGAGGTGATGTAGCAGTCGTAAACATTAAGATTTCTTCCTTCTTGGGGATAGAGCTCATGTGAGGTGGTTAGGTAACCCGATAACCGATCAGCCTCCGGAAATAAGTAATTTCGACCAAACTTTTGAAGACTATACTCAGAACCTTAAGGAATTACAGAGAGTAGACAGAGAGAAGCGTCATTTCTTCTTATTTGTCACGTAGACGCCGAGCAAAGCAATTTTCACTTAAATATATTGTAGACGTCGAGCAAAGCAATTTTTACTTGAAGATATATTGTAGATGTCGAGCAAAGCAATTTTTACTTGAAGATATATTGTAGATGTCGAGCAAAGCAATTTTTACTTGAAGATATATTGTAGATGTCGAGCAAAGCAATTTTCACTTGAATATATATTGTAGATGTTGGGAAAAGCAATTTTCACTTGAAGATATATTGTAGATGTTGAGCAAAGCAATTTTTACTTGAAGATATATTGTAGATGTCGAGCAAAGCAGTTTTCACTTGAAGATATATTGTAGACGTCGAGCAAAGCAATTTTCACTTAAAGATATATTGTAGATGCCGAGCAAAGCAATTTTCACTTGAAGATATATTGTAGATGTCGAGCAAAGCAATTTTCACTTGAAGATATATTGTAGATGTCGAGCAAAGCAATTTTCACTTGAATATATATTGTAGATGTCGAGCAAAGCAATTTTCACTTGAATATATATTGTAGATGTCGAGCAAAGCAATTTTCACTTGAAGATATATTGTAGATGCCGAGCAAAGCAATTTTCACTTGAAGATATATTGTAGATGCCGAGCAAAGCAATTTTCACTTGAAGATATATTGTAGATGTCGAGCAAAGCAATTTTCACTTGAATATATATTGTAGATGCCGAGCAAAGCAATTTTCACTTGAAGATATATTGTAGATGCCGAGCAAAGCAATTTTCACTTGAAGATATATTGTAGATGCCGAGCAAAGCAATTTTCACTTGAAGATATATTGTAGATGTCGAGCAAAGCAATTTTCACTTGAAGATATATTGTAGATGCCGAGCAAAGCAATTTTCACTTGAATATATATTGTAGATGTCGAGCAAAGCAATTTTCACTTGAAGATATATTGTAGATGCCGAGCAAAGCAATTTTCACTTGAAGATATATTGTAGATGCCGAGCAAAGCAATTTTCACTTGAAGATATATTGTAGATGCCGAGCAAAGCAATTTTCACTTGAAGATATATTGTAGATGTCGAGCAAAGCAATTTTCACTTGAAGATATATTGTAGATGCCGAGCAAAGCAATTTTCACTTGAATATATATTGTAGATGTCGAGCAAAGCAATTTTCACTTGAAGATATATTGTAGATGCCGAGCAAAGCAATTTTCACTTGAAGATATATTGTAGATGCCGAGCAAAGCAATTTTCACTTGAAGATATATTGTAGATGTCGAGCAAAGCAATTTTCACTTGAAGATATATTGTAGATGCCGAGCAAAGCAATTTTCACTTGAATATATATTGTAGATGTCGAGCAAAGCAATTTTCACTTGAAGATATATTGTAGATGCCGAGCAAAGCAATTTTCACTTGAATATATATTGTAGATGTCGAGCAAAGCAATTTTCACTTGAAGATATATTGTAGATGTCGAGCAAAGCAATTTTCACTTGAAGATATATTGTAGATGCCGAGCAAAGCAATTTTCACTTGGAGATATATTGCAGATGCCGAGCAAAGCAATTTTCACTTAAAGATATATTGTAGACGTCGAGCAAAGCAATTTTCACTTGAATATATATTGTAGATGTCGAGCAAAGCAATTTTCACTTGAAGATATATTGTAGATGTCGAGCAAAGCAATTTTCACTTGAATATATATTGTAGATGTCGAGCAAAGCAATTTTCACTTGAATATATATTGTAGATGTCGAGCAAAGCAATTTTCACTTGAAGATATATTGTAGATGTCGAGCAAAGCAATTTTCACTTGAAGATATATTGTAGACGTCGAGCAAAGACATTTTCAATTAAAGATATATTGTAGATGCCGAGCAAAGCAATTTTCACTTGAAGATATATTGTAGATGCCGAGCAAAGCAATTTTCACTTGAATATATATTGTAGATGTCGAGCAAAGCAATTTTCACTTGAATATATATTGTAGATGTCGAGCAAAGCAATTTTCACTTGAAGATATATTGTAGATGTTGAGCAAAGCAATTTTCACTTGAAGATATATTGTAGATGTCGAGCAAAGCAATTTTCACTTGAATATATATTGTAGATGTTGGGAAAAGCCATTTTCACTTGAAGATATATTGTAGATGTTGAGCAAAGCAATTTTTACTTGAAGATATATTGTAGATGTCGAGCAAAGCAATTTTCACTTGAAGATATATTGTAGACGTCGAGCAAAGCAATTTTCACTTGAAGATATATTGTAGATGCCGAGCAAAGCAATTTTCACTTGAAGATATATTGTAGATGTCGAGCAAAGCAATTTTCACTTGAAGATATATTGTAGATGTCGAGCAAAGCAATTTTCACTTGAATATATATTGTAGATGTCGAGCAAAGCAATTTTCACTTGAATATATATTGTAGATGTCGAGCAAAGCAATTTTCACTTGAAGATATATTGTAGATGCCGAGCAAAGCAATTTTCACTTGAAGATATATTGTAGATGCCGAGCAAAGCAATTTTCACTTGAAGATATATTGTAGATGTCGAGCAAAGCAATTTTCACTTGAAGATATATTGTAGATGCCGAGCAAAGCAATTTTCACTTGAATATATATTGTAGATGTCGAGCAAAGCAATTTTCACTTGAAGATATATTGTAGATGTTGAGCAAAGCAATTTTCACTTGAAGATATATTGTAGATGCCGAGCAAAGCAATTTTCACTTGAAGATATATTGTAGATGTCGAGCAAAGCAATTTTCACTTGAAGATATATTGTAGATGCCGAGCAAAGCAATTTTCACTTGAATATATATTGTAGATGTCGAGCAAAGCAATTTTCACTTGAAGATATATTGTAGATGCCGAGCAAAGCAATTTTCACTTGAAGATATATATTGTAGATGTCGAGCAAAGCAATTTTCACTTGAAGATATATTGTAGATGTCGAGCAAAGCAATTTTCACTTGAAGATATATTGTAGATGCCGAGCAAAGCAATTTTCACTTGAAGATATATTGTAGATGCCGAGCAAAGCAATTTTCACTTAAAGATATATTGTAGATGCCGAGCAAAGCAATTTTCACTTGAAGATATATTGTAGATGTCGAGCAAAGCAATTTTCACTTGAATATATATTGTAGATGTCGAGCAAAGCAATTTTCACTTGAAGATATATTGTAGATGTCGAGCAAAGCAATTTTCACTTGAAGATATATTGTAGACGTCGAGCAAAGCAATTTTCACTTAAAGATATATTGTAGATGCCGAGCAAAGCAATTTTCACTTGAAGATATATTGTAGATGCCGAGCAAAGCAATTTTCACTTGAATATATATTGTAGATGTCGAGCAAAGCAATTTTCACTTGAATATATATTGTAGATGTCGAGCAAAGCAATTTTCACTTGAAGATATATTGTAGATGTCGAGCAAAGCAATTTTCACTTGAAGATATATTGTAGATGCCGAGCAAAGCAATTTTCACTTGAATATATATTGTAGATGTCGAGCAAAGCAATTTTCACTTGAATATATATTGTAGATGTCGAGCAAAGCAATTTTCACTTGAAGATATATTGTAGATGCCGAGCAAAGCAATTTTCACTTGAAGATATATTGTAGATGCCGAGCAAAGCAATTTTCACTTGAAGATATATTGTAGATGTCGAGCAAAGCAATTTTCACTTGAAGATATATTGTAGATGTCGAGCAAAGCAATTTTCACTTGAAGATATATTGTAGACGTCGAGCAAAGCAATTTTCACTTGAATATATATTGTAGATGTCGAGCAAAGCAATTTTCACTTGAAGATATATTGTAGATGTCGGGCAAAGCAATTTTCACTTGAAGATATATTGTAGACGTCGAGCAAAGCAATTTTCACTTAAAGATATATTGTAGATGCCGAGCAAAGCAATTTTCACTTGAAGATATATTGTAGATGTCGGGCAAAGCAATTTTCACTTAAAGATATATTGTAGATGTTGGGAAAATTAATTTTCACTTGAAGATATATTGTAGATGCCGAGCAAAGCAATTTTCACTTGAAGATATATTGTAGACGTCGAGCAAAGCAATTTTCACTTGAATATATATTGTAGATGTCGGGCAAAGCAATTTTCACTTGAAGATATATTGTAGACGTCGAGCAAAGCAATTTTCACTTGAAGATATATTGTAGACGTCGAGCAAAGCAATTTTCACTTAAAGATATATTGTAGATGCCGAGCAAAGCAATTTTCACTTGAAGATAAATTGTAGATGTCGGGCAAAGCAATTTTCACTTAAAGATATATTGTAGATGTTGAGCAAAGCAATTTTCACTTGAAGATATATTGTAGATGCCGAGCAAAGCAATTTTTACTTGAAGATATATTGTAGATGTTGAGCAAAGCAATTTTCACTTGAAGATATATTGTAGATGTTGAGCAAAGCAATTTTCACTTGAAGATATATTGTAGATGCCGAGCAAAGCAATTTTCACTTGAAGATATATATTGCTTCAAGAAGACTTTCAGCAGCCAACAAACTCGGACAGCCTAACCCAACGGTGTAGACCACTTCAATAAATACATTTATTGTTGTTATAGAAGAGAGTTGTTTTTATTTGATTTGATATTATAGACTATTGTCTTACAGTCAAGCTTATATATAACATTCTCTGCATATCTTTTTAAGTGGGGGGAAGGGGGTCCACTTTTCAAGGTGATTACGTGTTATTTTACGACCTTGCCACTAGGATTTATTGTTTGTGGTAAAAAGATTAGTTAACTGCTCTAAAAAGCTAAAATCGTCCGGAAATAGGGGATCATTTTACGTTAAATTTATATACGAAACTGATCCACAACTCTAAATTCTAAAAATAAAATGTTATCTTCTTTCCGACAAATATTTTCTGGCTTTTCACACATAATTCTCTAAGAAAAAAGTAGAATCTCATTCTTTGGGGGGGGGGGGTTCAGCGGAGGGTGTAACTCTACAAATATCACAAAATATCTGATTCATAACTATTTTCAAGCCATTTCGAAACAAAATACTAATTTCAACTTGCATCACTGCCCTATAATCCCAACTTATGTTGTCTATGTATCATATTCAAACAACGATAGAGGTTATCGTTTTTTTTGGGGGGGGGGGGCTTATTTATATTGAGATACATGCGAAATATGACAGTTTAAAATAAATTAACAGGAAAACTTATCTGATATACTTACTTATCAGTGAAAAATATTATAGTACATAAAAAATTACGGAAAATAAGCGCGTAGAATTTTAATAAAAATAAAATTAATTTACTATTCTGAATAAACCAACTCCGAACGACAAGACCGCATGGCGTCTTCAGATTAGCAGAAGGGGGATAATCTCCCACGACACGCTGGCTTGACGCGAATGTCGTTCGGAGTTCGTGAACTATGAATAGCAAATAATATATATATATATATATATATATATATATATATATATATATATATATATATATATATATTACAATTCTACCAGATTATTTTCCGTATTTTTGGAGTTTACTAATATTTTTCAGATAAATAATTATATCCATAAGTTTTCCTGTTATTTTATTTTGAACTTAATTATCTCCCTTGATGACTCTTCTGTTTCTTTAATAACAAAATAATTTATTCTCAATGAATAAACTTACAATTAAAATATTTGCTTTAATTCACATTCGATTCTGCCGTTGATTTGTGTCGAACGAAACAAGAGGAGGGGGTACTCATCGAAGCGATACGTAAAATGGGGAAATACTTGTAATTAAAGTTTAATTTTTTCTACTTTTTTCAACATTGAACAATAAAATACCACTGAGTAAGTACGTACTATTGTTTTCATAAATAAATAATTTTTCCTACTTTTTTCAACATTGAACAATAAAATACCACTGCGTAAGTACGTAATATTGTTTTCATAAATAAATAATGTTTTCTACTTTTTTCAACATTGAACAATAAAATACCACTGAGTAAGTACGTAATATTGTTTTCATAAATAAATAATGTTTTCTACTTTTTTCAACATTGAACAATAAAATACCACTGAGTAAGTACGTAATATTGTTTTCATAAATAAATAATGTTTTCTACTTTTTTCAACATTGAACAATAAAATACCACTGAGTAAGTACGTAATATTGTTTTCATAAATAAATAATGTTTTCTACTTTTTTCAACATTGAACAATAAAATACCACTGAGTAAGTACGTAATATTGTTTTCATAAATAAATAATGTTTTCTACTTTTTTCAACATTGAACAATAAAATACCACTGCGTAAGTACGTAATATTGTTTTCATAAATAAATAATGTTTTCTACTTTTTTCAACATTGAACAATAAAATACCACTGAGTAAGTACGTAATATTGTTTTCATAAATAAATAATGTTTTCTACTTTTTTCAACATTGAACAATAAAATACCACTGAGTAAGTACGTACTATTGTTTTCATAAATAAATAATTTTTCCTACTTTTTTCAACATTGAACAATAAAATACCACTGCGTAAGTACGTACTATTGTTTTCATAAATAAATAATGTTTTCTACTTTTTTCAACATTGAACAATAAAATACCACTGAGTAAGTACGTAATATTGTTTTCATAAATAAATAATGTTTTCTACTTTTTTCAACATTGAACAATAAAATACCACTGAGTAAGTACGTAATATTGTTTTCATAAATAAATAATGTTTTCTACTTTTTTCAACATTGAACAATAAAATACCACTGCGTAAGTACGTAATATTGTTTTCATAAATAAATAATGTTTTCTACTTTTTTCAACATTGAACAATAAAATACCACTGAGTAAGTACGTAATATTGTTTTCATAAATAAATAATTTTTTCTACTTTTTTCAACATTGAACAATAAAATACCACTGAGTAAGTACGTACTATTGTTTTCATAAATAAATAATGTTTTCTACTTTTTTCAACATTGAACAATAAAATACCACTGAGTAAGTACGTAATATTGTTTTCATAAATAAATAATGTTTTCTACTTTTTTCAACATTGAACAATAAAATACCACTGCGTAAGTACGTAATATTGTTTTCATAAATAAATAATGTTTTCTACTTTTTTCAACATTGAACAATAAAATACCACTGAGTAAGTACGTACTATTGTTTTCATAAATAAATAATTTTTCCTACTTTTTTCAACATTGAACAATAAAATACCACTGCGTAAGTACGTAATATTGTTTTCATAAATAAATAATGTTTTCTACTTTTTTCAACATTGAACAATAAAATACCACTGAGTAAGTACGTAATATTGTTTTCATAAATAAATAATTTTTTCTACTTTTTTCAACATTGAACAATAAAATACCACTGAGTAAGTACGTACTATTGTTTTCATAAATAAATAATTTTTCCTACTTTTTTCAACATTGAACAATAAAATACCACTGCGTAAGTACGTAATATTGTTTTCATAAATAAATAATGTTTTCTACTTTTTTCAACATTGAACAATAAAATACCACTGAGTAAGTACGTAATATTGTTTCCATAAATAAATAATGTTTTCTACTTTTTTCAACATTGAACAATAAAATACCACTGAGTAAGTACGTAATATTGTTTTCATAAATAAATAATGTTTTCTACTTTTTTCAACATTGAACAATAAAATACCACTGAGTAAGTACGTAATATTGTTTTCATAAATAAATAATGTTTTCTACTTTTTTCAACATTGAACAATAAAATACCACTGAGTAAGTACGTAATATTGTTTTCATAAATAAATAATGTTTTCTACTTTTTTCAACATTGAACAATAAAATACCACTGAGTAAGTACGTACTATTGTTTTCATAAATAAATAATTTTTCCTACTTTTTTCAACATTGAACAATAAAATACCACTGCGTAAGTACGTAATATTGTTTTCATAAATAAATAATGTTTTCTACTTTTTTCAACATTGAACAATAAAATACCACTGAGTAAGTACGTAATATTGTTTTCATAAATAAATAATGTTTTCTACTTTTTTCAACATTGAACAATAAAATACCACTGAGTAAGTACGTACTATTGTTTTCATAAATAAATAATTTTTCCTACTTTTTTCAACATTGAACAATAAAATACCACTGCGTAAGTACGTAATATTGTTTTCATAAATAAATAATTTTTCCTACTTTTTTCAACATTGAACAATAAAATACCACTGAGTAAGTACGTAATATTGTTTTCATAAATAAATAATGTTTTCTACTTTTTTCAACATTGAACAATAAAATACCACTGAGTAAGTACGTACTATTGTTTTCATAAATAAATAATTTTTCCTACTTTTTTCAACATTGAACAATAAAATACCACTGCGTAAGTATGTAATATTGTTTTCATAAATAAATAATGTTTTCTACTTTTTTCAACATTGAACAATAAAATACCACTGAGTAAGTACGTAATATTGTTTTCATAAATAAATAATGTTTTCTACTTTTTTCAACATTGAACAATAAAATACCACTGAGTAAGTACGTACTATTGTTTTCATAAATAAATAATTTTTCCTACTTTTTTCAACATTGAACAATAAAATACCACTGCGTAAGTACGTAATATTGTTTTCATAAATAAATAATGTTTTCTACTTTTTTCAACATTGAACAATAAAATACCACTGAGTAAGTACGTAATATTGTTTTCATAAATAAATAATGTTTTCTACTTTTTTCAACATTGAACAATAAAATACCACTGCGTAAGTACGTACTATTGTTTTCATAAATAAATAATGTTTTCTACTTTTTTCAACATTGAACAATAAAATACCACTGAGTAAGTACGTACTATTGTTTTCATAAATAAATAATTTTTCCTACTTTTTTCAACATTGAACAATAAAATACCACTACGTAAGTACGTACTATTGTTTTCATAAATAAATAATGTTTTCTACTTTTTTCAACATTGAACAATAAAATACCACTGAGTAAGTACGTACTATTGTTTTCATAAATAAATAATGTTTTCTACTTTTTTCAACATTGAACGATAAAATACCACTGAGTAAGTACGTACTATTGTTTTCATAAATAAATAATTTTTCCTACTTTTTTCAACATTGAACAATAAAATACCACTGAGTAAGTACGTACTATTGTTTTCATAAATAAATAATTTTGCCTAATTTTTTCAACATTGAACAATAAAATACCACTGAGTAAGTACGTACTATTGTTTTCATAAATAAATAATTTTGCCTAATTTTTTCAACATTGAACAATAAAATACCACTGAGTAAGTACGTACTATTGTTTTCATAAATAAATAATTTTTCCTACTTTTTTCAACATTGAACAATAAAATACCACTGCGTAAGTACGTACTATTGTTTTCATAAATAAATAATTTTGCCTAATTTTTTCAACATTGAACAATAAAATACCACTGAGTAAGTACGTACTATTGTTTTCATAAATAAATAATTTTTCCTACTTTTTTCAACATTGAACAATAAAATACCACTGCGTAAGTACGTACTATTGTTTTCATAAATAAATAATTTTGCCTAATTTTTTCAACATTGAACAATAAAATACCACTGAGTAAGTACGTACTATTGTTTTCATAAATAAATAATTTTGCCTAATTTTTTCAACATTGAACAATAAAATACCACTGCGTAAGTACGTACTATTGTTTTCATAAATAAATAATTTTTCCTACTTTTTTCAACATTGAACAATAAAATACCACTGAGTAAGTACGTACTATTGTTTTCATAAATAAATAATGTTTTCTACTTTTTTCAACATTGAACAATAAAATACCACTGAGTAAGTACGTACTATTGTTTTCATAAATAAATAATTTTGCCTAATTTTTTCAACATTGAACAATAAAATACCACTGAGTAAGTACGTACTATTGTTTTCATAAATAAATAATTTTTCCTACTTTTTTCAACATTGAACAATAAAATACCACTGAGTAAGTACGTACTATTGTTTTCATAAATAAATAATTTTGCCTAATTTTTTCAACATTGAACAATAAAATACCACTGAGTAAGTACGTACTATTGTTTTCATAAATAAATAATTTTTCCTACTTTTTTCAACATTGAACAATAAAATACCACTGCGTAAGTACGTACTATTGTTTTCATAAATAAATAATTTTGCCTAATTTTTTCAACATTGAACAATAAAATACCACTGAGTAAGTACGTACTATTGTTTTCATAAATAAATAATTTTTCCTACTTTTTTCAACATTGAACAATAAAATACCACTGCGTAAGTACGTACTATTGTTTTCATAAATAAATAATTTTTCCTACTTTTTTCAACATTGAACAATAAAATACCACTGAGTAAGTACGTACTATTGTTTTCATAAATAAATAATTTTTCCTACTTTTTTCAACATTGAACAATAAAATACCACTGCGTAAGTACGTAATATTGTTTTCATAAATAAATAATTTTGCCTAATTTTTTCAACATTGAACAATAAAATACCACTGAGTAAGTACGTACTATTGTTTTCATAAATAAATAATTTTTCCTACTTTTTTCAACATTGAACAATAAAATACTGTAGAAAAAATTAATTTTCCCCTAAAAAAAAGAGAGACTGCTCAGTCGAGAAAGGAAGCAATGTACACTTACCTTAGGTTGCGAAAGAATTGCCCCCTTCCGCGACGTGTCAGTCTAATAACAAGTGATTACGGCCAGCAAGCAATGGTAAAGTCGCCTCCTCGCTCCATTAACGCTAATTCATCCATATAAAAAAACAACATCCGACAGGAGAGGAATCTCCTGTTAAATAACCAAATGGTCATGTGGTTGTCACATGACCTGAGGAAAAAACTATAAACATCTGAGGAGGCAATATTATCTCCTTTTGTTAGTAAGGAAGGTAAGTGCACACGCTCCCTCTCCTTGAGCAATAACTAATGAATTTTTTTTTCACATACTCCCAAGGAAAAGAAAAAAAAGAAAATGAAAGAAACTACAATTATAAATGTATGCACTCACTCAAAAAATACAGATTAGTATAATTTTAAGTTATTTTCTTTTTATAGGCTTTTAATTATTCAGGGAGAAGGCTAGGTCTACCTCGCTGCCGTCTCTGTGGCGCACAACTAGGACAATACCACTTTTGTCTGACAGGAGGAGGAGACTCAATTCCCACACACTGGAAGTGACACCAGTCGTCGCATCCGTCGCAACAAATCATGTCCCGGTCACCCTGTGAAGAACCGCATATGGGACAAAGCCAAACCACTTCTTCATTGTCAGGTGTTGATCGAAGAGGATCAAAAGTATCAATCCCATCCACAGGCCTGTTACCAGGTGCAGATATGGATCTCTCTTGATCCTCCTCATTCAAGGATAACTCAAGGGGAAACAAATTTTTTAACGAATGGACATGTACTGCATTCCCCCCCTCCTTAACCCTTGCTGATCTGACTACCCCATCTTCTCCGCAAAACACTTCCAAAATAATCCCAAGCACCCAAAACGGCCTAGGCTTATGAGGACTCCTCACTATCACTACGTCTCCAACATTTAATCTATTTTGGAAGGGTATTCTAGAACGCCCGTGGGGTTTCTCTCGGAGGCTCAATAGGTACTCATCATACCATAGTGTGCGGAATTTCTCCAGGCACTGATCCCTAACCTGCATAGTCTTAAGCAGCCTTTCTCGGCTGGGTGGAAGATGTGAGGCAAAATCCTGGTTATTCAGTTCTAACAGCAACCCAGGATTCTTATTAGGTCGCAAAAACATGTTAGGAGTTACGGCCTCTAACTCAGCCTCAGCCGATTCTCGATAAGTCAGAGGGCGGTTATTGATAGCTCTTTGAATATCCGATATGATAGTAAGCAAAGAGAAATAATTCATCTCACCTCTACCAACCACCTTGTAAAGACATTTCTTGATTGTCTGGATACTCCTCTCCCAAACACCTCCAACCCAGGGTGAGAAAAGAGGAATGGTGCAGAACTTGATCGAACAGGAGCCAAACTTCTGTTGGTAATCATTGCTTAATATCAACCTTTTAAACAACCTTCCGCCTCCCAGAAAGGTCTTTGCATTATCGCTGTAAATGGCTGATGGGATGCCATACAAGTTCGTAAACCGCACCAATGCCTGCAAAAAAGCCAACACACTCATGTCAGGAACCACTTCAATATGTATAGCCCTGACACCGAGACACGTGAAGATGAGCAGATACATTTTCACCTCCTTACCACCTTCCCTAACCCAAAAGTGACCGGTGAAATCCACCCCCGTATGTTTGAAGGGAACTTCCAATTCAATACGGGATGCGGGCAAGTTAGCTACATTGGGAGGCAAGACCTGTCTGGCGTTGTACCTTCGGCACAGAGTACATGAAGCCAGGATCGTTTTCACCGCCTGTCTGCCTTTTGGCACCCAGTACCCACACCGTCTCAACTCAGCCAAAGTGGACGCAATCCCCAAGTGCTGGCATTTAGTATGTGCATCCATTATGATGAGCCTGGTAATTGGGTGATGCTTTGCTAACAGAATCGGGTGTTTAACCTCCATACTAAAGTGGAGGGATCTACCAATTCGGCCACCCGACCTGATTATACCCTCAGCATCAACAAACAAGTCAAGGTCCCGCACCAACCCAGGAACAGTCTTCCCTGATGGATCCAGCAAAAAATCCAGTTCCTCAGGATATACTTGGCGCTGCATAGTCTGCATAAGTAATATAGCCGCCAGTTTTTCACCGTCAATTTCCAACCGACGTAAGCGATTAATAAACTTGAGGACTAAGGAAGTGACTCTCAACAGCTTTGAAAATGAAGAGAATCTTTCCAAGGGCAAAACAGTAGGTGGTACCTCCCTATGGAGGATTGCAGCATTCCAAGAAGAACGAGCTATTCCCTGGCTATGTTTGCTGAGGCATGGCAAATTCTGAGTAGGCCACGGAGTGGTACCACTACTTAACCAATCTGGTCCATAACACCAGAACTGGAAGCAGGCTTGGAACCTTGCCAGCGTCATTCCTCTAGTAATTAAGTCAGCGGGGTTCTCCGCTGTAGGAACATATCGAAATGAGGGAGACCAGCCTCTAGAGGCTTCTAACTCCACACTCATCTGCTGAATATCTTTCAATCTATTCCGTGCAAACAGGTTCTTGCTTACGATGTTTCCAGAAATAAGCCATGACAGGACTACCTGAGAATCTGTGGCTACATGAATCACGGAGGGAGAGAATCTTCTAAAGTTCCTTAAAATCGTGGGTAAGCACCTCATGGCCAGGAACACTGCCAAAAGTTCGAGGGTAGGCAGTGTTTTCCTTTTCAATGGAGCCACTCTAGCCTTGGCAAATACCAAGCAAGATCGGCGTTTCTGCACGACATATGCCGCAAACCCATAAGCTTCTGGAGAGGCATCGCAAAACAGGAACAGTTCGCCTGGCTCATTCTCACTTAAGGCCTTACGGGGGAGGGAAATGGTGTCTAATTCGGAGAGATCAGAAGAAAGTTTCCTCCACGAGGACAAATATTCAGATGGAACCGGCACATCCCACCCCAACCCTTTCTCCCAAAGCTTGCTTAACAGAATACGACCTCTCAAAGTTACGGGCAAGCACAATGATAAGGGGTCATAGACTCGAGCCGTCTCTCTAAGAATTTGTCTCTTTGTAAGCGCTTCAGGGTTGCATTTAACCGTACTCAATCGAAGGGTATCCGAGAAAGGAGAATATCGGTAACCAAGTACCCTCTCCCAACCATTGCCGTGGACACTCAGGGTACCATGCTCCTCCATTAGGCTGCGAATTCCGACATGATCGGAATTACAAGATTGTAGTTCGAAGCCTCCCTGTAGTAATCGCTCCCGAGAGAGAGCATATAATTCACCCAACTCCTCTGGATCACCGCTAGACATGATTAGATTATCCACGTAAAAGCGATTCTCCATCATATATCTGCATTCATCCATCGGAAACTGAGCAGCATGAAACCGTAAGACGTAATTCAAAATAAAGGGACTGGAAGCGAACCCAAAAATTATGGTGTTATATCTGAAACAACGGAGACGTCCTCCATCCCTCAAAAAGAAACAGAATCTATTTTTATCCGCTTCCAACTTTAGGCGGATCATTAAGAAGGCCTTCTTGATATCCGCCAACACCACATGACTATTGGAGCGGAAGGTGAGCAGCAAATCCAGGAGGTCACTAGTCATATTTACTCCCCTGTAAGTAGCCTCATTCAACGATGGAGCATCCCCAACCTTGAGGCTACAGTTAAATACTGGACGAATCTTTGTAGTCGAGGCAGAATCCATCTTAAACACAGGTCTATAAGGAATCCAAATAAAAAACTATAAACATCTGAGGAGGCAATATTATCTCCTTTTGTTAGTAAGGAAGGTAAGTGCACACGCTCCCTCTCCTTGAGCAATCACTAATGAATTTTTTTTTCACAATACCACTGAGTAAGTACGTAATATCGTTTTCATAAATAAATAATTTTGCCTAATTTTTTCAACATTGAACAATAAAATACCACTGAGTAAGTACGTAATATTGTTTTCATAAATAAATAATTTTTTCTTACTTTTTTCAACATTGAACAATAAAATACCACTGAGTAAGTACGTACTATTGTTTTCATAAATAAATAATTTTTCCTACTTTTTTCAACATTGAACAATAAAATACCACTGAGTAAGTACGTAATATTGTTTTCATAAATAAATAATTTTGCCTAATTTTTTCAACATTGAACAATAAAATACCACTGAGTAAGTACGTAATATTGTTTTCATAAATAAATAATTTTGCCTAATTTTTTCAACATTGAACAATAAAATACCACTGAGTAAGTACGTACTATTGTTTTCATAAATAAATAATTTTTCCTACTTTTTTCAACATTGAACAATAAAATACCACTGAGTAAGTAGGTACTATTGTTTTCATAAATAAATAATTTTTCCTACTTTTTTCAACATTGAACAATAAAATACCACTGAGTAAGTACGTAATATTGTTTTCATAAATAAATAATTTTGCCTAATTTTTTCAACATTGAACAATAAAATACCACTGAGTAAGTACGTAATATTGTTTTCATAAATAAATAATTTTTTCTTACTTTTTTCAACATTGAACAATAAAATACCACTGAGTAAGTACGTACTATTGTTTTCATAAATAAATAATTTTTCCTACTTTTTTCAACATTGAACAATAAAATACCACTGAGTAAGTACGTAATATTGTTTTCATAAATAAATAATTTTGCCTAATTTTTTCAACATTGAACAATAAAATACCACTGAGTAAGTACGTAATATTGTTTTCATAAATAAATAATTTTTTCTTACTTTTTTCAACATTGAACAATAAAATACCACTGAGTAAGTAGGTACTATTGTTTTCATAAATAAATAATTTTTCCTACTTTTTTCAACATTGAACAATAAAATACCACTGAGTAAGTACGTAATATTGTTTTCATAAATAAATAATTTTTCCTACTTTTTTCAACATTGAACAATAAAATACCACTGAGTAAGTACGTAATATTGTTTTAATAAATAAATAATTTTTCCTAATTTTTTCAACATTGAACAATAAAATACCACTGAGTAAGTACGTAATATTGTTTTCATAAATAAATAATTTTTTCTTACTTTTTTCAACATTGAACAATAAAATACCACTGAGTAAGTACGTAATATTGTTTTAATAAATAAATAATTTTTCCTACTTTTTTCAACATTGAACAATAAAATACCACTGAGTAAGTACGTAATATTGTTTTCATAAATAAATAATTTTGCCTAATTTTTTCAACATTGAACAATAAAATACCACTGAGTAAGTACGTAATATTGTTTTCATAAATAAATATTTTTTCCGTATGGCCGAAGCACTGAACAAGCACCAATTTTCTTTCATATCAATGAAAACAAATAAAACGAACGAAATACATAAAGGTAAGTTCAATCACCACCGAAATTGTTTTCATTTCATCGACGGAATTTAAGTTCGAGTTTAAAAAATCGTTGTAAATTTTTAAATTTGATGCAATCAAAAATGAATTCAACTTTATTCAATGTAATTTGTTTTTATTCTTCGAATTTTCGCACATTAAGATCAACTGATTAAACTTAATTACAATTTTTCAAAAAGTAATTTTAATGTCGTGGGTGCTTTTGCTGTTTTGCCACGATATAAAAATATTTAAAGAAATATATAAACTTTGTTAGCTGGAAATTAGATTGTACAGAAAAAATTATGCAAATTCATCCAGTATTATTTAAAAAATTTTACTGCCTTTTCTCAATAAAATATACTGTGATCTATAGCATTGCGAATACACCATGATTAGCGAGTCAATTGTGAAAGTGAAAATGACAGGTTTGCAAACGCACGCATGCACGCGTGTCATTCTAAAAAAACCTATTTGTACGACACGTCGACAAAAATAAGTATCATGGACGGCGGCACCGGGGGGGGGGGGGGTTCAGGGGGCTTAAGCCCCCCACCCACTTTACGGTCATCAATAATAAAGTTGATATGCATGTGTTTAACCGCTCCCCACACATTTTAGGAGAGCCCCCACTTTTATAACTGTCCCGCCGGTCCTGAGTATTATATATTATGTATATATTTATTATTATCATTATATATTTATATTATTTATTATAACTTTTTTTTTCCAATTTAATTTTTTATCTATTCAGAATTTTCGGGAATCTTTTACTATAGTCAAGTTGTGTTTTAACCTACTGTGTTGAATATTATGTTGTAGTTTAGCATTAAATTATATGAATGAGATATGTTTAAATCTCTATAATTTTCATTTATAAATGCTTCAGAAAGTCGAGTGAAAATATGACAATTTTTCCAAGTCAAATTTGAAAGAAATAGAATATTAATAATTTGATGACAATTATTTATTAGTAGTTGAAAAAACCTAACATTTGTAAAAGTAATATTAAAGTTATATTTTGGAAAAGAACAAAATATAAGTACTGTTTTATTGAATAAATATTCTCCTGAGAAGAACCAACAAATTGTTATTTTTTTATATTTAAAAAATAGAACCAGAATTATAACTCTTTGGAACTCCCTCCCAGTCCCCCTGTTTCACCGACTGTATATATATATATTCTTTCAAATAATAAATATTATATTAATAAATATAGTATTTGTGAATATTTTTAAAAATGTATTCCTATGCCAAATCCATTAAATATATAGTGGCTGAGCAGATGTTTCGTCCTCAAGAGTTTGGCGAATAACAAACAGGGTATTGAACAGACGTAAGAATTCAATTCCAACAATCATCAATAGACCAGAGGTAATTTCCTCAGCATTTTATAAAACCAACATTTTTAAAAAGAACTTGGCATTAAATTTCATCCTTTACTACCACCTGAATGTACCACTATGACAGCAAACACTCTGAGCGACATCCATATATCTGTCTGGGATGTTACCAATTTTCAAGAAACTTGATGCCAGCACGTCAACTGATCCTGAACATTCCAATCATTGTGCTTAAGAAGCTACAACCAGATCTGTTCAAATCTGTTCAATTGTTGCTTAAAAGAGAAATGCTTCCTATCACCTGGGAAAACTTTGTCAGTCTGATCAGTATTAAAAATACTGGATGTCCATCTTCTGCATCTCAGTACAAACCAATAACTCTCCTGTGCTTTATACGTTGTTTGAATCTGTGATAAATCAATAAGGGTTAGGTTTATAAAAGTTGTCGTTAATGGACTGAAGTCTGAAGAACATAGTATCAATGTTAGCATACCTAAAAGACTCATTATAGGCCGAAATCTCTTCCTGATATTTTTCAATCATCTTGAAAATCACATTCAAAGATCATCTGTTGACATTGATTCAGATGACACAACATTTCGAACAGCATTCATGATCAAGTCTCCTTGCTTCACTCTCTTCGGACCTGAAGCATGAAGTGCAACAGGGAAAATGTGGATGGTTACTTTAAATACATCTAAAACCAAGCTTCTCTCATTTCACTACCAATGCTCGGATCCTTACTTTACCCAAATTGAAAGGAAAAGATCTCCTCTTGAGATAGCTCCGTGCTTTGATAAGCGTCTAAGACTGACCTTCACTTTATACCTAAAATGGTAGACTTACATTAATATGTTGTTAAGGTGGCTGGAAAAATGGGTGGATCATTCTACCGCTCCAGAAAGTATCTTACTTTTTATGTAACCCTTATGTGTATAAGAGTCAAATACATCCGAATATAGAGTACTATTTTCACATCTAGGGAAATGCTGATCAGAGCACCATTTTCTTGCCTTGACAAAGTAGAAAATCGACTTCAAAACCTTATGGGGGATGTCTTCTCTTCCATACACACTCTTTCTCACATAACAGAGGTTCCTAGGTTTTCTAAACTCTGTCGTTATTTTCATGATAGGTGCTCGACTGAGCTCTAATCTCTATGGTCCTCCCTGTAAAACATTCACAACAAAACTCGTTTAACTACAACTAAAAAGTAGAATCTCATTTGGGTAGAGAAAAAACATAAATGGTGAGAGTAGAAGTTTACCATATTTCATTTTGGTTCAGATTTTCTCAAATTTAATCCCAATAAAATGACCCAAACAATTTTGAATTAGAAATAATTGACCTTCACGTTGAATTAATGTTTTTCTCTGAAATCAGTTCAACAAATTATGAAGAAATACATTCTATTGACTATTCCTTACCATAAATGGCAGTAATAAGCACACAATATGGAAACTTAAAACTTAAAATTCATACAAATCTAAATATGACATTAAATTCTTAGAATTTATTTATGAGCAGAGTCTGATTGAAATTCTTTATTCTTGTTTAAAATTGTTAAAAATTTAAAAAAAGATAAAAAGAACACATACACATAATACATTGGTGAAGAACAATATTGAAGTGTGAAGGCAGAGTTTTCCGATTCAAGAAACCTTGCATCAGGGAATTTACCCGGGGCCTGATTCTTTTCATAAACTTTTCACTACTCTCAGCTCCTTAGAGTTGTGACTCTGGTTCTGTTTTGTCAACAAATTCAAACGTTTCGATGGGTATGCTATAGTTTATATTTTGCTAATGAAAATATGGGAAACATGTATACAAAAAAAATAACCTTTTAGACAAAAGAGGCGGTTCTTATGAGATCCTACATGGGTACAGGGTTAATTCATATAGCAAATCAGAGGAATTGACTTCTTCCTGAATTTTCACAGCATTATATGTTGTTGAGATAAAATCGACATCTCCCTTTCTTTAGCACTGAAGTCAGAATCCTATCTTGTTGAGTAAACTCCATCTCCTCACCAAACTATTCATCTTATATTCAGATTCCAGCAGTTGCTTTCCTTGAACAAACGCAGGTGTGGCAGATATTGCATGTGAAAGCAAAAAAAGGTTATCAAACTTGTTCTCTCATTTCTGATGCAATATTTGCTTTGCGCTAGACTTTTTCTGCCAGCCTGACCATCTTTAGAGTCTAGAATATTGTAGTAGACTTCACTGGAACCTTTGTTTAAAGAGGGAGACTGTATAAAAGAAGGTGTACCTACTGATATTCATCTGCTGAAGATTAAAGCTGTACACATGGATGTCACAGAAAACTTGACCGATGAGTATTTAGTACAAGCTCTGGTTTGGCTTTTGTTATAAACCATGTAATTTAGGTTATAATAATTAATAACTCGTAAAACAAAATGGATGACTTTTCAACAGAACGGTTTAACAGATTTATTAAAAGTGTAATTAGAATGAAATGAGTTATTTAGCCGCTGTAACGCGAGATGGAATATCTGCCAGTCTGCTCCGTGGTTAATGTTTACTTTTCACTCGGTAAGCCACTCGATAAGGGGTAATAACTCATAAATGTTCCAGGGGACATAATTCCGTATTTCTTTAGTTATTCCTAACATCTCCCCGTTTTAGTCTTTAACTGTATCGAGCGCACCTGGAATCAACTTGGAGGTGCTTTACTCTAGTGCGACTGCGCTTTGGCTAAGTCCTGGGAGGTCTTTGATAATTCTCATCTGAATTTGTCTGCATGAGATGTGATGAAATATCTGCCAATCTGCTCCGTGGTTAATGTTTACTTTTCACTCGGTAAGTCACTCGAAAAGGGGCGATAACTCTTAAATGTTCCAAGGGACATAATTCCGTTTTTCTTTAGTTATTCCCAACAGTTTTTCAGTCTTTACATTGTACTTGTTGTCTGCCCATCTTGCCTTATCCCATGAGAACCAGAAGTTTTGAGTGTGTAACATTAAGGCATTGTAGTAGAGGTGCATACAGACTAGTCAAATGTGTCTGTACAAAGTCTGTTGCAGGAAAGTTAAGTTGAGTATTTGCCCTGCTAAAAAGCAAAGCCACAATTGATTTACTATGAGTATTGAGATAGTGAGGCCATTAACGTGAACAGGTTCTGCATCCTGATGTTACTTCTTGAGGAGTAAGACCATTCATCCTTTTTCCCTAAAGATTCATTGTCAATCTGATTTTTCTTTCATCTGACGACTGTTTTATTACAAAATATTACAGGGGTTCAGACTGCTACTCAGATTTATGGTTAGTGGTAAAAAAAAACCTGTTAACTGCTCTACAAGGCTTAAATAGCAAGGAAATGGGTGATCATTTGATGTTAAATTAATAGATAAAACCGAACCCCTGCTCTAAATTATTATTCTTTGGCTAAAAGCAACATTTAATTTTTAAAAAATTTCAACAAAAAAAATGTTGAACATTTTTTTTTTGTAAGATTAGCACTTATATGAACAAGTAAAAGTACATTTAATTAACATATTACAGCTTTTACATTGAGTAAACGAAAGTTGAGACGAGAGTGCGGAAAGAGTGAAGCTTTGTTCCACACCTATCTATACGAGCACGCCTGGCAATGGAGTATGCTTGGTACGGACGTATTTGCGGCATTGATCTGGTGAGAATATCCAATGTAAAAACTGTAATATGTTATTTAATGTAAATTTTAATTGTTCAAGTACTAATCTTAGAAAATATTTTTAAAAATTTGTTCAAATATTTTTGGTGCTACTGTTGTTTAGCCACGACATTAAAATATTTACAAAAATGTATAAACTTTGTTATTTACTTACGTGTTAGATGGAAAATAAGATTGTACAGAAAAAATTACGCAAATTCATCCAATATTTATTAAATAATAAGTAAAAGAAAAAACAATCTTACGTTTCGTTACACATTTTCACTGATGAAATAGACAAGGGAGATAACTCAAATTTTGTTTACTGCTTAAACCAAAATGGCTACCGAAAGATAAAATCGTTTTTTATTTAATAAATACTGGATGAATTTGCGTCATTTTTGGCGTAGAATCTTATTTTAAGCTACCACGTAAGTACATAAAAAGTTTATACATTTCTTTAGCTATTTTTTTTTAAAAGAGAAGCCTAACACTCAGGGCTAAACAGTAGAAGCACCAATTTTTTTCTTCAAATTATTATTTTTTTCGTTGAAATAAATACATACGTTGGGTCTTTTTAAGCAGGTTTTCTTTCATTTGACGACTGTGTTTTTACGACCTTCTACTCAGATTCATGGTTAGTTGTAAAAACAAAACCATGGCAGAGAGATGGGTGATCATTTTATGTTCAAATTATAGACGAAACTGATCCGCTGCCCTTAATTTTTGTCTTCTTTCAACCAAGTTTATCAGACTGTACACACGTAATTCTCTTCTTAAAGAAAAGTAAAATCTCATTCTTTGGATGGGGAGAAAGTGATTTAGCGCATTGTGTGTTACTCTGAAATTTACCCCAAAATATCTAGCTGAGTTTAACTATTTTTAAGCCGTTTCTAAACAAAATACTAACTCAACTTGCATCACTGCCCTATAATTCCCATTTATTAATGTTGTCTATTCAAAGAACAATGGATATTATTATTACTTTTGTTTTACTTTGTACTGAATTATCTCCCTTGTAAACTTTAGATTGAATTATCTCCCTTGTTGACTTTAGATTGAATTATCTCCCTTGTTGACTCTTATATTTCTTTTGTAGCAAAAGAAGAAATTTAGTTTTAAAATCTTTACTGTAATTAACGTCCGATTATTTCATTAATTTAATTTGAAAAGAAAACAAATAAGACGAAATAATTATATAAAGGTAAGTTCAATCACTACCGATTTTTTTCATTGCGTTTATTTTACGACTGAATTTTAACTTCGTGTTTAAAAAGTCTTTCTAGTGTAAGAACAGAATTGTTAACAAATTTTAAGAAAGGATTTTTAAATGAGACCATTTATTTTAATTTTGTGTACTATTCTCATTTTACGACTGAATTTTACGTCAGAGTTTAAAAAAAAACACTTTTCGTTGTTAATGTTTAAATTTGATGTAATCAAAATAGAATTCAACTGAATTCAATTTAATTTGTTTTTATTGTTTTTAATTGTCGGATTTTCGCACATGAAGAAAAACTGAGTAAACTTAATTAAATATATTTTCGGTATTATTCTTTCACTGAACCCTTTGCTAGTTCAGACAAAAAAAATGAAAAATCTACTTTGGTAAACGTTAGTATTGGCGACATGAATTATTTGAAAAGAAATACAGTAGGGCAATTAGTAAAAAAAATAAATATTGTTTACCTACTCATCCGTGACCTATTTGTGTTCAAAAATTTAATATTTACTATTTGAAAAAAGTTATATGCAAGTTAATTTACTTACTCATTTGTGACCTATTTCTGTTAAAGGGTTTACTATTTAAAATGAGGTACGAGCAATTTAATTTACCAGTGACGGAATTTTCGGGATCGTCACCGAAATTCGTCGGTTGTTACCATGAAAAAAAAGAGGGAATAAAATAAATAGACAAAAAAGGGAGCAAATAAAAAAACATATCCAGAGATATAATTCAATATTGTTTATTAGTAACAAAAAAGGACTAGTTCCTGCTTTTGTTTCTCAAGGTAACAATTAAATAAAAATACAAAGAAATAAGGAAAAATGGAGTCTCGTCCAAAGACTATTCCCAAAAAGGGGCTTTCCGTTTTAGACGATAATAGCAGAAAAAACAAGTTACTCCAATAAATATTATCGTCCCAAACCACGCCAAAAATACGAGGGTGGATCGAAAGATCCGTACAAAAAAGATTATTGCCTTTGGCAACAATAAATACCGGCGATAAAAACAAGGTCTCGCCTTAACAACAAATATTCATAAAAAGAGAAGAGGAGGTCTTACTTGAAAAGGGGCTGAAAAGAAATCATACAAATATAACACAAAATTGTCCTTAGAAGGAAATCAAAGGTTCCTCTTTTTTCCAGTCTCTTTCCTTCTTTCAAATAAGGCCCAAAAAGGGTAACAGTCTTTGGGATTTCTTCGCCCGAAATCTGCGAATACGATATCTGTTCAAGTATATTGTAGCCGTCCTCTTTGATTTTAAACCCTCAAAGGGTGGAAAAGTTCTTGTTGGGTACTTTAGCAATATTTCCACAATAAAATAATCCTTTTCTAAAGGATTATTGTCTCAAGAAAGGGTTCTTCTTCAAAATGGTTTTCTTCCATATAAAAATGGCCTCTGGCCTTCCCAAAGGGTTTTCTTCAAAAAAGGGGTTCTTCCAGAGAACAGTCCTTTAAAAATTTAACGTCATATTATCTGACGGAGACGAGCTCCAAACACAACCACTTCAGAAGCTGTTCTAGCTGGTACTCTCTTCCCTAATGGTTCAATCAAATAAAGCCCCAGGCTTTAATACCACAAAAAAGGGCTTCTTCCTGCGAACGGTCCTTTAAAAGTTTAACGTCGTATTATCCGACGGAGACGAGCTCCAAAGACAACCACTTCAGAAGGGGCTGGCTCGAAGAAAAGGGGAAATGGCCTTAACCTTCGGGTTTCTCGGTGCACTCACTTCTTTCCTCTTGTGGTCGGACTACTTACACCAATGCTTACCCCGAGGCCAGGGGGGAAGGGCAGGTGTAACACATGACAACGATGCTGAATATGTCAAGCTCTCGGAGAGGCAAAAAGATTAGTACAAAAAAAGAAGGGCTGACCTCCCCCACCACCCAAATGGCCAAGCAGATACAGAAGTGGGAGTTGGAATCTCGAACAAAATATCCGGTTGGCAAACCTACAATTGCTTAAGGAGTAGATAGGTTCTATCTATCGCCGGCCCTTGCACTCATTCTTTGTTTATTAGTCAGGCGCAGAGGTAATAGCGCTGGGACGCCTCTAAACACTCAGTGCCTAGCCTTGTTTCCTTACTAGGACAATGAACGCCGTTCTCTTTCTCTCTATTTGGGCAACTTGGGGAAAGTTTTTTCGTTAGTAAGTCTTACATGATCAGTCTGGGTCTCTCTTGTTCCGACAGGTTGAGGGTACAGGTTAGACAGCTTGTCTGGCTGCTGTTTCCGACTGATAGGAAGGAGCCCAAACTCTTGGGTAGCGCCAAGAACGGCTGCTCTATCATCAGTTGCATAATACCGTGGGTAGTAGTATGTGCCATATCGCGCATGGAAAGGGACCCTGCAATTATCTCCGATAGGCTTTCCCGAGGCCACAACCCCCATGGACCAGGTCGTGACTAATGGACTGGTTGTGTGAGCTTATTGGCACCAAACAAGTACCCACCTTGGCCAATCCACTCTATAATCAAATAAAACATGCCATTACAAAGAAATAAAATCTAACCTAAACCAGACACCCAAAAAACACTTTCGCCTCCACCCTTGAGGCTTGCATTCTCAAATAGCCGGGGACTTAGAACCAACATCAACAACGTAGAAACCTTTCTCCTGACAAACTCCCCGGATATCCTAGCTCTTAATGAAACTAACCTCCAATCCTCAATCTCTTCTCACCACTTTGACATGACTGACTACCTCCCACTCTACCGTAAAGACTCTGACAAACACATGCACGGGCTAGGAGTTTATGTGCGGAACACCCTCCCCCTGACTAGAGAACATAGGTTAGAATCAGATGACTACGACTACATGTGCTTTAGATTGACTTTACATCACAACGTTAGTTACTTATATTTCCTATACCGCTCCCCGTCGACCCAGGACTGTACTCTGCTAAACTCTGTCTCTGAAAGCATAGATAGAGCACTCTTAATTGACTCGAATGCCCAGATACATGTATTTGGGGATTTTAATGCCCACCACCGCGACTGGTTGGGATTTTCCAGCCTTACTGACGCAGCCGGCAACTCTACGTATAATTTCTGCTTAGCTCACACCCTCTCTCAGACTGTTGATTTTCCGACCCACATCCCCGATCGAATGGACCAACAAGCCTCACTTCTAGACCTCTTCTTGACCTCAATACCCGAGGCTTGTGTGACGAAAGCTCATAGCCCACTCGGGAATGCTGATCACATTGTGCTAATGATACATATCACGCTAAAAAGTCGTCCAAAAGCTGATGAACCGTTGCTCAAAACAACAAGATACTACGAGCGAGCTGATTTTGAGTCAATCAGAGATTACGTCAGTGACGTCCCATGGAGAGAAACCTTCTCACTCCCTGCCAACCAGTGTGCAAACGAATTAACTGAATGGGTCAAAGCAGGCATTGAAGCCTATGTCCCCATGCGAAAATTCTTTAGCAAACCCCACTCTCTTCAATGGTTCACTTCGGAATGTGCAGCTGCCATTTCTGAGAGGCAACAAGCATTCCGTAAATTCGGCCGCCACAAGTCAACTACTAATATGCATAAATTTATAGAGTCAAGAAATAATTGCAAGGCCATGATAGGCAAAGCGAAGAGAAGGTATAATGAGTTAACAAAAAAACGCATTCAGTCACAGAAACTAGGTACTCGCGATTTCTGGAAAATCTACAATAGTGTAGTGAATAATGGTCAATCTACGATTCCCCCACTTTCAAACCACAATGATGTCGTTTGTACGGCCACTGATAAGGCTGAACTACTTGCACAGTGTTTCGCTTCCAACTCTACTTTAGACTCAGGTAACCACCCTCTCCCTGAATTACCTTTGCAGACCGAAGCCACACTTGATAACCTGGTCATCACCCCGTCCCAGGTCAGAGACATCATAAAAAACGTTGACACCTCTAAAGCTTGTGGGCCTGATCTTATACCTGTAATAGTAATAAAGAAATGCTCTGCTGAACTGGCCCCTGTCCTCTACAAACTCTACAATAAATGCCTAGCCGAATCTTGCTTCCCCTCTGTGGTACCAGTCTACAAGAGTTCTGGGAATAGAACCGACCCTCAGAACTACCGCCCAATCAGTCTACTGCCGATCTTTGCCAAAATCTTTGAATCCTTAATAAATCTAGCGCTAGTACGGCACTTAGTTAATGCTAAACTTCTATCTGACCGCCAGTATGGATTTAGACAAGCACGATCTACTGCAGACATCCTAACGGTCATCTCTGAACGCATGTATCATACACTCGACAAGGCAGGTGAAGCTAGGGCAGTAGCTCTTGATATATCCAAGGCCTTTGACAAGGTATGGCATAAAGGGCTTCTCCTGAAAATACGCTCATACGGTATTACTGGGCAACTACTTAATATAATTTGATCCTTCCTAAACAAAAGAAAAATCCAGGTTGTCCTCGATGGCCGTACATCTAAGCAACATGACATAAATGCTGGTGTGCCACAGGAATCTATTCTTGGACCTTTGTTGTTCCTGATCTATATAAACGATCTCCCTGATGACATAGTGTCTGAGATTGGTTTATTTGCTGACGACACCACGCTTTACTCTCGCCATGTTGGCAAAACAGATGCGATCATATCTGAGGCAATGGCTGAATCTTTCGAAAATGACCTCCAGGTTTTAGTGGATTGGGGCCATAAATGGTTGGTAACTTTTAATGCCGCAAAGACTAAGCTCCTTTCCTTCAACAACTACAAGAAGCCTCTCCGACCACCGATTGTCATGGCAAATAACACCCTACCTGAGAGTTCATCATTCAAACTCCGTGGCCTAACCTTCACAGGTTACATGAATTGGAACACATACATTGAAGACATTGCCAAGGCTGCCACAAAGAAGGTTGGCTCCCTCTACCGTGCTAGTAGACTCCTTACACCTGACATTATCCTGTATCTCTACAAAGCCACCATTCGCCCATGCATGGAGTATTGTTGCCACATCTGGGCTGGTTCATCATCTACTAGTCTCTCCCTCCTTGACAAGGTCCAAAAAAGAGTCGTCAACCTTATAAGTCCCTCACTGTCAGCTAAGCTCCAGCCCCTGTCCCATCGCCGCAATGTAGCATCCTTATGTTTGTTTTACAAATACTTCAATGGATTATGCTCCGATGAGTTGGCTACTCTGGTGCCCCCTCGACGTAAATTCACTAGACGAACTCAACATTCTACTTAATCTCATTCATTCACTGTGGAGGTCCCCAGATGCCGGAGAGCATTCTACTCAAATAGCTTCTTTCCTCGTGCTGCTGGTCTCTGGAACTCCCTCCATGCCCCCTGTTTCCCCGACAGTACTGACATGTAGAAATTTAAAACTAATGTAAACAGACATCTCGCTGCGCAGATCCCAATTTAAGCTGAACCACCAATCCTTCTCCCCTTTTCCTTTTTCTCAGTAGCCCCTTACGTTTACAGTGGCGGCCTGCCTTGTTTGGGATGAATCATGTTAAAAAATTTTTTTAAAAAGAGCAAAACATGTTTATAAATAAAATAATCATTTTAGGGTGAATGAATATTATCGATGACACTTGCTCCACTGTCATTCTTTCAGAATTACTGCCCATCCAGAACAAAATTGCATTCGTGTGTCCATCCATTCACTAGACTATGTCCCAGATGAAGAGATGACGCCCCACCCTCAGCTTTCTCTGCTAAACTCTAAAGCCATTTCTTTAGGATATTTTTCAATGAGGTAATTCCTGGCCATGTATTTAAGCATTTTTTTCAATGGGATCCCATGTATAATTTTCAATCAGAAATTACTTATGCTCATTATTTAGTCATATACATAGGTTTAATATTGGTATCAACTCTTTAGAGGTTAAATGACAAAATATTTTTTGGTAATAATAACTACTAGTTAAGTGATTGAAAGTAAGAAATTTATAAAATTATTCTTTTATACTTATTCAGCATAAAAAATGCCCTAAATGCCCCCTATAAAACTTATAAATTGTATCTCTCTTTAAAGAAAGATTTGTCATATATGCTTGAAAATGTTATCGACTGCAGGAATGGATGAGCTATTTAAATTGAAATAATTTGTAAAACTGATCCCCAGCCTAACTTCTAAAATTAGTGTTTTTTTCTACAATGTTTTCAGACTTGCGTACCAGATGCTGACAGATTTTGCAAGTCTTGTCGATATTTGCCTGATAATCTACTGTTCTCTCTCTACTGCAATCTTCTGATCACTCGGTTGTCTCAATTAAGATCCAAACAAAGTTCAACAAAATCTCTGATACCCATTTTATTCAGTGTATAGATACTCTATCTATCTGAGTGTGACAGTGTGAGATCGTTAATAGCAGAAATTCCTGTGCACTACATTTTTGCAAAGAATGAGTCTTGTATCGCATCTTCTATAACTGATTGGTTATTTTTGGTATTGAGAGCTTCATATTCTGCAAGAAATTCCAACAAACCAAACAGCCAACTTTAGTGCACCCTGGAATTTGCTGCTTCCATTTCTCACAAAAAATCAGTATTTCAATTGCTTCCAACGAAATAGATGCTCTGAAGACAAACTGTCTTTATGACTGCTTGCAAAACCACTGCAAAAGAGTCATAAAAATGCAAAAGATTCCTATGGCCGATGCATTAAATCTAGAGGTGCTGAGCAGAGACTTGGTTCTCAAGAGTTTTGGTGAATAACAAACATGTTTATGAACAGATTTAATACCACTGTTCCAACCATGATAAATTGGTCAGAGGTGATTTCCTAAGTCCAACATTCTTACAAAGAATTTTCAGCAAATTCAATCCTATGTGAACAGGACCGCCTAGCTCCTTAATTTCCAACTATGATTGTAAACACACTGAGTGACATCCGTATATTTGTTGCTAAACTTATCAAGAATCTTAATTGTATGAATAAAGAAGAAATAATTTTGAATTAGAAATAAATGACCTTATATGAAATCAGTTCAACAAATAAAGAAGAAATAAATTCTAAAGACTTACATAAAATAAATGACAACAATAAGCAGAAGTTCTGAGTGTGTAACATTCAGTTATATAGTATTCTACTCTTTCCTACTTGTTACATTAAAGCATGTAGTAGAGGTGCATACAAACTAGTCAAATTTGTTTGTACAAAGTCTTTTTGCAGGTGAGTTGCATTGATTGTTGGCCCTTTTAACCTTGATCTAAGACATTCAGGGAGCAAGTAAAGAACTGACCTCTGACCTACAACAAGAGTGAAGAGATTAAGACCTGACACCCAAAATGTGCTTTCATCCTGAGGCCAACCAGAGTTTATTTTTGTTTCTTGAAGAGTAAGACCATAAATATTTTCTCCCTCAAAAGCCACATTAAATCTAGGCCCTTCTGAAATTTATGATCCATTATTTAATATTTCCTATCTGTGGTAGGTATCATCAGCTCACTCTATGTTCAGTTTATATTGCACGTTGGACAGTTTAATGTTATACATATATTTGCCTTTTTTTCTATCTCTGATTGTCTATCTTGTTTGTGTAAAAGAGAGGCAAACCCTGCAGAGGTGTGTGTCAGATAAGACTGGTGAAATAACGTTGCTAGTGTTTCCTGCCAAGATTATGATGACACTCTTCCTGTACAGGTCAGAACTGGCATTACTAGTTAAGCTAAACACTAAGTAGGAAAACAGTTTCTGGTCTCAGACACATTTCTTCTCATCTATTTAGTATTTTTCCTGAGGTTTGTTACCTCAGAAATATGCCCTCATCTGTGTAGCATTCATTCTAAAATGATATTAACTCAGACATATGTATTCTTATTGGTGTAGCATTCATCAGAGGACTGTTAGCTCAGACATATGTGTTCTCATCTGTGTAGTATTCATCCTTAGAATCTGTTAGTTCAGACATATATGTTCTCCAGTGTGTAATATTCTCACTTTACACCTTCCCAAGTTTAAGGGTTAAATTTTTGCTAATTATTTGTGATAATAAAGAGCTACTAAAATTAGAACCTGTAAAATTCTGGAATTTTTTTACTACTGTTTTAAAATGTGATTTTTAAACAAATTCAGTATATTAAATCCAATTTCTATATGATTTAAAGTGAAAAGTTATAGTCTGTAAAGAAATGCTTGGAACAACTTAAGTTCTACTAAATTTGATTTAATCTTTCTACATTTATTTTTGTATACATTATTGTTGATATTTTATTTTTTATGTTTATAAAAAGATCATACATAAGATCATGTATTTGCTTAGGTGCAAAAAATCTGCACCTGTAAGTTGAATTATCAAACAAAAGTTTTATTGTCAAAATAAATGGTATGGAAATTTTTAAGCAGGTCACCAAATCGTGTTTACAATTTGAATTTACCAACATCCCTTACCCCATATCTCCCAATTACCTATTTTCGAAGATTGTTGCAGGAGGAAACTTTTTTGTAATATTTAGACATAATTTATATATCTATTTTCATTACTGTATGGATTATTAAATAAAATTCTTATTCATTCACAGGTAACAACCACAGTGGAGGAAAATGAAAGTATCCGATACACATATATAGAGTAGAAGTGTTAGTCTTCTGAAATGTGTGAATTCACGAGAATAAATCTAATTTCAAAACAAACACACTGGAGGGAAAGCTAATGTTTGTGAAATTTGTATCTCATCATTTATGGAACATCTTCTGTAAAATACATAAATTAATGTCCTCCACTGGTAAGATTTTGAGTACCTACTAAACATGGGAGATTTTCAATGCCTACTAGACATGGAAGATTTTAATGCTAACTAGACACTATCCTCGAGTTTTGCTAAGACAACCTGGCATGAGGATTCTTCCCCCTACAAATATATCCTGACCAAATATTCAAAATAACATATATTTCAAGCCCAAATAAGATAACATCAGCATGGATTCACACTAGTTTATACAAGGACTGGGCACTTTCTCATAGTGATAAGCTTGATACTCCACCAGACCAGATAAATTCTTGTCCTGAAATCCGGCAAGAACAAGAGACTACAACAAAGATATATTATGATAAAGTAAACTGGTCGATTGGAGAGAAGAACATTAATGAAATGTAACATTGTAGAGAAACCTTATTCTCGTAAAATTCGTGGTAAATCATTTTCGAAAAGTTATAAAAAATATGCGTGTCAATCCACACTGTGTAGAAACCTCTTATTGTGAAATTTGTGGTAATTTAAAAAAGTATTTATGATGTCAAACTGCACATGCCGACCCATACTTGTGAGCAACCTTATTCCTGTAAAAGTTGTTATATAAAAATACACATGCATACCCACACTGAAGAGAAACCTTTTTCTTGTGAAATTTGTGGTAAATCATTTGCTACAAAATCTAAAGTAAAAATACACATGTATACTCACACTGGGGAGAAACCTTATTCTTGTGAAATTTGTGGTAAATCATTTACTACAAAAACTGAAGTAAAAAGACACACACGAACTCACACTGGGGAGAAACCTTATTCTTGCGAAATTTGTGGTAAATCATTTGCTACAAAAACTGAAGTAAAAAGACACACACGAACCCACAATGAAAAAAAAAGGGAGAAACCTTATTCTTGTGAAATCTGTGGTAAATCATTTGCTACAAAATCTAAAGTAAAAATACACATGTATACTCACACTGGGGAGAAACCTTATTCTTGTGAAATTTGTGGTAAATCATTTACTACAAAAACTGACGTAAAAAGACACACACGAACTCACACTGGGGAGAAACCTTATTCTTGTGAAATTTGTGGTAAATCGTTTATTACAAGTAATCATTTAAAAATACACATGTGTACACACACTGGAGAGAAACCTTATTCTTGCGAAACTTGTGGTAAATCATTTGCTACAAAATGTGACGTGAAAAAACACATGTATACTCACACTGGGGAGAAACCTTATTCTTGTGAAAGGTGTAGTAAATCCTTTACAACAAGTTATAACATAAAAATTCACACACACACCCACACTGGGAAGAAACCTTATTCTTGTGAAATTTGTGGTAAATCGTTTACTAATAGTGATCATTTAAAAATGCACATGTGTAAACACACTGGGGAGAATCGTTATTCTTGTGAAATGTGTGGTAAATCATTTGCTACAAAACGTGACGTGAAAATACACATGTATACTCACACTGGGGAGAAACCTTATTCTTGTGAAATTTGTGGTAAATCATTTGCTACAAAAACTGAAGTAAAAAGCCACACACGAACTCACACTGGAGAGAAACCTTATTCTTGCGAAATTTGTGGTAAATCATTTGCTACAAAAACAAAATTAAAAATACACATGTATACTCACACTCGGGAGAAACCTTATTCTTGTGAAATTTGTGGTAAATCATTTACTACAAAAACTGAAGTAAAAAGACACACACGAACTCACACTGGGGAGAAACCTTATTCTTGCGAAATTTGTGGTAAATCATTTACTACAAAAACTGAAGTAAAAAGACACACACGAACTCACACTGGGGAGAAACCTTATTCTTGTGAAATTTGTAGTAAATCGTTTATTACAAGTACTCATTTAAAAATACACATGTGTACACATGGTCCCTCGATGAAATAAACATCATACCGGTTGTAGTGGGGGCAACTGGTCTGGTGAAAAAAAATCTAAGTAAATACTTAGAAACAATCCCCGGAAAACCAAATTGTAGGGAAGTACAGATAGCAGCCCTAAAAGGAACCACATCTATCCTTAAGAGAGCCCTCGGATATAAATTTTACTCATAGGGAAATCAAGTGTTAGCCTCAAGAGTAGGCCCCTTGATCTCTTTAGATAAACTAAATTAAAATGAAAAAAAAAAGAGAGAAACCTTATTCTTGCGAAATTTGTGGCAAATCATTTGCTACAAAAACTGAAGTAAAAAGACACACACGAACCCACAATGAAAAAAAAAGGGAGAAACCTTATTCTTGTGAAATCTGTGGTAAATCATTTGCTAAAAAAACTGAAGTAAAAAGACACACACGAACGCATGGAATTACCTACTAGACACTATCCTTGAGTGTCTTCAGTCTCTCTGTACAAGGGTTTGTCAGGACAATCTGACATGAGGATACTTACCCCTACAAGTAAACCCTGACCAAATATTCAAATTACATAGTATCCACAGCACAAATAAGATCCCCTCATACGAGGAATAGTGCATCTTCTCCTAGTGATGTTACCTCAAGTAACACCACGTGCTGGATACTCCACCAGGCTAGATGAATTCTTGTCCTGGAATCCGGTAAGACCAACAGACCACAAGAAAGATATACTATGACATATTGACTGGTCAATTGGAGAGAGAAGAAATTATTATTAACTTTTTTACTAACTCAATGCTTGAGAAATAAAGGAGAATTTAAATAGAATACTCGGGTATCTATGTATCTCATATAGAGATCAAGTGTTAGCCCCAGGAAGGGGCCCCTTGATTTCTGAGAACTTCGACTGAAGTAAAATTAAACATTCAGGGAGAAACCTTATTCTTGTTAAATATGTGGGAAATCATTTACTACAAAAAATGATGTAAAAATACATATGCGTACTCACACTGGGGAGAAACCTTATTCTTGTGAAATTTGTTGTAAATCATTTGCTACAAAAACTGAAGTAAAAAGACACACACGAACCCATACTGGGGAGATCACTAATGTGCTGTCTCCTCAGGCCATCCAGCGCGTCCCTCCGGTTGCGGATGAAGGTACCCCTCTTTTTGAGGGTAGCTTTGAATAACCAATAAAAAGCCGTGGACAAAGAGGAAGAAAAACATGAAAAGATGAATAAATCAAAATCTACAAACTGGCAGGCCGGCACCCAGGATAAAAAGGGCCCCTCAACTCGTTTATGCACCAGGCGGGAAGAGGTATGCAATGGTACAAACCTTTTTTCCTCTGAAAATGTCACTATGGACATGTCAGAGACCAGACAGGGACAGTCACTAGGCCTTGATGAAAAAGACCCTGGCACCCAGACTCCACCACAAGCAACGACCAAAACAAGGAATACAAGGGGCCTAAAATCCCAAAAGTGGTCAGTTTCACAAAAAAGGATTTTACCGCACTGCTACCATTACTCGATGTTCGAGAAGTGGAGTAGGAGCTCAAACGAGATTCTAACCGAGAGAATAAGAGCATCTGACCTTCCTGAAGAAAAAAAAACACCCCCGTTTCCAATCAGCGCTCCTTAGTATCCCAAGTGGGCAAATACTTAACACCTGAGATCTCCAGCATAAAAACTGATGCCCTGAAGGACGCAGAAAAGGACTATTTACAACGACAAGCAGAGGAATCCCAGTGGAGAATAGAAAACATGGAACAAAGAGGAAAAATGGACACTAATATGGTCCATGGCATATGCGATAACAAAATACGAAAAATAGAAAGAAATCACAAAAGCATGGAAAGAAATTTTCTTTCATTACCACCCAGCAAAACGCAATGTCCCCTCTAAGAAACTGAATATGCAGTGCTACAACAGTCTCAAATGGGACTTCAGTGAAGCAGAATTTAATTCCATGGGACTGGACGTAGCATCACTTATAACAAATAACATCAGCCCCCTTCATAACCCTATAACAGTTCCCACTAGCAACAAAAAAGTACAAAACCCAAATATATCTAGGGAAGTAAGATCGGCAAATGGAGACACTCCAAAACTGCCCCTTAGTATAGACCCTCTACATCTGCAAGCTACAGATGGATTAACAATATCCCCAACAACAGTCCCAACACAAACACACCTCCCAATACCAGCACACCCACATAACTATTCAAAAACACACCCTAAACAAAATCCCAAAGCCAAACAAAAGCCTACAGAAACTCTCACACCACAAAACTCTTCACTAAATACTCCACCTGCATTATCCCCAGCACTCAGCCCACCACCACCACCACCACCCTTTGAGCCAGATGAGGAACAATTGGCAGTTGAGGGGGACCTCAGTAACATCATTGAGGAGGTCAAGTCCATGGAACTAGAGAACCGACCACAACTGTAAAAGTTAAAACCCTACAGAACCACCAAAGCTCTCATCACAAAAGTCAACACTGCACTGCAGAGACTGGTGCCAGATGCAGTGTCGTTCACGGAACTCAACCAGATCACATATGCAGCTGGGCTTTTTATCGATAGGATAACATTCCCTCAAAAGAATGTTAAAAAGCGATTTAATCCCAGAGCTTCCAAAACTACACCTGCATGGAAGCTCACGCTGCAAAAAGAATTAAACCTCCATCGGAAAGAAATGAGCCAAATAAAACAGTTCCTCGCAGCTCCCACAACAGAATGGAGACTGAAAAACACCATCAGTAGACTCCATGCAAAGTACCACACAACAAGCAGTGAGGAACTAAACAACGTTGTCAGGGAGCTGGAAGGCAAGATACCAGCACTTGCTAAAAGAATAAAAACCAGGGAAAATAAGAAGAAGGCCCAGTCCCAGAACAAACAGTTTGAAGCAAACCCTAGAGTGTTCTATAGAACTCTAATAAGGGATACCATTACTGTAGAAAAACCACCTGAAGAACAAGACCTGGAGAACTACTGGCGACCTCTGTTGTAGTGTGAGGGAGTGTACAACCAGAAGGCCCAGTGGATTGGAGACATACAGAGGCTAAATGAGACCAAGCCCACAATGCCGGAGCCAGTGATTACAACAGAAGCGACTAAAAAGAAACTAGCTCTGTTTGCTAACCACAAGAAACCTGGCATTGACAATGTTTCAAATTTTTGGTTGAAGCAGTTGACTGCACTCCATGGCCACTACAGCAAATGCTTCAACAGACTACTGAGGGGTGAAGAGGCAACACCACCATGGCTCACCAAGGGAGACACGCCTCATACCCAAAAGAAAAGAGACAGTGCTCAAATAAATACAGACCCATATGCTGTCTCAGTACCACCTCCAAGCTCTTTACTGGTCTGGTAGCTGATAGCATTTACAACCATCTCTCCTCTGGAAAGTACCTAGAAGATCAACAAGCTGTAGAAGATGCTTTGGTACCAAGGACCAATTGCTGATTGACAAAACTATTTTAGAGGATTGTAGGAAGCGGCATAGAAACCTGAGCATAGCATGGATTGATTATCTGAAGGCCTATGACAGCGTGCCCCACTCATGGCTACTACGGTGCCTTGACCTGTATAATATCAACCCAGTAATTAAAAAAACAATGACAGCCCACATAAAAATGTGGCAAACCAACATCTCACTAAGCCACAGCCAAGGAAAGATTACCATCCCTAACATCAATATCAGAAGGGGAATCTTCCAAGGTGACAGCCTATCTCCGTTGCTCTTCTGCATGGCAATAGGCACACTTAGTAAGCTTCTCAACAACAGGGGAGAGGCTTACAACCTTGGTAAGGGATGCCAGAGAGATCCATCCAAGAGAATCAACCACCTTCTCTTCATGGATGACCTTAAGCTGTATGCAAGCTCTGACACTGAATTGCAGCAGCTCCTGCAGGTTGTGCACACCTTTGCCAAAGACATGGGAATGAGATTTGGCTTGGATAAATGTGCCAAGTGCTCCATCAGGGCTGGGAAAAGGAATCAGACAGACAATATACAGCTAGATGAGCAGGAGTCCTATAAATACCTTGGCATTGAGGAAAATGACACCATCCAACATGCCAGGATGAGAGAAAAAAATGGCAGAGAGTATGTGTGCCGTGTGAGAAAGATCTGCAAACACACAGCTTACAAATAAAAATAAAATAACTGCCATTAACCAACTTGCTATGCCAGTAATTACGTACAGCTTTGGCATCATTGATTGGCCTCAAGAAACCATCAACAGGCTAGATGTAAAGACACGAAAAATGTTAACCCTCCATAGGGTCATCTATAGAAATCAGTGTCTGCCAAGACTGTACTTGCCCAGAAGAGAGGAAGGATTGGGTCTATTAGAGATAAACCACCAGCATAGAGCCACTATTGTCAGCATTGGCCAGTACCTAAGAAGCTCTTTAAACCCCAGCCTAGCAATGGTATGTGAACACCAAGATTCAAGAGCCAGCAAAACAAATTCCATCACAAAGTTGGCCAAGCATTTTGGACAAGGTTGTCATATAGATGAGGCAGACTGGCTAAGAAGGGGAGCCCTCCACTACGACCAGGAAAGGCTTATAATGGCCGCACAAGACCAGGGCCTGATGACAAATGCGTTTAAAAAGATGGCTGGTCTCAGTCAGGACAACAAGTGCAGGTTTTGCCACACTGAAGTGGAGAGTGTGAGCCACCTGATATCGAGTTGCAAAATCATGTTGGCATACCTCCACTGGACAATCTGTAAGAAACTGAATATAAGATGTAGCAGCAGGCACTGGGAACATCTACCTGAGAGAACTGTGTGGAATGAGACATACACCATCCATTATGACCATGAAATCCCCACAGCTACCTATCTGGAAAACGCAGCTGTCAACCCTGACATTGTCATATGGAACAAGAGAGAGAGAGTGGCAACTTTGGTTGAGGTCAGTGTCCCTAATGATGGGGGCTTTAATAGAGCTGAGAGGGAGAAAATAACAAAATATCAGGGTCTAATGTATGATATGAAAAGAAACTGGAACCTCAAAGAGATCTCTATCATTTTAGTTATCATAGGAGCCACTGGACTCATGAAGAAGAACTTGAAAAAGTATTTAGCAAGTATACCTGGTGAACCAAGAGCAAGAGAAATCCAAACAACTGCACTCAAGGGAACAGCCAGAATCCTGAAAAGAGCTCTCGGTTGGAGTCTGTAAATAGCGGGTGATCGTATGGCATTTGGAAGAATGCCCCGTCCCCAGCAAATGAATGAAAATAAAAATAAAAAAAGGATACTTTAAATTAGATGTAAAACTTGAGCAAAGATTCAAAGAAAAATAAGAAATTACATGAAAACTCTATGAAAAACTTGAGAAAAAAAACAATTACTTTAGAATGAAGGATCAGTTACGCATATAAATTCAACGTAAAAGGATTCTAAAGTTTGTGACAAGTTAAAGATTTTACAGCGGTTGATTTTTTAAGTTTAATATTAGATGAACCCATGTTCTTGTTTTATTTGGGGTTGCTGTTGCCACTCGAACTTATGGTGAGTGGAGTTTTCTTTGTTGATGGCTGTTGCCACTCAAACTTATGGTGAGTGGAGTTTTCTTTGTTGATGGCTGTTACTACTCAAACTTATGGTGCATGGAGTTTTCTTTGTTGATGGCTGTTGCCACTCAAACTTATGGTGCGTGGAGTTTTCTTTGTTGATGGCTGTTGCTTGGTTAAGGAAGGTTTTCTGGTGGGTGGGTTTGTAGCGTTAACAAAAGAGAAGACGTTGGTTCAGCTGATGACCCTCATCTACTAATTTACGTATTTCTGTTGAAATTATTTATTTAAAATTTTTTTGTTGTTTTTTCTTTGTATAATGATGTCTCTAGTGGAACTTCTGCAGAAATTATACATTGAAACAAGTTATAACTAAAATCATTATTTTGTATTAATGAATATACGCCATGTCTTTTGCTCCATCCTGTTGCTCTCCCAGAATTGCTCCCCATCCAGCAGAAATTTGCATTTGTTTGCCCATATATTCATTAGTGATCTCCTATATAGACAGATCACGCCCGTCTCCAAAACAAAGTTCAAGAAAACCTCTGATGTTCCTTTCTATGTCAGAATGTATTGATATTCGATGGCTGACTGCGACATCAACAGACTAATTTTTGCAAATAACTTGCGATCAGGCCTGCCTACCTCATAAGTTTCCATCTATGACATTAAACACATCTATATATTTGTCTGAGATGTTACCAATTTGCGATCAGGCCTGCCTACCTCATAAATTTCCATCTATGACATTAAAAACATCTATATATTTGTCTGAGATGTTACCAATTTTCACAAAAGGATGACAGCACGGCAAATGGTCCTAAACATTCCAATCATTGTGCTTGAGAAGCTTCAATCAGAACTAGCTCTGTTCAAAGCTGTTCAATTGTTGCTTAAAAGAGAAACGCTTCCCATAACCTTTGAAAACTTCAATCTTTTACGTGTATAAAAGTTAAAAACATACCAAGATTTAGTATTGTTGTCACATCTAGCGAAATGCACCTTTTTGCTGTCTTCACAGTGGAACATTTTTAAATTGTAAGACTAAACAATCCTTCAATGAACAATGTTTCTTTCAAACGAACTATTCGTTTGTGGAACACAGTCCCACGTATAACCAACAGAAGTATTGCAATAAGAAAAATGGTGGCTGGTTACTTTCAATACATGTTAAACCATTAAACCAAGCTTCTCTCTTTTAACAACCAATGCTCGGATCCTGAAAATAGTTGAATCATTCTACCCTCCAGAAAGTATTCCACTTCTTATTCTTCAATCTGTTACCTGTATAAAAGGTAAAACATCCCAAGGTTGAGTATTGTTGCCACATCAAGTGAAATGATGCTCAGAGCACATTTTTGCTGTCTTGACATTTTAAAATCTGAGAATTGTAAAACATAATGGAACTTTAATGAGCAAATTTTCTTTACAAGAACTATCCGTCTGTGGAACAGAGTCCCACGTGTCTGCTTATCAGCTGACTACATCATGGTCGTTGTCAAGTCCAATAGTAACAAATTTTTGATAAGGTATTTTATTAAATTATCAAATTTTGCCCTGTTTTTACCATCGTCTTCAATCCTCATTTTGTTGTCTCACTGTCTTCCTGACAAACGCATTAATCTTTATCCTTGAGATGCTTATTTCGCTTGGTAATAATAATAATGCATAAGCTGTGGAAGTAAAAGATTATAATATTTCCTTTCGCTTCACATGTTTTTCAAATTTAACCACATGAAGGTGACCCTAACATTTTTGAATTACGAATAAATGATCTTCATGTTGAAATCAGTTCCACAAATAAAAAAAGTGAATTCTATTGATTATTCCTTATAAGAAATTACAATAATAAGAAAACAATATGGAAATTAAAACTTGAAATACAAATGTAAATATTAAATGAACTTCTTACACTGTATGTATGAGCAGACTCTGCTTGAAATTCTTTATTCTCATTTAAAAATTTTCACATTTCTAAAAAGAAAAGATAACTTCCTTAGGAATATTATTAAAAATTCAAATTTGCTGCTATTGTAGTTTGAAGATAAAAAAAAGGGAAACACATACACAGGGAACATTGGTGAAGAACAATATTGAAGTGTGAAGTCAAAGTTTTCGGATGCAAGAAATCTTGAATCAAGATTTCACAGAGCCAACTTCCTTTTGGATCATCGTAGATTGACGTGAGACACTTTTCACAGTACTCTCAGCTTCTTATAGGTGCGATTCTTTTTTGTATCAGCAAATTATAGATTGTGATGGGTATGTTCAGAGAAGGGCAACGATATACTTTAACAGTTTGCTATAAAAGAAGTTGAAAAGACAACGAGGCTGACCTTCTTATGAGATTCTAAGTTGATCAAATAGTGTTTATTCCTACAAGGGATCAGATTTGTTTTGGGTACAAGACTTACTTTACCCTAGAACTCTATCAGCCTGACTATCTTTAGAGTTTAGTTGACGAGTCCATTCCAGAATACTTTAGTAGATTTCATTGGAACCTTTGTTTAAAGAGTGAGACTGTAGAAAGGAAGGTGTATTCACTGCTTTTCATCTGGCTGAGCATTAAAGCTGTACACATGGATGTCACATAAAACTTTACCGATGAGTATTTAGTACAAGCTCTGGTTATTTTTTCCAACTTTTACAGTTTACTTTCATAATGTGAAGACCTTTTTGGGCATGAGTAAGACCATTCATCTTTTCTCCCTCAAGAGCCGCATTAAATTTTGACCTATCTGGAATTAATGATTCATTATATTTTTTTTCTATCGTCGGTAGCCAGCAGCTCAGTCATATATGTTCTAATCTGTGTATCATTTTTCCTAATACTCTATTAGCTCAGATATTTATGTTCTCATCTATTTAGTATTTGTTCTAAGACCCTGTTACCTCAAAGATCTATGTTCTCATCTGTTTAGGACTGATCGTAAGACTCTGTTATCTCAGAATTCTATGTTCTCATCTATGTAATGTTAGCCTTAAGAGGCTGTTAGCTCAGACATATATGTCCTCATCTGTGTAGTGTTCGTGCTAAGACTCTGTTAGTAGCATTAACAGTCAATAACACCTTTTCGTTGGACATAAGCAAAATTTCACACCTAATGTGCTTAAACAAGCCATATCTTTTGTAAGCCATTGTTTAAAACAACATTTATATAGATGGAAAGAGAATACAATTAAAATTCCAAAGATGTAATTTTTATATGTCTTTATACAATAAATGATTTTATACTTTAAGTTAAAAAAAATGAAAATAAACTGCTAAAAACTGAAGAGCCAGAAAGGGAAACTGTCAGAGACTCCAACATGAGGATACTTTTTACTTGAAGTAAACCCTGACCAAATATTAAAAAGAAAATGGTGTGCTGTCTCCTCAAGCCATCTAGCATGTCTCCTGAATTGTGGACGGGTCACCCCCTCTACTCATAGAAAGCAGCTTCGAATAACGTATTAGAAGCCGTTGACAATGAGGAAATGAATAATAAAAAAATATGAATTAAAAAAGAAATACTGACAAGCTGGCACCCAGGATAAAAAGGGCCCATCAACCCATTCATACACCAGGCGGGAAGATGTAAGCAATGGTGTAAACCTTTCTGCCAATGAAATGGTGCTCCAGCCAATACAGAGGCTAACCAGGGTCAGCCATCAGGCCTTGAGACAAGAGATCCTGGCCTCCTATCTCCATCAAATGCAGCAACAAGTTTGTGTCAAATGGTCTACAACTTAATCTAATGTAAAGAAACACATGCAAACCTATTCTGTGCGGATACCTTCTAAAATTATTCGAAAATCATCTGCAAAAAATAGATATCTGAGAACTAACTTAACTAAATTGCAGAGAACATGTTTTTCTGTGAAATTTGTTACTCATCATTTAAAATATCATCTAATTTTTAGAGACATGTTATTCCATAGTGGAAAGAAAATTTATTGTTCTGAAATTTGCAATGCGTAATTTATAATTTTAAGTTACACCTACAGACCCACCCATGCGAAATTACACTGGAGAGAAACCTAATGGATATGCAGATATATATGTATCTTATATAGCGATCAAGTGTTACCCTCAAGAAGAGACTATTTTTGGTAGTGAAAACCCCAATGCTCATTAATTTGGGCTACAATTGCCTTCGTAACATAATTGAAAGCCAAGTTAAGGCATGCCTTCAAAAATCCAGAAAGCATTCAGCAGCCTCGATATCTGATGACCGAACTGGAGAAACTTCAGGCTGATACCAGACCAGTTTAGCAGAAGGCTTTTACAGAACATAATCTGCACTCTCGCAGATTTGCTGAACTACACATCAAGTATTCAGCAAATACAGCAGACTCCAAAATCCTTGTAAGGGGAATGTAATAGGCCAGTGGTATCTTGCGCCTCTAAATTTACATGTGAAGCAATGCACACAGAATACAGTGCCTTGCCACCTAGGCTACTGCCCAAATCCAAACAGTCTCCCTGACTAATCAAAGTCAATGGACTCCGAAAGGGAAGATTGCATGGTGTCTTCATATTAGAAGAAGGGAGATAATCTCCTACAATGCTCTGGCTTTACGATAGATGTTATCATTTTTGGGGTTCTTATTTTCATTGAGATATATGCAAATATTGCAGTAAAAAATAAATTCACTGGAAAACTTATTGATATACTGATAATTCGGAAGTTAAACGCAGACCTCAAAAAGAAGAATTTGTACCTTTACCTTTGTGAGTATGGGTGTCTGAAAAGACAATAATCTCGTTAAAAATCTAACATCTGAAACCGATAATGAGGCTCTGCATACATTGCACTAAACACAGAAAAAATTCATAAATTTTGGACAAAAACATTTCATTTAAAAATTCCATGGTGTCAATTTTATTAACTTTTTGAAAAGAAGTTATTTGCTTGGCCTTGTTAATATTCATATTTTTGAGAACATACAAATTTTATTCATGAAATATATCTGTAATGAACATTTTTTTATGTCTGTAATATATAAAATTCATGATGTTTATTTTATTTAATTTTTAAAAATATTAATTAAAAATAAACTCATATTTTTGGACACATACAATTTTTTTAAAGAAATATATGTAATGAAAAAAATTAATTACGTTTAATTTATTTAATTTTATAAAATATAAATAAATAATAAATTCATATTTTTAAACACATGAAAATTTTATTCAAGAAATATGTCTCTAATGAAAACATTTCATGACGTGAATTTTATTTAATTTTAAAAAAAAAAATCATTATAATAAATTCATATTTTTGGACACATACAAATGTTTTTTAAGAAATATGTTTGTAATAAAAAATGATGATGTTAATTAAATTAATTTTTTTTAAATATGTATAAATAATAGATTCATATTTTTGGACACATACAAAGGCCCTCCTGCATTTCAGCTGTCACTTACTGTGATCTGAAATCGTAATTGAAGAGTTTCATTCATTCCACCAAGTCAACCAGAAGTGCAGAAAGTCTATTATCACGAAGAAAAAACAACACAGGCCGTATAAGACAACAACTTTGGGTATTTGGCGGTTATGAACCGGCCACCAAATCTGGCTTCTTAGTCACAGTCCCTTCCAGAGATGCCACTACATTTGTTGCATAGCCCCTTCTTAGTCACAGTCCCTTTCAGAGATGCCGCTACATTTGTTGCATAGCCCCTTCTTAGTCACAGGCCCTTCCAGAGATGCCACTACATTTGTTGCATAGCCCCCTCTTAGTCACAGTCTTTTCCAGAGATGCCACTACATTTGTTGACTAGCCCCTTCTTAGTCACAGTCCCTTCCAGAGATGCCGCTACATTTGTTGCATAGCCCCTTCTTAGTCACAGTCCCTTCCAGAGATGCCGCTACATTTGTTGCATAGCCCCTTCTTAGTCACAGTCCCTTCCAGAGATGCCACTACATTTGTTGCATAGCCCCTTCTTAGTCACAGTCCCTTCCAGAGATGCTGCTACATTTGTTGCATAGCCCCTTCTTAGTCACAGTCCCTTCCAGAGATGCCGCTACATTTGTTGCATAGCCCCTTCTTAGTCACAGTCCCTTCCAGAGATGCCGCTACATTTGTTGCCTAGCCCCTTCTTAGTCACAGTCCCTTCCAGAGATGCCACTACATTTGTTGACTAGCCCCTTCTTAGTCACAGTCCCTTCCAGAGATGTCGCTACATTTGTTGCATAGCCCCTTCTTAGTCACAGTCCCTTCCAGAGATGCCACTACATTTGTTGCATAACCCCTTCTTAGTCACCGTCCCTTCCAGAGATGCCGCTACATTTGTTGCCTAGCCCCTTCTTAGTCACAGTCCCTTCCAGAGATGCCACTACATTTGTTGCCTAGCCCCTTCTTAGTCACAGTCCCTTCCAGAGATGCCACTACATTTGTTGCATAGCCCCTTCTTAGTCACAGTCCCTTCCAGAGATGCCACTACATTTGTTGCCTAGCCCCTTCTTAGTCACAGTCCCTTCCAGAGATGCCACTACATTTGTTGCCTAGCCCCTTCTTAGTCACAGTCCCTTCCAGAGATGCCACTACATTTGTTGCATAGCCCCTTCTTAGTCACAGTCCCTTCCAGAGATGCCACTACATTTGTTGCATAGCCCCTTCTTAGTCACAGTCCCTTCCAGAGATGCTGCTACATTTGTTGCATAGCCCCTTCTTAGTCACAGTCTCTTCCAGAGATGCCGCTACATTTGTTGCATAGCCCCTTCTTAGTCACAGTCCCTTCCAGAGATGCCGCTACATTTGTTGCCTAGCCCCTTCTTAGTCACAGTCCCTTCCAGAGATGCCACTACATTTGTTGACTAGCCCCTTCTTAGTCACAGTCCCTTCCAGAGATGCCGCTACATTTGTTGTATAGCCCCTTCTTAGTCACAGTCCCTTCCAGAGATGCCGCTACATTTGTTGCATAGTCCCTTCTTAGTCACAGTCCCTTCCAGAGATGCCGCTACATTTGTTGCCTAGCCCCTTCTTAGTCACAGTCCCTTCCAGAGATGCCACTACATTTGTTGCCTAGCCCCTTCTTAGTCACAGTCCCTTCCAGAGATGCCGCTACATTTGTTGCATAGCTCCTTCTTAGTCACAGTCCCTTCCAGAGATGCCGCTACATTTGTTGTATAGCCCCTTCTTAGTCATAGTCAATTCCATAGATGCCGCTACATTTGTTGCATAGCCCCCTCTTAGTCACAGTCCCTTCCAGAGATGCCACTACATTTGTTGCATAGCCCCTTCTTAGTCACAGTCCCTTCCAGAGATGCCGCTACATTTGTTGCATACCCCTTTCTAAGTTACAGTCCCTTCCAGAGATGCCGCTACATTTGTGGCATAGCCCCTTCTTAGTCACAGTTCCTTTCCAGAGATGCCACTACATTTGTTGCATAGCCCCTTTCTTAGTCACAGTCCCTTCCAGAGATGCCGCTACATTTGTTGCATAGCCCCTTCTAAGTCACAGTCCCTTCCAGAGATGCCGCTACATTTGTTGCATAGCCCCTTCTAAGTCACAGTCCCTTCCAGAGATGCCGCTACATTTGTTGCATAGCCCCTTCTAAGTCACAGTCCCTTCCAGAGATGCCGCTACATTTGTTGCATAGCCCCTTCTTAGTCACAGTCCCTTCCAGAGATGCCGCTAAATTTGTTGCATAGCCCCTTCTTAATCACATTCCCTTCCAGAGATGCCGCTACATTTGTTGCCTAGCCCCTTCTTAGTCACAGTCCCTTCCAGAGATGCCACTACATTTGTTGCCTAGCCCCTTCTTAGTCACAGTCCCTTCCAGAGATGCCACTACATTTGTTGACTAGCCCCTTCTTAGTCACAGTCCCTTCCAGAGATGCCGCTACATTTGTTGTATAGCCCCTTCTTAGTCATAGTCCCTTCCATAGATGCCGCTACATTTGTTGCATAGCCCCCTCTTAGTCACAGTCCCTTCCAGAGATGCCACTACATTTGTTGCATACCCCTTTCTAAGTTACAGTCCCTTCCAGAGATGCCGCTACATTTGTGGCATAGCCCCTTCTTAGTCACAGTTCCTTTCCAGAGATGCCACTACATTTGTTGCATAGCCCCTTTCTTAGTCACAGTCCCTTCCAGAGATGCCGCTACATTTGTTGCATAGCCCCTTCTTAGTCACAGTCCCTTCCAAAGATGCCGCTAAATTTGTTGCATACCCCTTTCTAAGTTACAGTCCCTTCCAGAGATGCCGCTACATTTGTGGCATAGCCCCTTCTTAGTCACAGTCCCTTCCAGAGATGCCGCTACATTTGTTGCATAGCCCCTTCTAAGTCACAGTCCCTTCCAGAGATGCCGCTACATTTGTTGCATAGCCCCTTCTTAGTCACAGTCCCTTCCAGAGATGCCGCTACATTTGTTGCATAGCCCCTTTCTTAGTCACAGTCCTTTCCAGAGATGCCGCTAAATTTGTTGCATAGCCCCTTCTTAGTCACATTCCCTTCCAGAGATGCCGCTACATTTGTTGCATAGCTCATTCTTAGTCACAGTCTCTTCCAGAGATGCCGCTACATTTGTTGCATAGCCCCTTCTTAGTCACAGTCCCTTTCAGAGATGCCGCTACATTTGTTGCATAGTCCCTTCTTAGTCACAGTCCCTTCCAGAGATGCCGCTACATTTGTTGCATAGCCTCTTCTTAGTCACAGTCCCTTCCAGAGATGCCGCTACATTTGTTGCATAGCCTCTTCTTAGTCACAGTCCCTTCCAGAGATGCCGCTACATTTGTTGCATAGCCCCTTCTTAGTCACAGTCCCTTCCAGAGATGCCGCTACATTTGTTGCATAGCCCCTCTGCTTGGGCCGCGGCAGTACTCGTTTTGTACACTCGTCCCGGAACGGCCGTGGCAGTTCTCATTTAATCACTCGTCATTTTTAACACTATAAATCATATATTTCTCCCTCGCCACATAGAGGGTGCGTCGTTCAGTGGTTGAACTCTCTCTTCTTTCTTTCTGCCGTGAACCACGCCGCTGCAACAAAAAGCCCCATGGCCGACCCAGAAGAATAACAATCTTTTAAATGTAGTTTCTGTTTTATTTCAAGCGTTATCCGTCAGCTGGGAGACAGTCACTAACGTCGAGAGAGAGAGCAAATTACTACTTTTGTAATTACTTAATTAAGTCCTTAACCATTCATGGAGGGGGGAGGAAAGAGATCTTTTGCCTGTATTTTCTTAGGGAAATAATTCCCCTATTTATGTTGCAGTCTACATGGCAATAATCACATCTGATAGGTTCGCCTCCAAAACCCAGACTTGCTAAAACTCGCTTCTCATGCAAAAGGAGTGATGTCACGGATCCCACGTGCGATACTCATGTGCAACATTTAATTCAGTCATGTTCTCTGACCTCTTGACCCGGTGTTCGTCAACGTTCGCTCTGACAGCACCCGTGAGCTCCGACCGTGAGAACAGCCCCAGACTGTACGGGCCCACCAAATCGTGCAAGTCGAACCAACGATTTCCAAGATGCGTCTGTTCCCATAGGGCCATTATGTGCGTCCAGGAACCACAATCATATCAGATTGTTGGTGTGCATACGATCGACTCGCTTCGGAAGGATTTCACCATTTGCGTGTAAATCACCGATATAATTTTGTGGATCCATCCACAGGTGCCACAACAAATCATGTGGAAAACATGTGGCAAAAGGCCAAGATGCATGCTTACCTGGCCTTTTGGCTAGGAAGAAAGTGTAGTAGCTGTTCCGATGGATACTGCACCCCATAGACTGGTATTGTCTTGGCCTTCGGGGCTTGATTTACGCCGGTCTATGGGTATGTCCTGTGCAGTTCTAGGAGGTCTACCCTTCCAGGCTTCGTCTCCCATCTTTGGGGAGGAGTAAGTTTATTGCTTACTACCTGAGGCGCCCCTACCGGGGAATGCCGACGGGGCTGCCCATGCAATTTTTAATGGCCAGAGTGCTCACCTTCTCGGGCGCTGGGTTTTCAAACCCCACTTTCCCGATCCGACCTTGGGTCACATCTTACTTGTGGGAGTAAGATAAAAACTGGCCTTGTGCCTAACTCCTGGAGAGGAGTAAATCAATACTTACTTTATCTTTTGGCTTGGAAGAAAGTGTAGTATCTGTTCCGATGGATACTGCACCCCATAGACTTGTATCGTCTTGGCCTTCGGTGCTTGATTCCGCCGGTCTGTGGGTTTGTCGTGTGCAGTTCTAAGAGGTCCACCCTCCCAGGCTTTGCCTCATCTAAGTTTATTGCTTACTGCCTCAGGCGCCCCTACCGGGGAATGCCGACGGGGCTGCCCAGGCATGCTCACCTTCTCGGGCGCTGGCTTTTCAAGTCCCACTTTCTCGACCCGACATTGGGTCACATCTTACCTTGTGGGAGTAAGATAAAACTGGCTTTGTGCCTAACCTCCTGGAGAGTAGGTAAATAATATACAAGTAAATAATATACACGCAAATTGTGGAGTCCTACTTAATCGAATTTATGTGGCGGCAGAAGTTGTCTGTGAACCCCATGGAAGCCATTGTAAAGCAAATTACAGAACTTTATCCTGTTCAATAAAGGAAGAAAAAAAATCAAACATCTCAAAATTGTAAATTATATGAAAAAAAAACAATGTTGACTGTTTGTTGGATTTTCGTTTTAAATTATAAATTTTCGTTTTAAAAATCACTGTTGACTATTTTGATAAAATTTTAATTCATACAATAAACAAAAATCACTGACTAAAATCACTGACTATTCATTTAAATGATAAATTTTCATTTTAAAAATCACTGTTGACTGTTTTGAGAAAGTTTTAATTCATACAATAAAACAAAATCACTGACTATTCATTTAAATGATAAATTTTCATTTTAAAAATCACTGTTGACTGTTTTGAGAAAGTTTTAATTCATACAATAAAACAAAATCACTGACTATTCATTTAAATGATAAATTTTCATTTTAAAAATCACTGTTGACTGTTTTGAGAGTTTTAATTCATACAATAAAAAAAATCACTGACTATTCATTTAAATGATAAATTTTCATTTTAAAAATCACTGTTGACTGTTTTTAGAAAGTTTTAATTCATACAATAAACCAAATCACTGACTATTCATTTAAATGATAAATTTTCATTTTAAAAATCACTGTTGACTGTTTTTAGAAAGTTTTAATTCATACAATAAAAAAAATCACTGACTATTCATTTAAATGATAAATTTTCATTTTAAAAATCACTGTTGACTGTTTTGAGAAAGTTTTAATTCATACAATAAAACAAAATCACTGACTATTCATTTAAATGATAAATTTTCATTTTAAAAATCACTGTTGACTGTTTTGAGAAAGTTTTAATTCATACAATAAAACAAAATCACTGACTATTCATTTAAATGATACATTTTCATTTTAAAAATCACTGTTGACTGTTTTGAGAAAGTTTTAATTCATACAATAAAAAAAAAATCACTGACTATTCATTTAAATGATACATTTTCATTTTAAAAATCACTGTTGACTGTTTTGAGAAAGTTTTAATTCATACAATAAAACAAAATCACTGACTATTCATTTAAATGATACATTTTCATTTTAAAAATCACTGTTGACTGTTTTGAGAAAGTTTTAATTCATACAATAAAAAAAAAATCACTGACTATTCATTTAAATGATAAATTTTCGTTTTGTATGTAAAAAAGAATTCCATGATGTTAACATTTATAACTTCATTATTTAATATTACTTTAAAAAATATGTAAACACAAATTCTTTTTCAATAAATATGTATGTTACGTAAACATAAGAAAAAATTCCATGATGTTAAGTTTATATAACTTCTTTATTTAATATTACCTCAAGAAAGTAAACATTATTTTTTTCAATAAATATGTATGTTACGTAAACATAAGAAAAAATTCCATGATGTTAAGTTTATATAACTTCTTTATTTAATATTACCTCAAGAAAGTAAACATTATTTTTCTTCAATAAATATGTATGTTACGTAAACATTAAAAAAATTCCATGATGTTAACTTTATATAACTTCTTTATTTAATATTACCTCAAGAAAGTAAACATTATTTTTCTTCAATAAATATTTATGTTACGTAAACATAAAAACAAATTCCTGATGTTAACTTTATATAACTTCTTTATTTAATATTACCTCAAAAAAGTGTAAACACAATTTTTCTTCAATAAATATGTATGTTACGTAAAATTCCAAGAACCAGATTTTGGATTTTTACCGAGATTTTGTCTTTCGGACATCCACACTTTCAAAAGCCAATAGTAAAAATGCCCTGTTTTGAGGTCTGGGTTAAACTTCCGAATTCCAGATATACTTACTTATTAGTGTACTGAATTATCTCCCTTGTTGACTCTTCTATTTCTTTGTAAAGAAGAAATTTACTTAACATTTGATTATTTAATCAATTTCATTTTGCAAAGAAAACAAATAAGAAGAACGAAATACAAAAAGGTAAGTTCAATCCCTACGGAAATTGTTTTCATTTCGTTCATTTTACGATTGAATTTTAAATTGGAGTTTAAAAAAGACTTTCGTTGTAAATGTTTAAATTTAATACAATCAAAAATGAATTCAATTTAATTCAATTTCAATTGTTTTTATTGTTTCCTAAGTCTCGGTTTTCCACACATAAGGATTAACTGATTAAATCGAATTATAATTTTTCAAAAAGTAATTAAATATTTTTTCGGTATTATTCTATCTCTGCACCCTTTGCTAGTTCAGCCAAAAAGAAAGATGAAAAACCGACTTTGGTAAACGTTACTATTGGCGACATTAATTATTTGAAAGGAAATACAGTTGTGAAATTAGTCAAAAGAATTTATTTTTGTTTACCTACGCATTTGTGACCTATTTGTGTTGAGAAATGTAATATTGAAGTTTCTGTGCATATTTTCTCTTGCTAATTTCGTGTGGTTTTACGACCTTTCCACTACGATTCATGGTTAGTTGTAAACAGATTAATTAACTGCCTTAAAAAGCCAAAATCGTTCAGAAATTTGAGATCATTTTACATTAAATTTACACACGAAACTGAGCCAAAACTACGAATAATTTAAAAAAAACATTTTTTACGCCAATTTTTTTCAGACACAATTCTCTAAAAAGAAAGGAAGAGGCTATATTGCCGGTCCCGGCAAAATAACGATTCCTGCGTTATTTTGCCGATTCATGTATATTTAACTAAATTGTTAAACATACAGTGACGCCCGGCACAATAATTATTTACTAATGTAAAGGGATCGTTATTATGCCGGTTCATTTTTTTAAAAACCTAATTGTTATGGCCTTGCGAAAGAAAAGGTAATTAAATAAATAAGGGCAAATATTAAAAAAAAAATGTTTTCATCATCAGTTGTGTCGGTTAAAGAAAAAAAAATCGACCTGCCCTATTGTGTCGGTTAAAGAAATATCTGCTTACTTTTCATAATAGAATTAATGTTGATGAATTTTCCCAACATTACTAAGTCTGCTCTCGATTTAAGTAATTGAAATTTTCCTTAAGTTATATATAAGTTATATATAAAGAAAAAAATTAGCAACAAATAAATGTTACCAAAGGCAACATAAATTATTATTCTACCTACCTGTATAAGTTTATTTGTTTATTTTATTATTTATTTTGATAAATGATTTTTTTTTATAAAAATAAATAATCAAATAAACAAATAAATTTATACAGGTAGAAGAATAATTTATGTTGCCTTTGGTAACATTTACTTGTTAAAAATGTGCTTTACAAAGGAAAGATGTTAATGTAAAATTCTGATTTTCTTCATGAAGAAAAACTTCGATAATGTTAAAATATACAGAAAATCACTGGATTTAAACAGTTTCTATTTCAAAATGTCCTTTCAATGAAATCATAAAATAAGTCGTAATTTTGAAGAGTTCACTCCTAATCGAATCAACCGGAAGTAAAAATTAATTTTATCGTTATTTCAAAATATATTGTCGCTTAATAAAGTTTTAAATTATACAAAAAATCAATCAGGCAAAGATTAATTAAAAACAAACAAAAAAAATCAATCAGGCAAAGTTTTAAATTATAAATAAAATTTCGTTTGATAAAGTTTTAAATAATACAAAAAAAATAATTTAAATAATAAAAAAAAAGTAATTTATAGTTAAATAAACACGAGCCGGCAAAATAACGTAAGACTCATTAGTGTGCCGGGCGTCACTGTATGTTTAACAATTTAGTTAAATATACATGAACCGGCAAAATAACGCAGGAATCGTTATTTTGCTGGGACCGGCAATATAGCCTATTCGAAAAAGAAAAGTAGAATCTCATTTTAGGGAGAGTAATTCAGCGGAGGGTGTTACTCTACAAATATTCGAAAATATCTAACTGATTTTAAACTATTTTCTAGCCATTTCGAAACAAAATACTAAATTCAACTTGAATCGCTGCCTTATAATCCCTACTTATTAAATGTGTTTATGTATTCCTATTCAAAGAACGATAGGTTACCGTTTTGGGGTGCTTATTTATATTGAAATATATGCACAATGTGGCAGTTCAAAATAAATTAACAGGAAAACTTAGGGATATACTTACTTATCAGTGAAAAATATGAGTGTACCCTGTACACCAACAATTACGGAAAATAAGCGAGAATTTGAATAAAAAAATAAAATTATTTTACATTCAGAGTCAACGAACTCCGAACTACAAGACCGCATGGCATCTTAATATTTAGAAGGGAGTTAACATATGACGCGCTGGCTTGACGTGAATGTCGTTTGGAATTCGCGCACAACGTGGACTACGAATAGTAAATAAATTTTAATTTTTTATCAAAATTCTACGCGATAATTTTGCGTAAATTTTTTGTAGACGAGCATTTTTCACTGATAAGTAAGTCTCTCCATAAGTTTTCCTGTTATTTTCTTTTGAACTGGCCGATATTTGTTTTACTTCATACTCAATTATCTCCCTTGTTGGCTCTTCTATTTTTTAGAAAACAAAGAATTTATAATAGAAGGAGGTGCTTCTGCATGTTAGGCCTGTCTTAAAAAAAATTGCTAAAGAAATGTACAAACTTTGTTATGTACTTACGTGGGAGTTTAAAAGAAGACTGTACAACAAAATTTACATAAATTCATCCAGTATTTTTTTAATAAAAAATAATAAAAATGATTGTATATCTTTCGGCAGCCATCTTTGTTGAACCAGTAAACTTAATTCGAGTCATCTTCCTTTGTCTATATAATATAGTAAAAATGTCTAACGAAACATAAGATTGCGTCCCCCCCCCCTGTCATTGAATAAATACAGGATGGATTTGCGTATTTTTTCTGTGCAATCATATTTTCAGCTAACATGTAAGTACATAACAAAGTTAATACATTTCTTTAAATATTTTAATGTCGGGTCTGAAAGCAGAATCACCAAGAAGGAAATATGATTAAAAATCTTTACTTTAATTAACATCCGATTTATTTTGTTATATTGCAAAGAAATCAAATAAAACGAAAAAAATCCATAAATGCAAGTCCAACCACTACCAAAATTGTTTTCATTGCGCTCATTTTACGACTGAAGTTGAAGTCCGAGTTTTAAAAAGTCTTTCGTTTTAAATGTTTAATTTAATGCAATAACAGGAGAATTCAACTTAATTCAATTTAATTTGTTTTTATTGTTTCTTAATTCTCGGATTTCCGCATATTAAGATCAACTGATTTAACTTAATTATCATTTTTCAAAATGTAATTAAATATTTTTTCGGTATTATTCGATGCCTGCACCATATGTTAGTTCAGCCAAGAAGAAAGATGAAAAACCTACTTTGGTAAACGTTACTATTGGCAACATTAATTATTTGAAAAGAAATACAGTTGGGAAATTAGTAAAAGATAAATTATTTTGTTTACCTATTCATTTGTGACTTTTTGTGTCCAAAAAATAATATTTAAAAGAAGTTATAAGCAATAGTGGTTGTGAGTAAAATAATCCGCGGTCAGCCATCTTGATTATTCACAGGAAGTAAGTACATAACCGGATTATGTTACACACAACCACTATTTATTGTAAATAAAATAGCTTATAACTTTTTTTTAAATATTACATTTTTAACGAAAATATTTCATACATGAATAGTTAAGCCAAGATAAATTGATTTTGACTAATTTCCCAACTGTATTTTCTTTAAAACTAGCGGGGCTACCCGGCGTTGCTCGGGGTCATAAAAACATATATTTGAAGAAAGATCGTGTGTGTAACATCTTTATATTCAAACTTCTATGTCCGCCCCCTCTCTCTATAGCCGTCTCTTTATCTGCTAACTTTCTCTTTCCTGGTCGCCCCATTTCGCCGCTACTTTCCAATTTTGCCTTTTGCAAAAGCTATTTCTTCCCCACCATTTCTCCTATTGCCCAGGGTAATAGTATGACATATTTCTATAAAAAGTAACACCTCTATCTGCGCCTTCTATATAGGTACTTATCTCCACCCCGGTGTTCATACTATATACGTATCTATCATCACCCCGGTGCGCATACTATATACGTACCTATCGCTGCCCCAGTGCACATACTATATACGTACCTATCGCCGCCCCGGTGCAGATACTATTTAAGTACCTATCGCCGCCCCGTTGCGAATGCTAAATAGTACCTATCGTTGCCCCGGTGTGAATGCTAAATACATACCTATTGCGCCCCGGTGTGCATGCTACATAAGTACCTATCGCTGCCCTAGTGCGAATACTAAAGACATACCAATTGCGCCCTGGTGTGCATGCTACATAAGTACCTATCGCTGCCCTAGTGCGAATAATTAATACGTACATGTTGCCGCTTTGGTGTGAATGCTAAATACGTACCTATCGCCAGCCCAGTGCGAATGCTAAATACGTACCTATAGCCGCCCTGGTGCGAATGCTAAATACGTACCTATAGCCGCCCCAGTGCGAATGCTAAATACGTACCTATCACCACTACGGTGCGAATGCGAAATACATACCTTTCGCCGCCCCGGTGCGCGTGCAATATATGTACTGATCGCCGCCGCAGAGTGCATGCTATGTACGTACTTATTGCTGCCCATGTGTACATGCTATATACGTAGCTATCGCCACCCCTGAATTCTGAATACGGACCTATCGCCGCCCTGGTGTGGAAGCTAAATACGTACATATAGCCGCCCCGGTGCGAATGCTAAATACATACCTATCGCCGCCCCGGTGTGAATTCTAAATACGTACCTATTGCCGCCCCGGTGTGAATTCTAAATACGTACCTATCGCCGCCCCGGTGCTGAAGCTAAATCCGTACATATCGCCACCCCGGTGCGAATGCTAAATACATACCTATCGCTGCCCCGGTGTGAATGCTAAATACATACCTATCGCCGCCCCGGTGTGAATGCTAAATACGTACCTATCGCCGCCCTGGTGTGAATTTTAAATATGTACCTTTCGCCGCCCGGTGTGAATTTTAAATATGTACCTTTCGCCGCCCCTGTGCGAATGCTAAATACATACCTATCGCTGCCCCGGTGTGAATGCTAAATACATACCTATCGCCGCCCCGGTGTGAATGCTAAATACGTACCTATCGCCGCACCGGTGTGAATTTTAAATATGTATCTTTCGCTGCCCGGTGTGAATTTTAAATATGTACCTTTCGCCACCCCGGTGCGAATGCTAAATACATACCTATCGCCGCCCCGGTTTGAATGCTAAATACGTACCTATCGCCGCCCCGGTGTGAATTTTAAATATGTACCTTTCGCCGCCCAGTGTGAATTTTAAATATGTACCTTTCGCCGCCCCTGTGCGCGTGCTATATACGTACCTATCGCCGCCCCGGTCCGCGTGCTATATATGAACCGATCGCTGCCTCAGTGCGCATGCTAAATACATACCTATCACTGCCCCGGTGTGCATACTATATACGTACTTATTACCGCCCATGTGCACATGCTATATAAGTACCTATCACCACCGCTGAATGCTAAATAAGTACCTATCGCCGCCCCGGTGTTGAAGCTAAATACGTACATATCGCCGCCCCTAAATTTGGGCAGACCCCTAAAAAATTTGGCCTGACCCCTAAAATTTTCCCCGTCCCCTAAATCTCTCCAGCCCCTAATTTTTCACTCTCCCCCAACCATGAGAAATATTTTGACTTAAAAACAAAAAAAAACAAAAAAATTTGGCCTGACCCCTAAAAAGTTCGTCCTGACCCCTAAAATTTTCCCCGACCCCTAAATCTCTCCAGCCCCTTAATTTTTCACTCTCCCCCAACCCTGAGAAATATTTTGACTTCAAAACAAAAAAAAACAAAAAAATTTCGCCTGACCCCTAAAAAGTTCGTCCTGACCCCTAAAATTTTCCCCGACCCCTCAATCTCTCCAGCCCCCTAATTGTTCACTCTCCCCCAACCCTGAGAAATATTTTGAGTTCAAAACCAAAAAAAAAGAAAAAAATTTGGCCTGACCCCGAAAAAGTTCGTCCTGACCCCTAAAATTTTCTCCGACCCCTAAATCTCTCCAGCCCCCTAATTTTTCACTCTCCCCCAACCCTGAGAAATATTTTGACTTCAAAACAAAAAAAAACAAAAAAATTTGGCTTGACCCCTAAAAAGTTCGGCCTGAGCCCTAAAATTTTTCCCGAGCCCTCAATCTCTCCAGCCTCCTAATTTTTAACTCTCCCCCAACCCTAAGAAATATTTTGAGTGCAAAACAAAAAAATGTTATTTAACATGTATACAAATATTAGTGAAAACAATGGTGGAGCATAATTGTTTCTCTTTTTACTTTACTTACTGAGACGTTATTTAACATGTATAAAAATATAAGTGAACACAATGGTGGAGCATAATTATTTTTCTTCTTTCTTTACTTATTGAGACGTTATTTAATATGTATACAAATATTAGTGAAAACAGTGGCGGAGCATAATTATTTCTCTTTTTACTTTACTTATTGAGACGTTATTTAACATGTATTCAAATATTAGTGAAAACAATGGCGGAGCATAATTATATTTCTTCTTACTTTACATATTGAGACGTTATTTAATATGTATACACATTTTAGTGAAAACAGTGGTGGAGCATAATTATTTTTCTTCTTACTTTACTTATTTAGACGTTATATCATATGCATACAAATATTAGTGAAAACAATGGTGGAGCATAATTATTTTTCTTCTTACTTTACTTATTGAGACGTTATTTAATATGTATACAAATATTAGTGAAAACAGTGGTGGAGCATAATTATTTTTCTTCTTACTTTACTTATTGAGACGTTATTTAATATGTATACAAATATTAGTGAAAACAATGGTGGAGCATAATTATTTATTACTTTAATTTTACTGATACTACACTAACTTCACACCTCTCAAAAAGAAGGAGGTTATACCTGGGAGGATGGTATAATGTCAACAGAAGAAATGCAGTTAGGATTAAGCAACCCTGGCTTCACTACAAACTCGTGTTCAAAAAAGTGCCGTTATTGATTAAGCAACCCTGGCTTCACTGTGGATTCATGTTCAAAAAAGTGCCGTTAGGAATTAAGCAACCCTTGCTTCACTATGGACTCATGTTCAAAAAAATGCCGTTTGGGATTAAGCAACAGTTGCTTCAATAAAAACTTATGTTTCGTTGGGATAAGGCAACCCGTGCTTCACTATAAACTCATGTTCAAAAAAAGTGCCGTTAGGGATTTCCTCTGACGTCATTTCCTGCTGAAATCGTGACTTTGCATTATGCCGACAATCCCCCATCTCCAAATTTGGCCTGAGGCGCACCACCGGCGAATGCCGACACTCCACCAAATTCGGCCTGAGTCGCTCACACCGGCGAATGCCGACACTCCCCCAAATTCGGCCTGAGGGACTCACACCGGCGAATGCCGTCACCCCCCCCCCCCCCAATTTGACATGAAAGGAGGAGGTAATGCCTATCATGATAACGGAAGGGAGGGGGAGGAATATTAGCGTCTATTAAAAGGTTGTAGTGTGAGTGAATTTCTTCCCGCCACTTTGCATTATTTTTCAAATTATCTGCCACTCTCTGACGTCATGATATAACCGGACACAATTTAGAGCAAGACCGGGTACATCCGGCAAGGGATTATGGGACAGGTGCGGATGTGATTGAGCAACCCTTGTTTCACTACACACTCTTAACGTAGGATTACTATGTTGTTATTTATGCATCCGGACAGAAGTTATTGGATGATCTGATACAACCGGACACAATTTAGGGCAAGACCGGGTACATCCGGCAAGGGATTATGGGATGTTTACAGTGACTCTGCATTTTTATCGGATTAGTACATAAATACATTAGATTATTTCGAATTTACTATCGAATTTGACCTCCTAGAACTGCACAGGACAAACCCATAGACCGACGGAATGAAGCCCCGAAGGCCAAGACGATACCAGTCTATGGGGTGCAGTATCCATCGAAACAGATACTACACTTTGATGTTAGCCAAAAGAAGTGAATTAATGTCATTTTCGGCAATGGCGTATGAAAGCTATGTTGAATTAGAGAAAAACGGCCTAGGGGAGTCTAAAATTCATTTTTGATATTCCAAACTTATATAAGAATTTGTTAAATAGTAGTATACAATGTTTTTTTGAAAGAAAATCTTAGTTATTATTACTTGTTAATTTAATAATGTGATGTAAACAGTGTCTAGTGGATAGACCGCTGTTCAGGTGTAGATTGGTTATAAATACACCAGTGACTCATAAGTTTTAATTTCTTACGCTTCGTTGGCCTTTTCGGCCTTCTGGCTAAGATCAAAGTGTAGTATCTGTTCCGATGGATACTGCACGCTTGCCCTGTGCAGTTCTAGGAGGTCCACCCTCCCAGGCTTCGCCTCCCCTCTTTGGGGAGGAGTAAGTTTATTGCTTACTGTCTGAGGCGCCCCTACCGGGGAATGCCGACGGGGCTGCCCAGGCAATTTTTAATGGCCATAGCGCTCACCTTCTCGAGCGCTGGCTTTTCAAATCCCACTTTCCGACCTTGTGTCACATATTCCTATTGTGGGTAGGGGTTAAATAACTTCTTACGCTTCGTTGGCCTTTTCGGCCTTCTGGCTAAGATCAAAGTGTAGTATCTGTTCCGATGGATACTGCACGCTTGTCCTGTGCAGTTCTAGGAGGTCCACCCTCCCAGGCTTCGCCTCCCCTCTTTGGGGAGGAGTAAGTTTATTGCTTACTGTCTGCGGCGCCCCTACCGGGGAATGCCGACGGGGCTGCCCAGGCAATTTTTAATGGCCATAGCGCTCACCTTCTCGAGCGCTGGCTTTTCAAATCCCACTTTCCGACCTTGTGTCACATATTCCTATTGTGGGTAGGGGTTAAATAACTTCTTACGCTTCGTTGGCCTTTTGGCTAAGATCAAAGTGTAGTATCTGTTCTCGGCATTTTTGCCTTGAGATAAAGTGTATTATCTAGTCCTATCCGATAGGTGTCGATCTTACACTCTCGAATCAAAAATCAGATTATCATTTTATTTTTGAATCCCTTTTCCTTTTGTTCACTTCCTGTCCCCTAAAGTACGGGCTGATACGAGACCACGGTCTTAGGCGCTGCCCTCCCCAAATTATACCTCGCTCATAATGCTGAGGCCGACCCTCCCCATATTTAGCCTGAGGCGCTCACACCGGCGAATAACTCCCCCTCCACCAAATTCGGCCTCCCCATGCCGACACTACTCCCCAAATTCGGCCTGAGGCGCTCCTCCCCGAATTTTGCCTGAGGCGCCCCACCGGCAAATGCTGACCCTCCCCCAAATTTCGCCTGATGCGCCCCACCGCCGAATGTCAATACCCCCCCCCCTCCCCCAAATTTCTCCTGAGGCGCTCACACCGGCGAATGCCGACACCCCCAACACCCACCCCAATTTTTCAATATGTATACAAATACTAGTGAAAACAATGGGGGAGCATACAAATATCATTGAAAACAGTGGGGGAGCATAATTATTTAGTACTTTAATTTTACTGATACTACACTAACTTCACACCTCTCAAAAAGGAGGAGGTAATACCTAGGAGGATGTTATCATGTCAACAGAAAAAATGTGGTTAGCATTAAGCAACCCTTGCTTCACTATGAACTCATGTTAAAAAAAGTGCCGCTATTGATTAAAAAACACTTGCGTCACTATAAACGCATGTATCAAAAAGTGCCGTTAGGAGTTACGCAACCCTTGCATCACTATGGACTCATGTTCAAAAAAGAGCCGTTAGTAAGTAAGCAACCCATGCTTGACTATGGACTCGTGTTCAAAAAAAGTGCCGTTTGTGATTAAGCAACACTTGCTTCACTATAAACTCATGTTCAAAAAAGAGCCGTTAGGGATTTCCTCTGACGTCATTTCCTGTTAAAATCATGACGGTGCATTATTTCATTGTTTTTTTCTCAAATTAGTACTAAACAACGTTGAAAATCGAGGAAAAAGGCACCCCCCCATTGGAGAAAAGTGCTCAGTCGAACCCCGAAGAGTCCATTTTTGTTTCCGGTTCTGAGATATTATACGACCCGGGGCTGGCCGGTCATAATGACGTCAACCGTGTGACTGTTTGTTGGGTCCTCTCGGAGGAGTTTCTGGACATACAGACAAACAGACATACAGACAACTGCCCTTTATATAATAGCCTAGCGGGGCTACCCGGCGTTGCTCGGTGTCATAAAAACATATATTTGAAGAAAGATCGTGTGTGTAACATCTTTATATTCAAACTTCTATGTCCGCCCCCTCTCTCTATAGCCGTCTCTTTATCTGCTACCTTTCTCTTTCCTGGTCGCCCCATTTCGCCGCTACTTTCTAATTTTGCCTTTTGCAAAAGCTGTTTCTTCCCCACCATTTCTCCTATTGCCCAGGGTAATAGTATGACATATTTCTATAAAAAGTAACACCTCTATCTGCGCCTTCTATATAGGTACTTATCTCCACCACGGTGTTCATACTATATACGTATCTATTATCACCCCGGTGCGCATACTATATACGTACCTATCGCCGCCCCAGTGCACATACTATATACGTACCTATCGCCGCCCCGGTGCAGATACTATTTAAGTACCTATCGCCGCCCCGTTGCGAATGCTAAATAGTACCTATCGTTGCCCCGGTGTGAATGCTAAATACATACCTATTGCGCCCCGGTGTGCATGCTACATAAGTACCTATCGCTGCCCTAGTGCGAATACTAAAGACATACCAATTGCGCCCCGGTATGCATGCTACATAAGTACCTATCGCTGCCCTAGTGCGAATAATTAATATGTACATATTGCCGCTTTGGTGTGAATGCTAAATACGTACCTATCGCCGGCCCAGTGCAAATGCTAAATATGTACCTATAGCCGCCCTGGTGCGAATGCTAAATACGTACCTATAGCCGCCCTAGTGCGAATGCTAAATACGTACCTATCACCACTACGGTGCGAATGCGAAATACATACCTTTCGCCGCCCCGGTGCGGAAGCTAAATACGTACCTATCGCTGCCCCGGTGTGAATGCTAAATACATACCTATCGCCGCCCCGGCGTGAATGCTAAATACGTACCTATCGCCGCCCCGGTGTGAATTTTAAATATGTACCTTTCGCCGCCCAGTGTGAATTTTAAATATGTACCTTTCGCCGCCCCTGTGCGCGTGCTATATACGTACCTATCGCCGCCCCAGTGCGCGTGCTACATATGAACCGATTGCTGCCTCAGTGCGCATGCTAAATACATACCTATCACTGCCCCGGTGTGCATACTATATACGTACTTATTACCGCCCATGTGCACATGCTATATAAGTACCTATCACCACCACTGAATGCTAAATAAGTACCTATCGCCGCCCCGGTGTGGAAGCTAAATACGTACATATCGCCGCCCCTAAATTTGGGCAGACCCTAAAAAGTTCGGCCTGACCCCTAAAATTTTCCCCGACCCCTAAATCTCTCCAGCCCCCTAATTTTTCACTCTCCCCCAACCATGAGAAATATTTTGACTTCAAAACAAAAAATTGGCGTGACCACTAAAAAGTGCGGCCTGACCCCTAAATCTCTCCAGCCCCTCATCCCAACTAATTTTTCACTCTCACATAACCCTGAGAAATATTTTGAGTTAAAAACAAAATAAAAAAGAACAAATTTTGCCTGACCCCTAAAAAGTTCGGATTGACCCCTAAAATTTTCCCCGACCACTAAATCTTTTCAGCCTTCTAATTTTTCACTCTCCCCCAACCATGAGAAATATTTTGAGTTCAAAACCAAAAAAAACAAAAAAATTTGGCCTGACCCCATAAAAGTGCGTCCTGACCCCTAAAATTTTCCCCGACCACTCAATCTCTCCAGCCCCCTAATTTTTCACTCTCCCCCAACCCTGAGAAATATTTTCAGTTCAAAACCAAAAAAAAAGGAAAAAATTTGGCCTGACCCCTAAAAAGTTCGTCCTGACCCCTAAAATTTTCCCCGACCCCTAAATCTCTCAAGCCCCCTAATTTTTCACTCTCCCCCAACCATGAGAAATATTTTCAGTTCAAAACCAAAAAAAAGAAAAAAATTTGGCCTGACCCCTAAAAAGTTCGTCCTGACCCCTAAAATTTTCCCCGACCCCTAAATCTCTTCAGCCCCCTAATTTTTCACTCTCCCCCAACCATGAGATATATTTTGACTTCAAAACAAAAACAACAAAAAAATTTGGCCTGACCCCTAAAAAGTTCGTCCTGACCCCTAAAATTTTCCCGACCCCTCAATCTCTCCAGCCCCCTAATTTTTCACTCTCCCCCAACCGAGAAATATTTTGAGTTCAAAACAAAAAAAAAACAACACAATTTGTCCTGAACCCTAAAAAGTTCGGCCTGACCCCTAAAATTTTCCCCGACCCCTAAATCTCTCCAGCCCCCTAATGTTTCACTCTCCCCCAACCATGAGAAATATTTTGACTTCAAAACAAAAAAAAACAAAAAAAATTAGCCTGACCCCTAAAAAGTTCGTCCTGACCCCTAAAATTTTCCCCGACCCCTAAATCTTTTCAGCCTTCTAATTTTTCACTCTCCCCCAACCATGAGAAATATTTTGAGTTCAAAACCAAAAAAAAACAAAAAAATTTGGCCTGACCCCATAAAAGTGCGTCCTGACCCCTAAAATTTTCCCCGACCACTCAATCTCTCCAGCCCCCTAATTTTTCACTCTCCCTCAACCCTGAGAAATATTTTCAGTTCAAAACCAAAAAAAAAGGAAAAAATTTGGCCTGACCCCTAAAAAGTTCGTCCTGACCCCTAAAATTTTCCCCGACCCCTAAATCTCTCCAGCCCCTAATTTTTCACTTTCCCCCAACCATGAAAAATATTTTGACTTCAAAACAAAAAAAAAACAAAAAAATTTGGCCTGACTCCTAAAGAGTTCGGCCTGACCCCTAAAATTTTTCGCCGACCCCTCAATCTCTCCAGCCCCCTAATTTTTCACTCTCCTCCAACTCTGAGAAATATTTTGACTTCAAAACAAAAAATTGGCGTGACCACTAAAAAGTGCGGCCTGACCCCTAAATCTCTCCAGCCCCTCATCCCAACTAATTTTTCACTCTCACATAACCCTGAGAAATATTTTGAGTTAAAAACAAAATAAAAAAGAACAAATTTTGCCTGACCCCTAAAAAGTTCGGATTGACCCCTAAAATTTTCTCCGACCCCTCAATGTCTCCAGCGAAATATTTTGAGTTCAAAAAAAAATGTTATTTAACATGTATACAAATATTAGTGAAAACAGTGGCGGAGCATAATTATTTCTATTCTTACTTTATTTATTGAGATGTTTTTTAATATGTATACAAATATTAGTGAAAACAATGGCGGAGCATAATTATTTCTCTTCTTACTGTACTTATTGAGACGTTATTTAATATGTATACAAATATTAGTGAAAAAAATGGTGGAGCATAATTATTTCTCTTCTTACTTTACTTATTGAGACGTTATTTAATATGTATACAAATATTAGTGAAAACAGTGGCGGAGCATAATTATTTCTATTTTTAGTTTATTTATTGAGACGTTTTTTAATATGTATACAAATATTAGTGAAAACAATGGCGGAGCATAATTTTTTCTTCCTTTAAATTTACTGATTGAAACGTTATTTAATATGTATACAAATATTTGTGAAAACAATGGTGGAGCATAATTATATCTCTTCTTACTTTACTTATTGAGACGTTATTTAATATGTATACAAATATTAGTGAAAACAATGGAGGAGCATAATAATTTCTCTTCTTACCTTACTTCTTGAGACGTTATTTAATATGTATACAAATATTAGTGAAAACAATGGTGGAGCATAATTATTTCTCTTTTTACTTTACTTCTTGAAACGTTATTTAATATGTATACAAATATTAGTGAAAACAATGGTGGAGCATAATTATTTATTACACTAACTTCACACCTCTCAAAAAGAAGGAGGTAATACCTGGGAGGATGGTATCATGTCAACAGAAGAAATGCGGTTATGATTAAGCAACCCTTGCTTCACTATAAACTCGTGTTCAAAAAAGTTCCGTTAGGGATCCACTTTGACGTCATTTCCTGTTAAAATCGTGAATTTGCATTATGCCGACAATCCCCCATCTCCAAATTTGGCATGAGGCGCTTCACCGGCGAATGCCGACACTCCCCCCCCCCCCTAATTTGACCTGAAGCAGTCACACCGCCGCTCTATCTCTACAACTCTCAGAAAGGAGGAGGTAATGCCTAGGAGGGTGGTATCATAACAACAGAACGGGTGTAGGGGAGGAAAGGAAGGTAGAAGGGGTGGGAGTGAGAGGGAAAGAAGAGTTTTAGTGTGAGGGATTTTCTTCCCTACACTCTTTTCCTCTGACGTCATTTCCTGTTAAAAGCATGACGGTGCATTATTTCTCAAATTCTACATGATGTCATTGTTTTTTTCTCAAATTAGTACTAAACAACGTTGAAAATCGAGGAAAAAGGCAGTCGACCCTCGAAGAGTCCATTTTTTTTCCGGTTCTGAGATAGTATACGTCCCGGGGCTGGCCGGTCATAATGACGTCAACCGTGTGACTGTTTGTTGGGTACTCTCGGAGGAGTATCTGGACATACAAACAGACAAACAGACAGACATACAGACAACTGGCCTTTATATAATAGAAGATACAAATAAATGCACATTGGCCTTTATTATAGATACAAATAAATGCACATTGGTCTTTATTATAGATTTGCTTAATACCCCCCCCCCCCCCCCGTAAGAAAAGATTTGGCCTGATGCGCTCACACCGGCGAATGCTGACACTCTCTCCTCGCAACAGATACTACACTGTCTCCACCCTCTCAAAAAGGTGTGAGCGCCGGCGAATGCCGACACTCCCCCTCCCCAAATTTGGCCTGAGGGACTCACACCGGCGAATGCCGTCACCCCCCCCCCCCAATTTGACATGAAAGGAGGAGGTAATGCCTATCATGATAACGGAAGGGAGGGGGAGGAATATTAGCGTCTATTAAAAGGTTGTAGTGTGAGTGAATTTCTTCCCGCCACTTTGCATTATTTTTCAAATTATCTGTCACTCTCTGACGTCATGATATAACCGGACACAATTTAGAGCAAGACCGGGTACATCCGGCAAGGGATTATGGGACAGGTGCGGATGTGATTGAGCAACCCTTGTTTCACTACACACTCTTAACGTAGGATTACTATTGATGCATCCGGACAGAAGTTATTGGATGATCTGATACAACCGGACACAATTTAGGACAAGACCGGGTACATCCGGCAAGGGATTATGGGATGTTTATAGTGACTCTGCATTTTTATCGGATTAGTACATAAATACATTAGATTATTTCGAATTTACTATCGAATTTGACCTCCTAGAACTGCACATGACAAAACCATAGACCGACGGAATGAAGCCCCGAAGGCCAAGACGATACCAGTCTATGGGGTGCAGTATCCATCGAAACAGATACTACACTTTGATGTTAGCCAAAAGAAGTGAATTAATGTCATTTTCGGTAATGGCGTATGAAAGCTATGTTGAATTAGAGAAAAACGGCCTAGGGGAGTCTAAAATTCATTGTTGATATTCCAAACTTATATAAGAATTTGTTAAATAGTAGTATACAATGTTTTTTGAAAGAAAATCCTAGTTATTATTACTTGTTAATTTAATAATGTAATTTAAACAGTGTCTAGTGGATAGACCGCTGTTCAGGTGTAGATTGGTTATAAATACCCCAGTAAATAACCTCAGAATTTGAATTTCTTCCGCCTTTTGGCGAAGATCAAAGTGTAGTATCTGTTCCGATGGATACTGCACCCCATAGACTGGTATTGTCTTGGCCTCCGGGGCTTGATTTACGCCGGTCTATGGGATTGTCCTGTGCAGTTCTAGGAGGTCCACCCTCCCAGGCTCCGCCTCCCCTCTTTGGGGAGGAGTAAGTTTATTGCTTACTGTCTGAGGCGCCCCTACCGGGGAATGCCGACGGGGCTGCCCAGGCAATTTTTAAATGGCCAGAGTGCTCACCTCTCGAGCGCTGGCTTTTAACCCCACTTTCTCGACCCAATCTGTGGTCACATCTTACTTGTGGGAGTAGGATAAAACTGGCCTTGTGCCTAACTCCTGAGGTGGAGTAAATACCTTGAATTTCTTGCGCTTTGTTAGCTTTTTGGCTAAGATCAAAGTGTAGTATCTGTTCTCGGCATTTTTGCCTTGAGATAAAGTGTATTATCTAGTCCTATCCGATAGGTGTCGATCTTACACTCTCGAATCAAAAATCAGATTATCATTTTATTTTTGAATCCCTTTTCCTTTTGTTCACTTCCTCTCCCCTAAAGTACGGGCGTCACTCCTCCAAAGTTCGCCTTAGGCGCTCCCCTCCCCAAATTTTGCCTGAGGCGCACCACCGCCGAATGCCGACTGACTCTCCCCATATTTAGCCTGAGGCGCTCACACCGGCTAATGCCGCAACTCCACCTCCCCCAAATTCGGCCTCCCCATGCCGAGACTACTCCCCAAATTCGGCCTGAGGACCTCCTCCCCGAATTTCGCCTGAGGCGCACCACCGCCGAATGCCGACACTCACCCTTCCCATATTTGGCCTGAGGCGCTCATACCGGCGAATGCCACAACTCCCCCTCCACCAAATTCGGCCTTCCCAAATTTCGCCTGAGGCGCTCATACTGGCGAATGCCGACACTCCTTCCCAAATTCTGCGCCCCACCGGCGAATGCTGACACTCCTCTTCCCCAAATTTCGCCTGAGGCGCTAATACCGGCGAATGCCGACATTCCCCCTCCCCAAATTTGGCCTGAGGCGCCCCACCGCCGAATGCCGACCCTCCCCTCAAATTTCGCCTGAGCCGCTAACACCGGCGAATGCCGACACCCTCCACACCCACCCCAATTTTTAAATATGTATACAAAAAGGAGGAGGTAATACCTAGGAGGATGTTATCATGTAAACAGAAAAAAACTCATGTTAAAAAAAGTGCCGTTATTGATTAAACAACACTTGCGTCACTATAAACGCATGTATCAAAAAGTGCCGTTAGTAATTCAGCAACCCTTGCTTCACTATGGACTCGTGTTCAAAAAAAGTGCCGACACTCCTCCCCAAATTCGACCTGAGGCGCTCATACTGACGAATGCCGACACTCCTCCCCAAATTTCGCCTGAGGCGACCATACTTGCGTAACTCCTCCCCGAATTTTGCCTGAGGCGGCCCACCGGCAAATGCTGACCCTCCCCCAAATTTCGCCTGATGCGCCCCACCGCCGAATGTCGATACCCCCCCCCTCCCCCAAATTTCTCCTGAGGCGCTCACACCGGCGAATGCCGACACCCCCCACACCCACCCCAATTTTTCAATATGTATACAATATGTATAGAAATATTAGTGAAAACAATGGGGGAGCATACAAATATTAGTGAAAACAGTGGGGGAGCGCATAATTATTTATTACTTTAATTTTACTGATACTACACTAACTTCACACCTCTCAAAAAGGAGGAGGTAATACCTAGGAGGATGTTATCATGTCAACAGAAAAAATGTGGTTTGGATTAAGCAACCCTTGCTTCACTATGAACTCATGTTAAAAAAAGTGCCGTTATTGATTAAACAACACTTGCGTCACTATAAACGCATGTATCAAAAAGTGCCGTTAGGAGTTACGCAACCCTTGCATCACTATGGACTCATGTTCAAAAAAGTGCCGTTAGTAAGTAAGCAACCCATGGACTCGTGTTCAAAAAAAGTGCCGTTTGTGATTAAGCAACACTTGCTTCACTATAAACTCATGTTCAAAAAAGAGCCGTTAGGGATTTCCTCTGACGTCATTTCCTGTTAAAATCATGACGGTGCATTATTTCATTGTTTTTTCTCAAATTAGTACTAAACAACGTTGAAAATCGAGGAAAAAGGCACCCCCCATTGGAGAAAAGTGCTCAGTCGAACCCCAAAGAGTCCATTTTTTTTTCCGGTTCTGAGATATTATACGACCCGGGGCTGGCCGGTCATAATGACGTCAACCGTGTGACTGTTTGTTGGGTCCTCTCGGAGGAGTTTCTGGACATACAGACAAACAGACATACAGACAACTGGCCTTTATATAATAGACTAGCGGGGCTACCCGGCGTTGCTCGGGGTCATAAAAACATATATTTGAAGAAAGATCGTGTGTGTAACATCTTTATATTCAAACTTCTATGACCGCCCCCTCTCTCTATAGCTGTCTCTTTATCTGCTACCTTTATCTTCCCTGGTCACCCCATTTCGCCGCTACTTTCTAATTTTGCCTTTTGCAAAAGCTGTTTCTTCCCCACCATTTCTCCTATTGCCCAGGGTAATAATATGACATATTTCTATAAAAAGTAACACCTCTATCTGAGCCTTCTATATAGGTACTTATCTCCACCACGGTGTTCATACTATATACGTATCTATTATCACCCTCGTGCGCATACTATATACGTACCTATCGCCGCCCCAGTGCACATACTATATACGTACCTATTGCCGCCCCGGTGCAGATACTATTTAAGTACCTATCGCCGCCCCGTTGCGAATGCTAAATAGTACCTATCGTTGCCCCGGTGTGAATGCTAAATAAATACCTATTGCGCCCCGGTGTGCATGCTACATAAGTACCTATCGCTGCCCTAGTGCGAATACTACAGACATACCAATTGCGCCCCGTTGTGCATGCTACATAAGTACCTATCGCCGGCCCAGTGCGAATGCTAAATACGTACCTATAGCCGCCCTGGTGCGAATGCTAAATACGTACCTATAGCCGCCCCAGTGCGAATGCTAAATACGTACCTATCACCACCACGGTGCGAATGCTAAATACATAACTTTTCGCCGCCCCGGTGCGCGTACTATATATGTACTGATCGCCGCCGCAGAGCGCATGCTATGTACGTACTTATTGCTGCCCATGTGTACATGCTATATACGTAGCTATCGCCACCCCTGAATTCTGAATACGTACCTATCGCCGCCCTGGTGTGGAAGCTAAATACGTACATATCGCCGCCCCGGTGCGAATGCTAAATACATACCTATCGCCGCCCCTGGTGTGAATTCTAAATACGTACCTCTCGCCGCCCCGGTGTGAATTCTAAATAGTACCTATCGCCGCCCTGGTGAGGAAGCTAAATACGTACATATCGCCACCCCGGTGCGAATGCCAAATACATACCTATCGCTGCCCCGGTGTGAATGCTAAATACATACCTATCGCCGCCCCGGTGTGAATGCTAAATACGTACCTATCGCCGCCCCGGTGTGAATTTTAAATATGTACTATTCGCCGCCCCGGTGTGAATTTTAAATATGTACCTTTCGCCGCCCCTGTGCGCGTGCTATATACGTACCTATCGCCGCCCCGGTGCGCGTGCTATATATGAACCGATCGCTGCCTCAGTGCGCATGCTAAATACATACCTATCACTGCCCCGGTGTGCATACTATATACATACTTATTACCGCCCATGTGCACATGCTATATAAGTACCTATCACCACCGCTGAATGCTAAATAAGTACCTATCGCCGCCCCGGTGTGGAAGCTAAATACGTACATATCGCCGCCCCTAAATTTGGGCGGACCCCTAAACAATTTGGCCTGACCCCTAAAATTTTCCCTGACCCCTAAATCTCTCCAGCCCATAATTTTTCACTCTCCCCCAACCATGAGAAATATTTTGACTTCAAAACAAAAAAAAACAAAAAAATTTGGCCTGACCCCTAAAAAGTTCCGCCTGACCTCTAAAATTTTCCCCGACCCCTAAATCTCTCCAGCCCCCTAATTTTTACCTCTCCCCCAACCATGAGAATTATTTTCAGTTCAAAACCAAAAAAAAAAAAAAATTTGGCCCGACCCCTAAAAAGTTCCGCCTGACACCTAAAATTTTCCCCGACCCCTGAATCTCTCCAGCCCCCTAATTTTTCACTCTCCCCCAACGATGAGAAATATTTTGACTTCAAAACAAAAAAAAACATAAAAAATTGGCCTGACCCCTAAAAAGTTCCGCCTGACCCCTAAAATTTTCCCCGACCCCTAAATCTCTCTAGCCCCCTAATTTTTACCTCTCCCCCAACCATGAGAAATATTTTGAGTTCAAAACCAAAAAAAAGAAAAAAATTTGGCCTGACCCCTAAAAAGTTCGTCCTGACCCCTAAAATTTTCCCCGACCCCTAAATCTCTCCAGCCCCATAATTTTACCTCTCCCCCAACCATGAGAAATATTTTCAGTTCAAAACCAAAATAAACAAAAAAATTTGGCCTGACCCCTAAAAAGTTCGTCCTGACCCCTAAAATTTTCCCCAACCCTTAAATCTCTCCAGCCCCCTAATTTTTACCTCTCCCCCAACCCTGAGAAATATTTTCAGTTCAAAACCAAAAAAAAACAAAAAAATTTGGCCCGACCCCTAAAAAGTTCGTCCTGACCCCTAAAATTTTCACCGACCCCTGAATCTCTCCAGCCCCCTAATTTTTCACTCTCCCCCAACGATGAGAAATATTTTGACTTCAAAACAAAAAAAAACAAAAAAAAACAAAAAAAATTGGCCTGACCCCTAAAAAGTTCCGCCTGACCCCTAAAATTTTCCCCGACCCCTACATCTCTCCAAGCCCCTTAATTTTTCACTCTCCCCCAACCATGAGAAATATTTTCAGTTAAAAACCAAAAAAAAGAAAAAAATTTGGCCTGACCCCTAAAAAGTTCGTCCTGACCCCTAAAATTTTCCCCGACCCCTAAATCTCTCCAGCCCCCTAATTTTTCACTCTCCCCCAACCATGAGAAATATTTTGACTTCAAAACAACAAAAAACAACAAAAAAAAAATTTGGCCTGACCCCTAAAAAGTTCGTCCTGACCCCTAAAATTTTCCCCGACCCCTAAATCTCTCCAGCCCCCTAATTTTTAACTCTCCCCCAACCCTAAGAAATATTTTGAGTTCAAAACAAAAAAATGTTATTTAACATGTATACAAATATTAGTGAAAACAATGGTGGAGCATAATTATTTCTCTTTTTACTTTACTTATTGAGACGTTATTTAACATGTATAAAAATATAAGTGAACACAATGGTGGAGCATAATTATTTTTCTTCTTTCTTTACTTATTGAGACGTTATTTAATATGTATACAAATATTAGTGAAAACAGTGGCGGAGCATAATTATTTCTCTTTTTACTTTACTTATTGAGACGTTATATCATATGTATACAAATATTAGTGAAAACAATGGTGGAGCATAATTATTTTTCTTCTTACTTTACTTATTGAGACGTTATTTAATATGTATACAAATATTAGTGAAAACAGTCGTGGAGCATAATTATTTTTCTTCTTACTTTACTTATTGAGACGTTATTTAATATGTATACAAATATTAGTGAAAACAATGGTGGAGCATAATTATTTATTACTTTAATTTTACTGATACTACACTAACTTCACACCTCTCAAAAAGAAGGAGGTTATACCTGGGAGGATGGTATCATGTCAACAGAAGAAATGCAGTTAGGATTAAGCAACCCTGGCTTCACTACAAATTCGTGTTCAAAAAAGTGCCGTTATTGATTAAGCAACCCTGGCTTCACTGTGGATTCATGTTCAAAAAAGTGCCGTTAGGAATTAAGCAACCCTTGCTTCACTATGGACTCATGTTCAAAAAAATGCCGTTAGGGATTAAGCAACATTTGCTTCAATAAAAACTTATGTTTCGTTGGGATAAGGCAACCCGTGCTTCACTATAAACTCATGTTCAAAAAAAGTGCCGTTAGGGATTTCCTCTGACGTCATTTCCTGCTGAAATCGTGACTTTGCATTATGCCGACAATCCCCCATCTCCAAATTTGGCCTGAGGCGCACCACCGGCGAATGCCGACACTCCACCAAATTCGGCCTGAGTCGCTCACACCGGCGAATGCCGACACTCCCCCAAATTCGGCCTGAGGCGCTCATACTGGCGAATGCTGACACTCCTCCCTGAATTTCGCCTGAGGCGCCCCACCGCCGAATGCCGACACTCACCCTCCCCAGATTTCGCCTGAGGCGCCCCACCGCCGAATGCCGATACCCCCCCCCCTCTTCCCCAAATTTCTCCTGAGGCGCTCACACCGGCGAATGCCGACACCCCCACACCCACCCCAAATTTTCAATATGTATACAATATGTATAGAAATATTAGTGAAAACAATGGGGGAGCATACAAATATTAGTGAAAACAGTGGGGGAGCATAATTATTTATTACTTTAATTTTACTGATACTACACTAACTTCACACCTCTCAAAAAGGAGGAGGTAATACCTAGGAGGATGTTATCATGTCAACAGAAAAAATATGGTTAGGATTAAGCAACCCTTGCTTCACTATGAACTTATGTTAAAAAAAGTGCCGTTATTGATTAAACAACACTTGCGTCACTATAAACGCATGTATCAAAAAGTGCCGTTAGGAGTTAAGCAACCCTTGCATCACTATGGACTCGTGTTCAAAAAAGTGCCGTTAGTAAGTAAGCAACCCATGCTTGACTATGGACTCGTGTTCAAAAAAAGTGCCGTTTGAGATTAAGCAACACTTGCTTCACTATAAACTCATGTTCAAAAAAGAGCCGTTAGGGATTTCCTCTGACGTCATTTCCTGTTAAAATCATGACGGTGCATTATTTCTCAAATTCTTTGTTTTTTTCTCAAATTAGTACTAAACAACGTTGAAAATCGAGGAAAAAGGCACCCCCCCATTGGAGAAAAGTGCTCAGTCGACCCTCGAAGAGTCCATTTTTTTTTCCGGTTCTGAGATATTATACGTCCCGGGGCTGGCCGGTTATAATGATGTCAACCGTGTGACTGTTTGTTGGGTCCTCTCGGAGGAGTTTCTGGACATACAAACAAACAGACAAACAAACAGACAAACAAACAGACAAACATACAGACAACTGCCCTTTATATAGGAGATTATCATGTCAACAGAAAAAAACTCATGTTAAAAAAAGTGCCGTTATTGATTAAACAACACTTGCGTCACTATAAACGCATGTATCAAAAAGTGCCGTTAGTAATTCAGCAACCCTTGCTTCACTATGGACTCGTGTTCAAAAAAAGTGCCGACACTCCTCCCCAAATTCGACCTGAGGCGCTCATACTGACGAATGCCGACACTCCTCCCCAAATTTCGCCTGAGGCGACCATACTTGCGTAACTCCTCCCCGAATTTTGCCTGAGGCGGCCCACCGGCAAATGCTGACCCTCCCCCAAGTTTCGCCTGATGCGCCCCACCGCCGAATTCGATACCCCCCCCCCCCCCCTCCCCCAAATTTCTCCTGAGGCGCTCACACCGGCGAATGCCGACACCCCCCACACCCACCCCAATTTTTCAATATGTATACAATATGTATAGAAATATTAGTGAAAACAATGGGGGAGCATACAAATATTAGTGAAAACAGTGGGGGAGCGCATAATTATTTATTACTTTAATTTTACTGATACTACACTAACTTCACACCTCTCAAAAAGGAGGAGGTAATACCTAGGAGGATGTTATCATGTCAACAGAAAAAATGTGGTTTCGATTAAGCAACCCTTGCTTCACTATGAACTCATGTTAAAAAAAGTGCCGTTATTGATTAAACAACACTTGCGTCACTATAAACGCATGTATCAAAAAGTGCCGTTAGGAGTTACGCAACCCTTGCATCACTATGGACTCATGTTCAAAAAAGTGCCGTTAGTAAGTAAGCAACCCATGGACTCGTGTTCAAAAAAAGTGCCGTTTGTGATTAAGCAACACTTGCTTCACTATAAACTCATGTTCAAAAAAGAGCCGTTAGGGATTTCCTCTGACGTCATTTCCTGTTAAAATCATGACGGTGCATTATTTCATTGTTTTTTCTCAAATTAGTACTAAACAACGTTGAAAATCGAGGAAAAAGGCACCCCCCATTGGAGAAAAGTGCTCAGTCGAACCCCGAAGAGTCCATTTTTTTTTCCGGTTCTGAGATATTATACGACCCGGGGCTGGCCGGTCATAATGACGTCAACCGTGTGACTGTTTGTTGGGTCCTCTCGGAGGAGTTTCTGGACATACAGACAAACAGACATACAGACAACTGCCCTTTATATAGGAGACTAGCGGGGCTACCCGGCGTTGCTCGGGGTCATTAAAACATATAATTGAAGAAAAATCGTGTGTGTAACATCTTTATATACAAACTTCTATTTCTCCCCCCCCCCCCACCTTCTCTATAGCCGTCTCTTTATCTTTCTACCTTTCTCTTCCCTGGTCGCCGCATTTCACCGCTACTTTCTAATTTTGCCTTTTGCGAAAGCTGTTCTTTCCCCACAATTTCTCCTACGTTGCCCAGGGCAATAGTATGATATATTTCTATAAAAAGTAACACCTCTATCTGCGCCTTCTATATAGGTACTTATCTCCACCCCGGTGTTTATGCTATATACGTATCTATCATCACCCCGGTGCGCATACTATATACGTACCTATCGCCGCCCCAGTGCACATACTATATACGTACCTATCGCCGCCCCAGTGCACATACTATATACGTACCTATCGCCGCCCCAGTTCAGATACTATTTAAGTACCTATCGCCGCCCCGTTGCGAATGCTAAATAGTACCTATCGCCGCCCCCGTGTGCATGCTACATAAGTACCTATCGCTGCCCTAGTGGGAATAATTAATATGTACATATTGCCGCATTGGTGCGAATTTCTAAATACGTACCTATCACCACTTTGGTGCGAATGCTAAATACGTACCTATAGCCGCCCTGGTGTGAATGCTAAATACGTACCTATAGCCGCCCCGGTGCGAATGCTAAATACGTACCTATCAACACCCTGGTGCAAATGCGAAATACATACCTTTCGCCGTTCTGGTGCACGTGCTATATACGTACCTATTGCCGCCCCGGTGCACGTGCTATATATGTACTGATCGCCGCCCCGGTGCGCATGCTATGTACGTACTTATTGCTGCCCATGTGTACATGCTATATACGTAGCTATCGCCACCCCTGAATTCTGAATACGTACCTATCGCCGCCCCGGTGTGGAAGCTAAATATGTACATATCGCCGCCCCGGTACGAATGCTAAATACATACATATCGCCGCCCTAGTGTGATTTCTAAATACGTACCTATCGTGGCTCCTGTGTGAATTCTAAATACGTACCTATCGCTGCCCCGGTGCGGAAGCTAAATACGTACATATCGCCACCCCGGTGCGAATGCTAAATACATACCTATCGCCGCCCCGGTGCGAATGCTAAATACATACCTGTCGCCGCCCCGGTGCGAATGCTAAATACATACCTATCGCCGCCCCGGTGTAAATGCTAAATACGTACCTTTCGCCGCCCCGGTGCGCCTGCTATATACGTACCTACTGCTGCCCCGGTGCGCGTGCTATATATGAACCGATCGCTGCCCCAGTGCGCATGCATAATACATACCTATCACGTACTTATTGCTGCCCATGTGCACATGCTATATACGTACCTATCGCCACCGCTGAATGCTAAATAAGTACCTATCTCCGCCCAGGGATGAATGCTAAATACGTACATATTGTCGCCCAGGTGTTCATACACCATATGTACCTATCACTGCCCCAGTGCGAATACTAAATATGTACATATCGCCACCCCGGTGCGATTGCTGAATACATACCTATCGCAACCCCGGTGCGAATGCTAAATACGTAGCTATAGCCACCCCTATGCACTACTATATAGTACCTATTGCCACCCCGGTACACATACTATATATAAACCTATCGCCGACCCGGTGTGCATACTATATTCGTACCTATCGCGGCTCTGGTGCGCATACTACATACTTACCTATCTCTGCAAGGGTACACATACTATATATGTACCAATCTCCAGCCCAGTTCGCATACGTAAGAACTTATATTTATTCGGCCCTGTCGTGTTAGAAAAACAAAATAGTGTTCATTTATGTATTGTCACTATCATAAATATAAATATTTTTAGTTACAAACAGAAAAAAATACATTTTTTTGCCTCCCCACAAGAAAATTTTTTTTCTATCCTCCCACATACTTAGAAATATTTTTAATTTAAAGGAAAAAAAAAGAAAAATTTTTGACGCCCTTACACCCCCAAAATTTTATGTTCCCCCCATACATAAAAATATTTTTATTTTAAAAAAGAAAAAAAAAACAATTTTTTAGCCCCCTCCCCCGAAAATTTTTTTTTTCATTCTCCCCATACACATAAATATTTTCAATGAAAAAGATAAAAGACAAAATAAATGTTTTGCCTCCCCCCCAATTTTTTTTATACTCCCGATGCGCATGCTATATACGTATTTATTGCCGCCCATGTGCACATGCTATATACTTCCTATCGCCACCGCTGAATGCTAAATACGTACCTATTGCTGTCGCGGTGCGAATGCTAAATAGGTTTTCAGCGTAGATGCTCTTAAAATATTATCCAAACCTATCACTACAGTAGCTCTATCTAGGACATTGAACAATTTTCTCCCGGACAACGCCGAGTACTTTAAAAATAAAAGAGGCCTCATGAGCACTACTGAAATAACTTAGGTATCCTCTCTCCTTCTGATCTGCCAAATAGTCCAAAGGGAAATGAAGATGGCATTAAAATATTTTCCAAACCTATCACTACAGTAGCTCCATTTAGGATATTGAGCACTTTTCTGCCGGACAACGCCGAGTACTTTGAAAATCAAGGAGGCCGCCTGAGCACTACTGAAATCACTCTTATCGATTCCCCCATCCTTTTCAGCATAGATGCTGTTAAAATATTATCCCTACCTATCACTACAGTAGCTCGATCAAGGACATTAAACACTTTTCTCCCGGACAACGCCAAATACTTTGAAAATCAAGGAGGCCTCCTGAGCACTACTGAAATCACTTAGGTATCCCTCCTTTTGATTTGATAAATAGTCCAAAGGGGAACGAAGATGGCGTTAAAATATTTTCCAAACCTATCACTACAGTAGCTCTATCTAGGATATTGAGCACTTTTCTCCCGGACAACACCGAGTAATTTTTAAATCAAGGAGGCCTCATGAGCACTCCTTAAATAACTCTTATCGATTCCCCCATCCTTTTCAGCGTAGATGCTGTTAAAATATTATCCTAACCTATCACTACAGTAGCTCTATCTAAGACATTCAGCAATTTTCTCCCGGACAACGCCGAGTACTTTGAAAATCAAGGAGGCCTCCTGAGCACTACTGAAATCACTTAGGTATCCTTTCTCCTTCTGATCTGCCAAATAGTCCAAAGGGGAACGAAGATGGCGTTAAAATATTTTCCAAACCTATCACTACAGTAGCTCTATCTAGGATATTGAGCACTTTTCTCCCGGACAACGCCGAGTACTTTGATAATCAAAGACGCCTCCTGAGAACTACTGAAATTACTTAGGTATCCTCTCTCCTTCTGATCTGCGAAATAGTCCAAAGGGGAACGAAGATAGCGTTAAAATATTTTCCAAACCTATCACTACAGTAGCTCTATCTAGGACATTGAGCGCTTTTCTCCCGGACAACGTCGAGTACTTTGATAATCAAGGAGGCCTCCTGAGGACTACTGAAATTACTTAGGTATCCTCTCTCCTTCTGATCTGCGAAATAGTCCAAAGGGGAACGAAGATGGCGTTAAAATATTTTCCAAACCTATCACTACAGTAGCTCTATCTAGGATATTGAGCACTTTTCTCCCGGACAACGCCGAGTACTTTGATAATCAAGGAGGCCTCCTGACGACTACTGAAATCACATAGGTATCCTCTCTCCTTCTGATCTGCCAAATAGTCCAAAGGGGAACGAAGATAGCGTTAAAATATTTTCCAAACCTATCACTACAGTAGCTCTATCTAGGACATTGAGCGCTTTTCTCCCGGACAACGCTGAGTACTTTGATAACAAAGGAGGCCTCCTGAGGACTACTGAAATCACTTAGGTATCCCTCCTTTTGATCTGCCAAATAGTCCAAAGGGGAACGAAGATGGCTTTAAAATATTTTCCAAACCTATCACTACAGTAGCTCTATCTAGGACATTGAGCACTTTTTTCCCGGACAACGCCGAGTACTTTGAAAATCAAAGAGGCCTCCTGAGCACTACTGAAATAACTCTTATCGATTCCCCCATCCTTTTCAGCGTAGATGCTGTTAAAATATTATCCAAACCTATCTCTACAGTAGCTCTATTTAGGACATTGAGCACTTTTTCCCGGACAACGCCGAGTACTATGACCTGATATAACCGGACACAATTTAGGGCAAGACCGGGTACATCCAGCAAGGGATTATTGGACAGGTGCGGATGTGATTGAGCAACCCTTGTTTCACTACACACTTATAACGTAGGATTCCTATGTTGTTATTGATTTATCCGGACAGAAGTTATTGGATGATCTGATACAACCGGGCTGAATGTCGGGCAAGACCGGGTACATCCGGCAAGGGATTATGGGATGTTTACAGTGACTCTGCATTTTTATCGGATTAGTACATAAATACATTAGATTATTTCGAATTTACTACATATTAACGTTGAAAAAGTGGTGTAAAATACGAAAAAACTGCTACCTTTTGTCGAAAAGTTGATAAATAGCTGAATTTCGGATGTTTCTCGGCCTTTTGGCTAAGATCAAAGTGTAGTATCTGTTCTCGGCATTATTGCCTTGAGATCAAGTGTATATCTAGTCCTATCCGATAGGTGTCGATCTTACACTCTCGAATCAAAAGTCAGATTATCATTTTATTTTTTAATCCCTTTTCCTTTAGCTCACTTCCTCTCCCCTAAAGTACCGGTTGATATACCCCCAAGGTCGGGATCTGTCTCACCGACGACTCCCCCAAATTTCGCCTGAGGCGCTGACACCGGCGAATACCGACACTCCCCCTCCCCCAAATTTCGTCTGCCACACCGGCGTATGCCAATACGCCCCATCCCTAAATTTCGCCTGAGGCGCCCCACAGGCGATCGTTCATACCGCCGAATGCCGACATTTCCCTCCTCCCCTCCCCAGATTGGCCTGAGCCGCCGAATGCCGACATTCCCCCTCGCCAGATTTGGCCTGAGGCGCTCACACCGGCGAATGCCGACACTCCCCCTCCCCCAAATTTCACCTGAAGCGCTCACACCGGCGAATGCCGACTCCCCCCCCGAAAGGAGGAGGGAATGCCTATCATGATAACAGAACGGCCATAGGGAGGGGGGGGGGATATTAGCGTCTATTAATAATTAAGAAAGAAAGTGTGGGAGTGAGCGGAAAAAAAGAGAGAAAGAAAAAAATGGTTGTAGTGTGAGTGAATTTCTTCCTGCCACTCTCTGACGTCAGGGTACCCACACATAGTTCGTGCGGTCGCAGGGTACCCACACATAGTTCGTGCGGTCGCAGGGTACCCACACATACTTTGTCCGGTCGCAGGGTACCCACACATACTTCGTCAGGCAGCAGGGTACCCACAAATACTTCGTCCGTTCGCAGGGTACCTACACATACTTTGTGCGGTCGCAGGGTACCCACACATATTTCGTTCGGTCACAGGGTACCCACACATACTTCGTGCGGTCGCAGGGTACCCACACATACTTCGTGCGGTCGCAGGGTACCCACACATACTTCGTCAGGCAGCAGGGTACCCACACATACTTCGTGCGGTCGCAGGGTACCCACACATACTTCGTGGGGTCGCAGGGTACCCACACATACTTCGTCAGGTCGCAGGGTACCCACATATACCCTACCTCTACACTGCTCAAAAAAGGAGGAGGTAATGCATGGGAATAGTGCATCATGACAACGGAACCGATACTACCCTACCTCTACACTTCTCAAAAAAGGAGGAGGTAATGCATGGGAATAGTGCATCATGACAACGGAACCGATACGACCCTACCTCAACACTTCTCAAAAAAGGAGGAGATAATGCATGGGATGAGGGCATCATGACAACGGAACCGATACGACCCTACCTCAACACTTCTCAAAAAAGGAGGAGATAATGCATGGGATGAGGGCATCATGACAACGGAACTGATACGACCCTACCTCAACACTTCTCAAAAAAGGAGGAGATAATGCATGGGATGAGGGCATCATGACAACGGAACCGATACGACCCTACCCCTACACTTCTCAAAAAAGGAGGAGGTAATTCATGGGATGAGCCCATCATGATAACGGAACCGATACTATTCTACATCTACACTTCTCAAAAAAAGAGGAGGTAATGCATGGGATGAGGGCATCATGACAACGGAACCGATACGACCCTACCTCAACACTTCTCAAAAAAGGAGGAGATAATGCATGGGATGAGGGCATCATGACAACGGAACCGATACGACCCTACCTCAACACTTCTCAAAAAAGGAGGAGATAATGCATGGGAGTAGGGCATCATGACAACGGAACCGATACGACCCTACCTCTACACTTCTCAAAAAAGGGAGAGATAATGCATGGGATGAGGGCATCATGACAACGGAACCGATACGACCCTACCCCTACACTTCTCAAAAAAGGAGGAGGTAATTCATGGGATGAGCCCATCATGATAACGGAACCGATACTATTCTACATCTACACTTCTCAAAAAAAGAGGAGGTAATGCATGGGATCAGTGCATCATGACAACGGAACCGATACTACCCTACCCCTACACTTCTCAAAAAAGGAGGAGGTAATGCTCACACGGGCGAATACCGTACCCCCCCCCCAATTTGGCCTGAAAGGAGGAGGTAATTCCTATCATGATAACAGAACGGCCACAGGGAGGGAGGGGGGGGGATATTAGCGTCTATTAATAATTAAGAAAGAAAGTGTGAGAGGGAAAAATTCACAGAAAGGAAAACTGCCACTCTCTGACGTCATGATGACCTGATATAACCGGACACAATTTAGGGCAAGACCGGGTACATCCGGCAAGGGATTATGGGACAGGTGCGGATGTGATTGAGCAACCCTTGTTTCACTACACACTCTTAACGTAGGATTCCTATGTTGTTATTGATGCAACCGGACAGAAGTTATTGGATGATTTGATACAACCGGACACAATTTAGGGCAAGACCGGGTACATCCGGCAAGGGATTATGGGATGTTTATAGTGACACTGCATTTTTATCGTATTAGTACATAAATACATTAGATTATTTCGAATTTACTACATATTAACGTTGAAATTTCGTGTAAAATACGAAAAAACTGCTACCTTTTGTCGGAAAGTGGTCCGGTTGACTGTCAGCGAGTGAATCGTTTGTCGTGATTTTTAGATATTATGATTCCGGGATATGTACGGTGCTAAAGATATCAACTTTTTGACATGTCGTCGCGTAGTTTTTGAGGAGATACTGGCCATACAAACAGACAAACATACAGACAACTGCCCTTTATATAGGAGATAATTTATGTCGCTAATAGTAACGTCTACACTTTCTAGATCACTAGACCAGATAGCGTTTATACGGACATATAAAAAAAAACTGTATTTTCATAATTTCTTTGAAATCAATTGTATGTATTATTGTAGATGAAGACCCTTATTTGAATCACCCTCACCCAAACACAAAAGCGAATCTACTTTGTTTAAACAATTACGTGTGAACACGCTGAAAACTTGGGAGGAAAAAAACAATTATTTTAAAATGTGGTATCAGTTTTAGCATGTAAATTTAACATAAAATAGTTCACCTAGTTTCTGACAAAATATGATTTGAGCCACTTGTCACTATGTTCTTGTTATATTTGTGGTGTGTTGCCACCCAAACTTAGGGTTAGTGGAGTATTCTTTGTGGAGGTCTGTTACTGTCCGGCCTAAGGGTAGATATAGGTTTTTGGTAGGTGGGCTGGTACTGTTAACAAAGGAAAGGGGGTTGATTAAAGCTTAAAGTTTTTTAAAGAACTTTGCATCAAATTCTCGCCTTTTAGATTAGGCCTGCCTACCTCGTAAATTTCCCTCTAAGACAGGAAATACTCTGAGCGACATCCATATATCTGTCTGGGATGTTACCAAATTTTCAATTTATTTTTTTCAATGATCTTCTAAATAACATTTACAGACTATTTGATGCATACACAACCATCTATGGCAACATTCTGAACAGCATTAATGATAAAGATCTCTCTGTTTCTCTCTCTTTCGACATGGAGCATGTAATGCAATGGGGGTAAACGTGGCTGGTTACTTTAAATACATCTAAAACCAAGCTTCTCCTGTTTCACCACCCATGCTCGGATTCTCATTTTTCCCCAATTGAAATGAATGTCTCTCCTCTTGAGGAAGCTCGCTGATTGATAAGCTTCTAGGACTGACCTTAACTTGAGACCTGAAATGAAAGACTAACATCAAATCTGTTGCTAATGTTGCTGGAAAAATGGTTGGATCTTTCTACCGCTCGAGAAAGTATCTCACTTCTTATACAATTCTTTACGTCTATAAGAGTCAAATACATCTTAAGATAGAGTACTATTGCCACATCTAGGGAAATGTTTCTTTCCAAGAGCTGTCTGTCGAACACAATACCATGAGTTTGCTTCCCAGTTGAATACAACATGGTCATTTTAGAGTCCAATGTTAAGAAATTCTTGTTGATGCCTCTTCTTAAACAATCAAATTCTAATCAGTTCTCAACCTCATGTTGTTCTGACAAACTCATTAACCTTTATCCTTGAGTGGCCCTTTGGCCTTGATAAGCAGTAACTCGTTAGTACATAAAAAATGTCATCGTTTAAAAAATGAAAAACTCATTTGAGTGGGCGATGACCATAAGCTGTGGAAGTAAAAGATTACCAGATTTTCTTTGGGTTTACTTTTTTTTTTAATTTTGCAATAAGATTTTTAAGTAAAACCAATAACAGAAATGGTTATTTCCCATGTCCTTTGTCAGATGATATTGCAACGGTGGAGTTAACATTTGTATATAGATGCAATTTTAATGTAATGCCAATTTTAAGTAATGGTAGGATTCAGAATGTTCCAAGTATATTTATTGTAGTAGACATCTATAAAAAATCTTCCCACTATGAATCAGTAAGCAGAAAAACTGTAGGGGGACAATTTACTCTGCATAGATGTTCCGTCAGTTAAAAAAATATTTTTATTCATTTCAAATTGTAGAAGTTAAAAACTTTACAATAAGTATTTGCCTAAAATAAAGACGTGTAATTCCTTTTTATAACAAATTTCTAAATTTTGTTGTTGGTCAACCTTTTTTCTTGAGTTAAAAATGACTAAGTTCACCCAAGTTAAAATATATCTTTGACAAACACCTTCGATAATATGAATAACACACATTTTATTTAAAAAGTTACAAATTTCAAGATTGTAATTCCAGTGGATACTGTTTTACAGCAATTTTAGTAATACATTCTTTTAACTTATTTTTTAAATCAATTTTTTTTTCTGGTCAAAATCAAATATTTATTGATTCCTTTATGATTTGTTTTGCAAATATCTATGTGTTGACGTAATGTTCTTTTAGATGTAATAAAAATACATTTGGCTTAGAAGAATGGTATTCTTCTTGAGTTACAGAATTCTTTAAAAACATATATTGTATGAAGTACAAAAAAATTATACCTATATTAGAAATTACTCACAATCTGTATTGTACAATGTGACAGTTTCAAAGACTTGTTAATTTACATATTTAATTTATAATTTATTGCTTAAGTTAGAGATTCATAAAATCTGACTGTATAATCAGAAAAGCACATCTTTAATATAGGTACCAAAATTCATAAGAATAGCTTTAAAATATATAAGTCGAGGAGAAATTATTTAATTTCTTTCAATGATGAGGTCCATATTTTGGCCAAGTTTTTATGAATGTAGTGTAGTATTTATCTTAAGACTCTGTTAGCTCAGACATACATTTTCCATTTGTGTAGTATTCACCCTAAGACTATGTTAGCTCAGACACATAATTGACATCTGCACTATTTTACTGTTAAAATCTGTACTAATAATTTGTGATGATAAAAAGCTATGTAAAATTATATTCGTGAAATTCTGAAAGTGGAACAATTATAATTTTAAGCTTTTGTAAATTATCAACAAATGTATTGTATTTTAATTTGAAGATTTGAAACAATCGAATACTTTATTTGGTAACTTGTTGCATAATAAATTTCTTCATCTGAGATGAATAGTTTATACTAAATAGATGTAATAAACGTTATCTAATATAGTAAAAACTATATTAAATAAAGCCGTGTAAGTAGGGTACCAACACTTATGCTAGCTACAAATTGAAGAGAGACTTAAATGCATTAAAAAGTGAAGGAACAATTTTCAAAAATTTTGAGTTGATCAGAACGGACTGATTATTAATGTCTTAGTTTTATGAACTTGTCTTATTTTTCTGATAGTTATGAATTAAGAAATTTAATAATGTATTTCACTTGAAAATCAGAGTTGCTTTATCAGATACTACATGGATCACCTTAATGTATGTCGGTCAAATGTGTGTTTCTGCTGTTTGGTAAATAGTTATGTAAATCAGATTAAGTTCTACTTATGTAAGGAAAGTCTTGGAACAACTTAAGTTATACTAAATTGTTCTGAATCTTATTACGTTTATTTTTTATTCCATATTGCTCATATTCTATTTTATATGTTTATAAAAATAAGAAAGTTCATATCGTTTGCACACGTTACGAAAATGTTGACCTGTAAATAGACTTAACAACCTTGGGTTTTATTTACAATTTTAACGGTCTGACTAATCCTGGAGAAATTATGAAAGATTTTGGATAAATTGTGTTTATGATTTAAAAAGTTACAGGGATCACCTGCCCCATATGTCACAATTACTTATTCTAAAAAACTGTTGCAGAAGGAAAAATTGATTTCTACTTTCTATCTTAATTAATACATGAATTGTTAAATATTTTATTCATTCACCGGTAACAGCCACAGTCGAGAAAAATGAACATATCCTATAGATATCATGAATAGAAGTCTTACACTTAAAAATTAGATTTGATTTTTTTAAAAACATAGTTCACCCCAAACAGGGCAGGCCGCCACTGTAGACGTAAGGGGCTACTGAGAAAAAAGAAAAGGGGAGAAGGTTGGGGGGGTTAACCATAATTGCGAAATGCGCAGCGAGATGTCTGTTCACATTAGTTTTGAATTTCTACATGTCTGTACTGTCGAGGAAACAGGGGGCAGGGAGGGAGTTCTAGAAGCCAGCAGCACGACGAATCACATAAATGTAAGTTGGTCAAAATGTGTGGTTCTGATTTCAACAAATAGTTATGTAAATCCAATTAATACTATTATACTTAAATATAGCTACGTGTCAGATGTTTTTTATTTTGTAAAATATGTTGTCTTATATTTTAATGTAAGGAAAGTTTTGGGACAACTTAAGTTCTATTAAATGTTTCTTAATTTAATTAAGTTTATTTTTGTATCCCACATTGCTCATATATTATTGTACATGTTTATAAAATATAAGAAAGATCAAATTGTTTGCAGATGTTACGAAAATCTGGACCTGTAAATAGACTTATTAAACATAAATTGTATTTACAAGTGTACGGCTCGGAAATTATCAAGTATATAGCTAACACATGTTTATAATTAGATATGTTACAAGCATCTCCTTCCCTATATTTCACAATTACCTATTTTCAACAAACTGTTGCCGTAGGAAAAATTCTGTAATATTTGCATATAATTCATTTGTGCTTTCTATTTTAATTAATGCATGAGTTATTAAATAAAATCTCTTATTCATTCACAGGTAACAGCCACAGTCGAGAAAAATGAACATATCCTATACATATCATGAATAGAAGTCTTAGTCTTCTGAATGAAATGTGTGAATTCACCAGAATAAATCTCATTTAAACACGGAGACAATAGTAATAAACCTGATTTTTGTGAAATTTGTATTTCATTATTTAGAAAAAAATTTGATTTAAAAAGATACATTCAAACACATGAGAGAGAAACGTTATTCTAATGAAGTATGCCATTTGAATGTCATCTACTAAAAAACAGCGATGTCTGAGAAGTAATTGAACTAAAATAGGGAGTAAGATGAAATAGGTGGAAAGATTTTATTTTTGCCATGTTTGTGCGAAATCGTTTACAACTTAAACTAATTTATAGAAACACATGCAAGACTTCTGTGGGGAAACGTTTTTGTGAAATTTGTAGAACATCACCTGAAAAAAGAAATCTCTGTGGACAAATTTCACTAATTACAGGGAACATTTTTCTTATAAAATTCATGGTTCATCTTTTAAAAATGTCTATATTTTAGAGACATGTTATTTCACAGTGGAAAGAAAATTTATTCTTATAAAATTTGCCTCATTAATAATGTAAAGTAACACATTGTTTAAAGTAACATGTTTAAAAATAAATATGATGTCCCACTCTGAGCAGAATTTGAATGCCTACTAAACAGCATAGAGTTTGAAAGCATACTAGACTCTATTCTCGAGTGTCTTCGGTCTTACTGTACAGGGGTTTGTTCGGACAACCTGGCATGAAGACACTTCACTACAAGAAAACCCTTACTAAATATTCAAAATAACATAGTATTCAATACCCAAGTAAGATCCCCTCAACGACGATACACTAGCTCGTATGATGAATTTTTAACCTTCTCCCAGTTATGTTGCTTTAAGTAACAGCACTAAGCTGGATATTCCACCAGACTAGATTAATTATTGTCTTAGAATGCTCAAATACAAAAATATCACCAGAAAGATATAGTATAACAGTTAAGTGGTCAATTCGTGAGACGAAATATTATGTTCTTCACTTCATTACTAAGTTAACATTTGACAGATGAAGAAGTTTAATTAAATACACGGATATCTGGATATCTATGTATCTCATATAGAGATTGTGTGGTACTCCCATGAAGAGGCCCCTTGATTTCTGAGAATACGTATTGTAGTAAAATAAAAGAAAATGGAGAAACCTTATTCTTGTGAAATTTGTGGTAAATCATTTAAACAAAGTTATAATGTAAAAATACACATGGTAACACACACTTTTAACTTTTAACTAACTCAATGCTTGAGAAATAAAGGAGAATTTTAATAGAATACTCGGGTATCTATGTATCTCATATAGAGATCAAGTGTTAGCCCCAGGAAGGGGCCCCTTGATTTCTGAGAACTTCGACTGAAGTAAAATTAAACATTAAGAGAGAAACCTTATTCTTGTAACATTTGTAAAAAATCATTTACAACAAAATCTCATGTAAAAGTACACATGCGTACACACACTGGAGAGAAACCCTATTCTTGTGAAATTTGTGGTACATCATTTAAACAGAGTTATAATGTAAAACTACACATGCGTACACACACAGGAGAGAAACCTTATTCTTGTGAAATGTGTGATAAACCATTTACAAGAAAGGCTGAGGTAGTAAGTCACATGCGTATCCACACTGGAGAGAAACCCTATTCTTGTGAAATTTGTGATAAATCATTTACAAAAAGTCATCATTTAAAAACACACATGCAAATACACACCGGGGAGAAACCTTATTCATGTGAGATCTGTGGTAAATCTTTCACACAAACTTGTGTAAAAATACACATGCGAACTCACACTGGAGAGAAACCTTATTCTTGTGAAACTTGTGATAAATCATTTGCAACACAATCTGAGGTAACATGTCACAGGCGTACTCACACTGGAGAAAAACCCTATTCTTGCGAAACATGTGGTAAATTATGTTCAAGCAGTTCTCATGTAAAAAAACACATGCGAACCCACACTGGAGAGAAACCTTATTCTTGTGAAATTTGTGGTAAATCATTTGCAATAAGTACTCATGTCAAAATACACATGCGAACTCACACTGGGGAGAAACCTTATTCTTGTCAAATTTGTGGTAAATCATTTGCAATAAGTAATCATGTCAAAATACACATGCGAACTCACACTGGAGAGAAACCTTATTCTTGTCAAATTTGTGGTAAATCATTTGCAATAAGTAATCATGTCAAAATACACATGCGAACTCACACTGGGGAGAAACCTTATCATTGTGATATTTGTGGTAACTCATTTGCAATAAGTAATAATTTCAACGTACACATGCGAACTCATAATGGGGAGAAACCTTATCCTTGTGATATTTGTGGTAAATTATTTGCAACTAGTTCGGATGTTAAAAGTCATAGACGAACCCACACTGGGGAGAAACCTTATTCATGTGAAGTTTGTGGCTTATCATATACAAAATCATCATCTTTAAAAACACACATGCAAATGCACGTTGAGGATACTTCCAATTAGAAGTAAATCTTGAGCAAATATTTAAAGAAAAGTAAGAAAGTTTTTTTAGTGCAAATAAAATCTTCTTTGTATGTCTACACACTTGCTCATAGGATGAAAGTAGTAGTGCGACTTCTAGTTATGCTACCACAACTAACAACGATAAACTCAATAATTAACCACCTCAGCACAATTCTAGTGTTGTAATACAACAAAAGAAATTATAACATAGTAAAGTGGTCCAGTGAGCAAAAGAAAATCAAAGTTGCTGTTATAGCCACAGTATCGACCGCAGACATCTGTCTTGTAAATATACCACCGTGTTGTCTTAATTATTCGAACCTTTGTCCCATAATACTGCCGACGAGGACTCATACTTATTTGGGCACAAAAATAACCGAAACTTAGGTTGCACACAAGACTGGCAACTAAAACTCGGATTTATATCTGATATAACAGAACCATTACTCCAAGTGAAATGTTCGATTTTTGGGAAAAGACTTTGCTGGTATTCTCTAGATAATTGTTAATTATACAATTGAGTTTAAAGTTTAAATCTAACAAGAATTTTTACAAGCAAAGTTTGTGAAATCTGTGAAAAGGAACCTCAGTTCAGCCAAAACCTAACAAAAATGTCTGTCAGTTTTTTGTTAATCAGAAACATGAGAATAAGTTTGGACAAGCTTTTTTTCTCTTGCTGAGAGGTTACGATTCTATCGCCCAGTAAGAAAGGCTATTTCTGTGTAAATTTATATATATATATATATATATATATATAATGTAATATACATAAATATACGAAAAAGACAGCCTATTTGGAGTGACAAAAATGGAGGAATTCAAAAATGTAATCTTAGAAATTTTCAAGCACCAATAAGATCAGCAACTTCAATTGAATAAAAGAACAAATAAAATTGCAGAAAAATCAAGTAAAACCAAGTGGAATATCAAACGAAAATAAAAACAGAATATCTTTGACTATAAGAAAAATTCCAAGAACTGCAAAGAAACAAGTGGAATATCAGAGAAATATGGAAATAGAAAAAATGGAATATGAAAAGAAAATAAAAACAGCAAAAATTGAATGCAAAAAGAACATTGACACATAAAAATGGAATATCAGAAAGAACAAATGGAAACAGAAAAGCTGAAATAAATAAATTGATTTGAAGAAATGTTCCTTCATACCGAACAGGAACAGAGAAAATGATATTAATAATTGAATGGGGGTCAAAATGTTAAAGATGAAAGCGCATTTTCAAAAAACACTATTTGGAACACTATTGATAAATTTTATCACGATACTGAAAATGAAATTGTGTTTACTTCGTATTTCATATGATACAAGGACACATATAATACAGACTGTCAATTGGACCGATTTTAAGAGGATTGTTTTGCTATTAAGTAAATTTGGTGTGGTTGAACATAACAAATTCTTCAATTATACATTACCACAAGAAATAGCGACCTTACATTTGTTGGAGCAATACAATTATTGACTCACACTAAAATGCATGAATCTCACAAGTAATGATGACAAATATAACACGAGTTTTTCTAGCATAGTTAACAAACACTACTATAATTTCATGTTAGAGTTAAATGCTAACAATTTAAATTTGTGCAAGGAATAATATCGAATATGGATGTGGAAAACAGAAGAAAGGTTCTTAATAAACAAGAGTATATACCTGGTTCAATACTCCAACATATCACCGAGGTCTGCCAGCCTTTTATTAGCATTTAACAAAGTGGAGTCTCATATTAGAAAAATCCGAAACAAAAATGAATTCAGCAGCTAAATTTGATAACTGGAAAAAATACTCTGCCACCTAATCCGTGTTCTGGTTGTAGGCAATTGGATTAATACAAAGGTTGTCTATATAAATTGAAAAAGTGTTTTAAATGCGATCGTATTGGACACAAAAGTACACACAAATAACATTTTAAAAGGCTTTATTAGAATCGCTATAAGTAATGAAGAAAGTGTAAATGCAACTTGACTCAGGCTCATATTTTTCCATCATAAATCCTCAAACGAATAAGAAAATTGGAACGAATAACTACAGTTACATTACATGGAAAATCTTAAAAATTGAAAATGGTTGTGATGAACAATGTAAGCAACCTTTTTAGTACAGATTGAATGAAAAGGTTTCAATTATAGAATATGCCTATACGTTCTTTCTGTCAAAATATAAAACCCTAAAATGCTGAAGCCAAAAATTTAAAAAGGTTTTCGGAAGGTTTTTTTCTGGGGAATTGGAAAGATGTAAAAAAGTAAATTCAAAGTTTGAATTAAAAGCGAATATTCAACCTGTTTTGAAATATATTGGACAAATTGTAGACAATATAGAAGAGCAGATCGAGAGCAAGCTAGTGCATTAAAAATATGTCAGTTCCTGAAAACTTGTCATCATTAAAACGTTTTCTTGGGTTTGCAAATTATTACACTGTGTTTATTCGAAATATGCACAATTTGCGATCGCCGTTTAACGGGCTATTGAAGAAGAAAAAATATTGGGTCTTGACGACAGAATAAAGTTTTTAAAAATATATTCTCCTATTGGAATTGTTTTTATGCATTATCACTCAGATCTCAAAATCGTTGTAGCTAATGATGCCGGTTATGACGTCATTGGGGCTTACATTTTAAACCAAATACAAGACGGTTTAGTAAAACCTATGTCTCACATTGAAAATAGGAACAATTAGCGAAAGCAGCATTGGGTATTATTTTATTATCACACAATTTTGTCGTTTTATCCACAGAAGACATTTTTATTTGTAAATGTTTGATGCATTTATTGTTAATACAACATGATTGGTTAGTTGTGTAACAGAGAACAAACACGCGCGTATGGTTCTATTGGGTCGCCATCTTGAGAAGTGGTTTCCCTATCTTTATTTTCTGGAGAGTTACCTCTGAAGGGAATCGAAGGGGAGGTAACTACGTCATACTGTGACAGAGATTACCGGTCATGCACATTGAGAAATACCGAAAATAAAAAAGAGCGCCCAGTGAAAACTTATCAGTTTTAACTTCGGCTCAAAATTTAAACACGCATATATCTATTTGTCTTGTTCTTTCCTTCCTTTTGTCTTTTGTTTCAGTCTCGCAAGCCAAATCTATGACATCACACGTTGGCATTTAATTCATTTGGAGAGGATAATATTTCTAACACTGTATCACTCCACTCATAGTTCCAGGAATAACTATAGTGTTATGAAATTTAAATGTTTGTCCAAGATGATAACACGTATTTCTTCACCATTCTTGGGATTTGGTTGATGTATCACAAAATTACGGACATTCTAAAAGTCAAAAGTTGATGTTCGGAATCGCAAACTACAATAAAATGTCGATATATCAACGCATTTAAAGCCTTTATCTGCTTTTATGTTGTGATTTTGAGAAGATCAAATCGGAACATGATGAAATGTACAGGTGGTTTCTACAACTCGTATGAACACATATGTAGAAAGAGACTACTCCCACGTTCTTCCCTAGCTGTGTATATTTGTGAAGTAGATGAATATTTATAAATAAATTATATCCTGCAGATCTTCAACACAGCGTTAGTATGAAACAGTTGACGGAGCAGTTAGTCAAAATGCATGCGATCTTCATAACGTGGGACTACATTTAGTCACCCAAAATGCAACACTACATACCTCCTCAGGTCACGATTATATCACAAATAGAAGAGAAAATTATTTGCATGAGTTATTCAAAACGTTTGACCTATGATAAATATTCTAAGGAATTATTTTGATATTAACGAATATGTTTTAGTTTTAACCTCCTCAGTTGTATGAAAAAAGAATGTTCAAATTTTATTTTCTATCAAAAATATATCTTTATTTCAATCATCCATACGACTGTTCTCCTATTGGATGTTATTCTCACAAGGTTTCGGCCGATGTCACCTCCAACTTTCTTCATGTGCATCCAGTCGAACTCAGAAATGTTTCTGCCAGACACGGGAATCTGTACAGAGTTTTAAACAGACACAGTGGGGTGGCTCGTTCTTATTCCGTATGTCATGACCAAGTAGAAGTCGTAATTAATTCGTACCTGAATGCCGACAAAACAATGGCTTACCTCAAGCTAGTGTGCTGGGTCCATTACTATACATATACACTAATGATCAACCAAGAACCAGAACACTGAGTGTTTCTATGATGGTGTTTGCGTCATGCCTGTCCTTTGCCGCACTGTTTTTAAATATAATAGAATTGCAGTGTCTTTGATCTGTCACTGGCACGGTTAGTGCCACAGCGTAATTTATCATCGCCATGGCATACTTACTCATATCCCTGATGACCAACTGACCTACTTTCGTGACCTACTTTTGATATTAAGTCTGATGGTGTTGTTGTTTACTTACATTGAAAATCTGTTAAAAGTTATATAGTATATCATGCTATAAGTACCAAACCATGCATATTAACTCATACCATTCTTAGATTCTCATGACATGTTAGAATATAATAATAATAATAATAATAATTATAATTATAATAATAATAATAATAGTAGTTGTTTTAATTTATATATGCTTATTTATAGAAGTATACAGTCGTCAGCGTCAGTGAAATTGAAAATGTAATTCAGTCCGAATCGGACAATTGTTCGTCACATTCTAAGAAAATGCCGTAGCTTGGAAGTTTACCATTCACCTCCCTGTGACGTAGGATCGCGAACGTATGCTGATGACCTTTGTGTGACACCCCAAAATTTGAGTACATTTGAGTTCGTAGAAACAAACCTCAACTCAGTCTTAGGTTAGCTACTCGTCTACTATGAGAGTAACCACCTGCATGCAAACCCTTCAAAATCTCAAGTGTGATCGTTTCATCTCAGGAAGCGACAGGCCAACCGACCCCTAAACATCATGGGGTCTGGAATACAACTTGAGAATCGCACTAACTCTGTTTAACTTGGCATAACCCTGGACTGCACCCTCTCATTCATGGAACATGTAATAAAGACAAAAATGAAAGTCAGATGTACTGCCTTAACTTTGTGCTATCGACTGTGTAGTATGCCTTTCCTGTTTGGGGGGATAAACGCATGCAGAAAACCTAGACTAAGCATTGAGCAACACCAGTCGCTTGATCACTGGCTGCTTTAAACCCACCAACCTGCATCTTCTCAGTGGTATTACCCCTTCTGAGGAACTCCATCCCTGTTCAGAGGCAGCCTGGCTCCAGTGGAAAACACAAAACTGCTTGCGAACGAGAATGGTACGATCAAAAGTTGCTATGAGTAGATGCGGCTACAAAACTGACCCAACCATCTGTGAATGTGGAGAGGAGGACCATGTTGTCTGCTATCTGGCTAAACAGGTAAGAAACAATCGCATTAGGCATAAAGCATTAATTCTGTCCATTAGCTTTACTTCGAGAAAAAATACAATAGCGGCTTAAAATTGAACACTTGATGATAAAGTGAACAAAACACTTTGCATAAACATAGTATTTATTTTCATCACTGCATTTTGAAAACCACAAAACTTGAATCATTGGGTCTGGACAAAGAACGTCTTGTCTAGATGACAGGTATCGACTTCTATAGTACTTTTTGTGATGATAAAAAGACAAATAAAAGTTACAATAAAGAGAAAGGATCAACAAAAGAAAAGAACGAATATTACTTGTGGTAGTTTAACCAAAAACTTACATACAACCCCTGCAGTTAATCGCAGATTATTTGACTTCCGACCATTCAGCACCGAACGATTCAGGTTATGGAATTGGCCAAATCGTCTGGTTAGACATTCTTGTAGACTGGTCGCAAAATTAATAAAATTATTAGCAAATTTTAACATCTCACACCAATCGATTCTTCTAGTCTTTTAATTGGAAGTATACTTGGTTTATTAATTTTACTTTGAAGAGATACACATTTATATCCAAGGGCTTTGTTAATGATAGATGTTGTCCCTTTTATGGCTGCTATCTGTATTACGCTACAATTTAGTCTAAGTATTTTTAGAGATTTTTTTTATTAGGCCAGTTGCCCCCTTTCTTTCTTGAGGTCCTGGTATTCTGTTATCTTTTTGCATTCAGCTCATCTTAATTTTGTATGATTACATCAATAAAGTAGAACATTCTTTCATGTTGTGTGCAATTGTGTGTGCCTGCTTAAAGATGATGACGCTGTAAATGATTTACCACAGATTTCACAAGAATAAGGTTTCTCACCAGTGTGAGTTCGCATATGTATTTTTACATGATTACTTATTGCAAATGATTTTGAACAAATTTCACAAAAGTAAGGTTTCTCGTCAGTGTGGGTTCGCATGTGTACTTTTACACCATAACTTTTTGTAAAACATTTACCACAAATTTCACAAGAATAAGGTTTCTCTCCAGTGTGTGTCCGCATGTGTATTTTTACATCATAACTTTTTATAAATGATTTACCACAAATTTCACAAGAATAAGGTTTCTCCCCAGTGTGAATACGCATGTGCATTTTTACTTCAGGTTTGGTTGTAAATGATTTACCACACATTTCACAAGAATAAGTTTTATTGTCAGTGTGGATTTGCATATGAATTCTTACATGATTATTATTCGTCAATAATTTACCACAAATTTCACAAGAATAAGCCTTCTCCACAGTGTGGGTCCACATGTGACTTTTTAGGTGGGGTTTTGTAGTAAATGATTTAGCACAAATTTCACATGAATAAGGTTTCTCCCCAGTGTGGGTTCGCATATGTATTTTTACATTATAACTTTTCGTAAATGATTTACCACAAATTTCACAAGTATAAGGTTTCTCTACTGTGTGAGTCAACATGTGACTTTTTTTGTGAGTTTTTGTTCTAAATGTTTTACTACAAATTTCACAAGAATAGGGTTTCTCCCCGGTGTGTGTCCGAATGTGTAATTGTAATTCATAACTTCTTGTAAATGATTTACTGCAAATTTCACAAGTATAGGGTTTCTCTTCTGTGTGTTTCTCCATGTGGGTCTTCATGTGTATTTTCATATCACAATTTTTTGTAAATGATTTACTACAAATTTCACAAGAATAATTTCTCTCTTCAGTGTGAGACTGCATGTGTATTTTTTATGTCACAACTGTGTGTGTCTCCATGTGTATCTTTATATCACAACTTTTTGTAAATGATTTACTACAAATTTCACAAGTATAGGGTTTCTCTTCTGTGTGTGTCTCCATGTGTATTTTTATATCACAACTTTTTGTAAATGATTTACTACAAATTTCACAAGAATAATTGCTCTCTTCAGTGTGATACTGCATGTTTATTTTTGTGTCACAACTTTGTGTAAATAATTTAGCACATATTTCACAGATTTTTATGCCATATTCTTGTAAATTATTTTTATGAATGATTTAAGACAGATTTTACAAGAATAAGGTTTCTCCATTTTTTTCAATTTTTTATCTTTCTTATTCTCTGGTAATACGGAATCCTACGGATGCCAGACATTCAACACCTCCCTTTTCTAGGTATGTTGCTGTAAGTGTTCTGTCCGGTGTTAATCTGCATCTGTGGATCTGTAGTTGTTAGTCAAAATTTTAAAGGAGGAACTTCAAATTTACAAAGAATAAATTTTATTTCCAGTGGGAGAAAATGTCTCAAAATCAGATGACATTGTAAATGATGAGCCACAAATTTCATAAAATACAAACGTTCTCTCTGTAATTTAGTTCAGTCTGTTCTCAGAGATCTCTTTTTTTGGATGGTGTTCCACAAGAAGTTTACCCACAGAATAGGCTCGTGTGTGTTTCTTTAAATTAGATTAAGTTGTAGACGATTTGGGACAAACTTCTCTTTCTTTATTTTAGTTCAGACATCTTTTCTCAATTAATAAAATTTACATGACACACTTACGAATAATTACGTTTATAATGAATCTTTTTAAATCAAATTTTCTTCTAAATAATGAGATACAAATTTCACAAACATGATGTTTCTCTCCAATGTTTCCGTTTATAAATGAGATTCATTCTCATGAATTCACACATTTCAGAAGTCTTAGACTTTTATTCAATATATGTGTATAGGATACTTTCATTTTTCTCAACTGTGGTTGTTACCTGCGAATGAATAAGAAATTTTATTCAACAATTTATGATTTATTAAAATAGAAAGCAGGCATTAATTATATGCAAATATTACAGAAACGTTTTTCTTACAAATTTTTTTTGAAAATAGGTAATTGTGAGATATTGGAGGAGTTTATGTCAGTAACTTCAAATCGTAAACACCATTTGGCTACCTGCTTGATAAATAATCCCTAAGTTTATTCTTACCTTAAAATTGTGAATAAAACTTATGTTTGATAATTTTCATTTCTGAACCTGTGCAAATATGATATTTTCAATTTTTATAAACATATAAACTAAAATATTAGCAATATTGGATACGAAAATAAATGTAAGATTCAGTAAAATTTAGAAAAACTTAAGTTGTTCCACGCATTCACTTTTCCATTTTGAATTGTGAACAAAATTTATGTTTAATAATTAAACTTTCTTGCATATCATGTTTTCCCTGCATTTAATGTACAAAATTTGTTAAAAATCACATGTTAAAACAGTAGTTCAAAACTTCTAGAATTTTACAGGGTCTAATTTTTAGTAGCTTTTTATCATCACAAATAATTAGTAAATATTTTACCGTTAAGATAGGGCAGGTGTAAAGTGAGAATATTATACAGATGAGAACACATATGTCTTAGCTAACAGATTCTAAGGATGAATACTACACAGATGAGAACATATATGTCTGAGCTAACAATCTTAGGACAGAAACTACACAGATGAGAACACATGTTTGAGCTAACAAAGTCTAAGAATTATGGCTACACAGATAAGAACATATATGTCTGAGCCAAAAGTCTTAGGGCAAATACTACACAGATGAGAACAGATATGTCTGAGCTAACAGTCTTCAGACGAATGCTACACAGATGAGAACACATGTCTGAGGTAACAAATCTCATGAAAAATACTAAATAGATGCGAAGAAATGTGTCTGAGACCAGAAACTCTTTTTTTACTAAGTGATTAACTAGTAATGCGAGTCAACACGTGTACAGGAAGACTCATCATACATCTGCTAAGAAACACTAAAAGACACCATTTTACCAGAGTCTTACCTGACACATGACTGTGCATGTTTCGTCTCTCTTTTCCACACGCACAAGAAGAAACAAGACAGACAATAAAGAGAGAGAAACATTGAAAAATGTATGTATAACATTAAACTGCACAAAGTTTAATATAGATTGAACATAGACTAAGTTGCTGATGGGATTTTTTTTATAATGGATCATTAATTCCAAGTTTAAAAGGGATAAAAGAAAAAATGGGCTTTCTCTTCAAGAAGACACAATAGCTCCTAATTCGCCTCAGGATATATATTGAGGGTCAGGGCCTCAACATCTCCACACTCATAGTCAGTTCTATGAATGTCTAAGACAAAGGTTTACACGTCAAATAATCAATGTTACTCTCCTGCAAGACTTTGTACAAACAAATTTGACTAGTCTGTATGAACCTGTATGTTCATGTAACAAGTAGAAGGCACATTTTGAGTGTCAGGTCTCAACCTCTCAACTCTTGTAGTAGGTCAGAGGTCAGTTGTTTACTTGTTCTTTAAAATTCTGGTTTCCATGTAAAATAATCAACGTTACTCTCCTTCAAAAGACTTTGTACAAACAAATTTGACTAGTCTGTATGCACCTCTACTACATGCTTTCATGTAACAAGTAGGAAAGAGATGAATACTATATAATTGAATGTTACACACTCAGAACGTCTGCTTATTGTTGTCATTTATTGTATGTAAGTCTATAGAAATTATTTCTTCTTTATTTGTTGAACTGATTTGAGATAAGGGCATTTATTTCTGATTCAAAATTGTTTGTGCTTAAGTTTGAGAAAATGTGAACCAAAAAGAAAATATGATAAACTTCTACCCTCACAACTTATTCTTATTCTCACCACAAATGAGATTCTACTTTCTTTAAACAATATATTTTTTAATGTCCTATCAAGTCACCAATTATCAAGGTCAAAAGTTCACTTGAGGATAAGGGTCAATTAGATTGTCAGGACAGTGAGGCAACATTAGGATTTGGGATGATGGTTTAAATTGAAAAAAATGTGAGTAGTTCTTGGAAATAAACTTTTCTATTGGAAGTTACATTTAACTTTGGGTACACATAGGAATAAATGAAACTTATCTACAGTTGTTGTAACGAGACGAGTTTTTGTTGTGAATATTTTACAAGGATAGCCATAGTTTGGAGCTCAGTCGAGCAGTTACCATGAAAATAATGATAGAGGTGAGAAAAACTAGTTTCCTCTATTCTGTGAGAAGAAAGCTATAGAAAAGAGAGCAGGATATTTCCTACAAGATTTTGAAGTCTATTTTGTACTCTGGCAAAGCAGAAAAGTGTGCTCTGAGTGGCACCTCCCCATATGTGGCAACAGTACTCCATCTTAGGATGTATCAGACTATTAAATAAGGAGAGGATTGTGTCAGGATTGAACTATCCAACCAATTTTACAGCAACCTGATCAATAGATTTGATTTAAGTCTTCCATGTCATATCTGGAATGAAGGTCAGTACTAGAAACTTATTAAAGTAGAGGGCTTCCTCAATGAGAGAGCCATTCATTTCAATTTCAGAAAAGTGAGGACCTCAGCGTTGGTGGTGAAAGGAGAAATGTTTGGTTTTAGTTGTATTAAAAGTAACCAGCCACCCTTTTCTGCATTGAACTATGTGCTCCACGTCAGAAGAGACAGAACAGAAATATCTTAATCATTAATGATCTTCGAAGTGTTGCCATAGATGGTTGTCTCATCTGCATAAATGTCAACAAAAATTAAAAGATGATTTAGGAGATAATTGATAAAGATCAGAAAGAGGATTGGGTCTAGAATGGATCCTTGAGGCACACAATCATTGATAGTATCTGTTTCTGACTTCTGTCCATTAACGACTACTCTTATTAACCTAACACTTCTTGATTTATCACAGATTCAAAAAAGAAAAAGGGAGAAGGTAGGGGGGGGGTCAACAGTGGTTTCAAAAGTTAGCTTTGTTTTCAGAACATCTGTTTCGTTTGAAGCAATTGAAATAGTTATTTCTGTGAGGAATGAAAGCGGCAAATTCTATGGTGCAGTAAAGCTCGCTGTTTGGTTATGTTGGAATTTCTTAAAGAATATGAAATCTCAATACCAAAAATAGACCTATCAGTTATAGCAGATGCGACGATAAAGAACACACTTTTTTGACAAATGGAGTGAGGAGAAGTGGTTGATATGTAAGATCTGAGGCTGTGCCAATCATATATCAAGTATCTATACACTCTGTGATGAAAAGGGACATCCAAGGTCTTTTTGAACTTTGTTTTGATCTTAATTGAGACAACTGAGTGATCAGAAGTAATGTCTGATTGAAAATTATATGTGGTCGCCAGTTGAGCTCCACAAATTACATTATTGAAAAAATACCCTAAATGCATCTCCTTCACTGATCAAATACAGAATAGAGACTTATAACTTCTTTTAAATAGTAAATAATCCATTTTTAACAAAAATAGGTCACGAATGAGTAGGTAAACTACAATAAAACATTTTTGATTAATTTACAACTGTATTATCTAAATACGTGCAAAAATGGCCGTCGCTTGTACTGACTATAGTTCTTAAAAGTGTCATTTCTTAATTTTTTAAAGTAGTTTTCGTTTAACTTTTGATTGCGTTTGAAAGATAAAAGCATTAAGTTAATATCTAAAAGGAAACAAATGTATATTTACATGTAAAACAAAATAGAATGAAAAATGTCATCAAAACAGTAGAAAAATCAGTTTAAACTGCAAATTCAATAAAATATGTTTAAAATTCGCCGGAAAGATAAAGATCAGTTTTCTGGAACTGTTTCAAAAATAATTATTTAATTAAAGTCTAAAGAGAGTGAATTACAAAAGAATGTACCTCTTTTTTTTTACTAAAAATTGCTTAATTATCCCCCCAAAAAGTGAAAATTCGGTTCCGGATATTTTCTGGTAAACAGAAAATACGGCTACAAAATCTCAAAGTATGAAAGGCTCAAACTGCAGTAATAGTTTTTTTATTTTTTATTATTCGTGTCAATTTTATTAATTATTGGTACATAATGATTGATTAAAATCTTGTTTTAACTTATTTTAAAGGGTGGTTTTATTGTTCAAAACAGTCGGTGTTGACTGCCCGAAAAGAAATTCAAAATGGAGGCTCGCCAGGACTTGAAAATCGATAAAAAATCGAAAACTAAACAATACACTGATAAAAACGCATACAATAAATGTCAACAATCATGCGAAAATGTAATATTCTATCAATTTCTATCAGTATATTGTTTATTTTTATTTTTTTTTTATCGATTTTTAAGTTCTGGCCATGGGTGAGTGTCCATTTTGAATTTTTTTCGAGCAGTCAACACCGACTGTTTTGAACAATAAAACTACCATTTAAAAAAAGTTAAACCACAAATAAAATTATTCAGGTAGGTAGATGAATAACTTAACTTGCCTTTGCTAACATTTATTTGTTGCACATTTGTTTTTTCACAGTTTTTCGTTGTGTTGATTGTAGTAAAAGATTCCCAAAATGTTTTTTTATTGGGAATCGGCCATTGATTTTGCACGTACCTACATTATCTTTCAAATAATTTATGTCGCCAAAAGTAACTTTTTTATTATTAATACATAAAAATAAAACTTTAGTAAAAGTGTATTTTGTCTTCAAAAAAATAATACATTTTTAAAGGTGAGGAGGGGGGGTAAATGTTTTTACATTTTGGAAATCGGCCATTGATTTCAAATAATTTATATCGACAAAAGTAACGTTTACCGAAGTAGGTTTTTCATTTTTGACTTGGCCAAACTAGAATAAAGTGCAAGTATAGAATAATACAGAAAATATATTAATTACTGTATAAAATTATAATTAAGTTTAATCAGATGATCTTAATGTGCGAAAATCCGAGAATTAAGAAACAATAAAAAAGATTAAATTGAATTCAGTTGAATTTCTTTGTTGATTGCATCAAATTTAAACATTTACAACGAAAGGCTTTTTAAAACTTTAACATCAAATTTTGTCGTAAAGTTAGAATAGTATACAACGTTAAAATAAATAGTCTAATTTAAAACCCCATTATTTACAGGTGTTAACTATTCTGTCCCTACACTTTTTAAAACTCGAAATTCAGTCATAACATGAACGCAATGAAAACAATTTCGGTAGTTGTTGAACTTACCTTTATGTATTTCTTTCATCTTTTGTTATAAAAATGAAATCGAAATTTCTTCTTTGAGATATAAATTATTTCCTTATGAAAGACATAGAAGAGTGAGTCAAAAAGGGAGATAATTCGGTATTTTTTACTATCTTACCCGGCGCAGTTTACGCCCTTAAAAAATTCAAATTATTCTATTTTTTTTTTGCGATTACATTTGAATAGATGAAAAAATATCCGCAAAGAAGGAATTATTTTTGTTCTTTTAATATTTAAGATTTTAAAGTTAGGGATCACGTTCCTTTATAAATTTAACGTAAAATGAGCACCCATTTCCTGTCAAGTTAACGGCGCTCTTGTATAAGCAGTGACCGATCTGAGGGGGACAACTCTACCTTACCCAGCCGCCGCCATTCCGAACTCTACAAGGGAGACAACTTTGACACAAAGTTTACAAACCCCACAACAATTAATAAAAAACACGCTACGATTCTGAAATGCGCCCAAAACAACTCTTAAATGCGCTCAAAACAACCTTCAAACAATTAATTTAAAACCTGTAACATTTTTTTTTATTAATTGTTATAAAGTGTATACAATTTGTGGCATGTAAATGTGTTTAAAAGTTATTTTGAACGCATTTAAAACCGTAACATTTTTTTAATTAATTGTGTAAAAGTTATTTTTAACGCATTTAAATGTTATTTTTAACGCATTTAAAAACCGTAACATTTTTTTTATTAATTGCTATAAAGTATATACAATTTGTGGCATGTAAATAAAAGTGCTTAAAAGTTATTTTGAACGCATTTAAAACCCGTAACATTATTTTGAACGCATTTAAAACCCGTAACACTTTTTTATTAATTGTCACAAAGTGTATACAATTTGCGGCATGTAAATAAAAGTGATTAAAAGTGCATTTAAAACCCGTAACATGTTTTTTTTATTTTTCTATTAATTGTTTAAAAAGCTATTTCTAACGCATTAATTGTTATAAAGGGTTTGTAAAAATGTGTGTCAAAGTTGTCTCCCTTGCCGAAGTGTGGGCGAGTTCGGAATGGCGGCGGCTGGGTAAGGTAGAGTTGTCCCCCTCAGATCGGTCACTGCTTATACAAGAGCGCCAAGTAAACGTTACGAGACTTGTAATCGACTTAAGTTACCAATGCGAGAGAGGGGGGTATACTTATATAATAAAAACACGTAGAAATTTAGCCAATTTTTTTTTCTGGTTTAAATATAAATGAGTAAATAAATGGGGGGGGGGGGTACTTTAATCTGAAATTAGCGAATTATAGCAAGATTAATAAATAAAATAAACCATGAATGAAAATAATTGTGTTTGACGAAGTAAAAGTGACGATAAGAAATACATAGATTAAAAACACTTAAAACATTTAGTATTTTTGCAGTTGACGACCGTGCTGAAATAATGACGTTAATATTTGGAGACCTATTGTTATCATGCGAGGAGGGGGGGGGGTGTTAACTAATCTGTACAATGAGAATTGTTTTGTTTTTTCATGAAAATTGTTTTTGTTTTTTTTTGGGGGGGGGGGTACGGATGTTAAGGTTAGGGAATAAGGGTTAGGGTTGGAGGGGGTCAACGTTTTAGGGTTAAACAATTAGGGTTAGTGTTAGGGAATAAGGGTTAGTGTTGGAGGGGGGTCAAAGTTTTAGGGTTAAACAATTAGGGTTAGGGTTATGAGTCTTAGTTTTAGGGTTAGGGAAATAGATGTGAGGATGGTCCGAGATTTAGGATTAGAGAATTAAGGTAAGGGTTGGGTCAGTCCGAGTTTTAGGGTTAAGGAAATAGAGTTGAGGGTTGAGGGGGGTCAGAGTGTTAGGGTTAGGGAATTAAGGTTAGGGTTGAATGTGGTCCGAGTTTTAGTGTTAGGGTATTAGGGTTAGGGTTTTAAAAAATGTAATCCCCTTCCGTAATTCGAAACTCAAGTCGATTACATGTCTAAATTCGGCTAAATTTCCAGGTGTTTTTATTGGAAAAGTAAAAAAAAAAATCCTCTCCTTAAAATTGGAAACTAAGTCGGTTACATGTCTCTTTTCATGCTAACTGGCCGGAAAATGGGTGATCATTTTAGGTCAAATTTATAAATGAAAGTGATCCTCAACTCTAAAACTTTAAATATATATATATTTTTTAATTTAATTCTTTCTTAGTAGATTTTTTCAGGCTGTTCAAATGTACTTACACTAAAAAAGTAGAATGTGAACTTAATTAGGGGATAAACTGCGTCTGGTAAGATAGAAAAAAATTACTGATAATTTAATATAAACTCAACAAGGGAGACAATTCAGTGCAACTAAAACAAAACCGATCGTCTCCATTGTCTTTGAATAGGAATACATTAATAAATGGCAATTATATGGCAGCGATACAAGTTGAAGTTAATATTTTGTTTAGAAATGGCTTAAAATAGTTAAAGTCAGCTAGATAGTTTTGGCTAAATTGTAGAATAACAACCTGTGTTAAATCATTGTCTTTGAATAAACTGGACTTAGTTAAGGCTTACCATTAGATAACAGTGAATCTGGCCGACATACCCAAAACAACTCTATTTGGAGCATTCGAATTCTTAACTATGCCTTTTGGTTTGCAAAACGCAGAAACTAGCGACAACATCCTTGCTTGCACATCCTGTTTCCGATGCCTAGTTTTCACTGGTCGTTGATGCATCGGGCACAGCTGTAGGTGCAGTGTTGCAACAGCAGCACCAAGGCCAATTGCAACCTCTCGAATACTTTCGAGACAACTGAAACCGGCAGAACAACGTTACAGCACGTTTGGCCGTGAACTCCTGGCTGTGTACCTCGCAGTGAAACACTTTCAGCATTCACTCGAGGGCCGTCAATTTGTGATCTACACTGATCAGTGTCCGCTTACATATGCACTGCGTGCTAAGCTGGACAAATATTCTCCTCGCGAAACTCGCCACTTTGATTTTGTTTCGCAATTTACTAATGATATCCGACATATCTCTGGTTAACAGAATACTGCGGCAGACGCCTTGTCCCGCCTTCCGATCAATTCTTTGTCCTCACCTTCGGATATAATATCCAACATATGGCCTTAGACCAGTGACGTCTGGACACTTTGGATCTGTCGTCACCTGAATTTGCAATTTGCAAATTTACATACCTGCCCGTGCCCACTTCGGACACGCAGATCATCTGTGACACTACAACAGATTCATCTCGCCCTCTTGTTCCATTGAATCATCGTAGGGTTGTCTTTGATACCCTTCACAACTTGGCACACCCCGAACTCAAAGCCACAGTGAAGCTGATTTCGGTAGATTTTTCTGGCCTGTGTATCCTGCCAAAAATCAAAGGTGCACCAGCATATCCGTGCACCCCTTGGAACATTCAGCAATCCAGATGCTCGGTTTAGCCATATACACATCGATCTTGTCGGACCATGGCCTGTCAGTCAGGGATTTACTTATCTCCTGACCTGCATAGATCGCTTCACACGGGCGCCTGAAGCCATTCCCCTAACAGACATTTCGGCTGAATCCGTAGCGCGACCCCTTATCTCGGGCTGGATATCGCGTTGAGTCCCTACGACTATTACCACTGACCGTGGTGGACAGTTTGAATCCCACCTGTTCCAGGAACTTTCCAGGATTTTAGGGATTAAACGTACCATATGACTAGCTATCATCCAGCTTCTAACAGGATGATAGAACGCTTCCATCGCCAATTGAAAGCAGTGCTGCGTGCTTAACCAGACTAACAGCGATGGAGCGAGTATGTACCAATTGTCCTTCTTGGCTGTCGCGCTGCGATAAAAGAGGACCTTGGATACCTTCCAGTCGAACTTGTTTATGGAATGCATCTATCTTTGCCTGGTCAGATGTTGACCCCGATTGATTTAACAGCAACGGACCCAGCTCTGTACACAGACAGACTGCGAGCTTATTTTAATGAGCTCCCACCGATGAACCCTAGACAACAGACCATAAAATCTTCCGTCCCTACAGACATTGCTTCGTGGACTCATGTTTTTCTTAGAAAAGACTCTGTAAAAGCCCCTCTAACTCCACCTTACACTGGTCCTTATCGCGTACTTTCACATACAGATAAGCTATTCACTATTGATATTAGTGGCAAAAAAGAAACAGTATCAATAGATAGGGTAAAAAGAGCCTTTTCTAGACACTAAAACACTAGAGCCACATATTCCCCCTACTTGCACATTGCATACAGCAACTCTGCCAACAGTAAAGAGAAATACAAATTCTAAAGACAAAATTACATCACCACCACACGCATTGGTCGGCGAGTACATTGGCCAAAAAAGCTGTGTAAGACTCTATATATATAGAATTAGCTTTTTTGATCCTTTGTACTCTATCATACTATTTTCAGACAAACAAAAAAAAAACACTTTTTTATGGAAAATCTTAAAAACATAAAAAAATGTTTCTGCTTCGTAAAAAACATTTTTCCAAACATCAACTTTTTGCCAAACAACTTTTCACCGAAAAGTAAAGAACAATTATTAAAAAAAACAACAAAAAAAACAACTTTTCACCGAAAAGTACAAGAACATTCTAAAAAAAAAAACAAAAATAAGTGAGTAAATCCCCATTTTTTATTATTTAAAATGGTTCCGTCCGACTGCTGCACTACCTTTTTTCCGCCTAAGCTGATGGAAAAAATATTCAGAGGCGGTACCCAGAAGGAAGTCTGCAGCTGCTGGAGGTGCAAAAAGAGTGCTCCTTAAGCGACCCACACCAACAGAGTCTGGTATCAATCAAAACTAGAACTGTAAAGGTTAACAACAACAGGAGAATTGCACCCGTATTTATAGGTGAAATTACTCCCACAATTCCCCACTCATTCCTGACTATAAAAGTCATTCCTTCTTTGTAACTCATGTTGGCCACATATCCCCCAAACGCTGAGCACACAATCAGTAAGTACCACCCCTTTTTTTTTCACAAAGCAGGGGATGATGTAGCGGTCGGACATAGGACCTATTTCTTCTTGTCCCCTGTAGGCAGTTTGGTCATACACTGACCAATCGGCTTACAGGGCGTATGATTTTCTAGCTGTTCCCAAACGGACTACTAGGGACGAGATCGGCAGAGAGAAACAAGACGCGATCGAGGAAACATCATCTCTCTCCTACCTTTCCCCCTGCATCGTTCCAGCAGCAGCCGTCTCCACTGAAAATGTATTTGCTGACGACCCGGCAGCCTCTTTTCTTCACTGGGACACACTTCTAACCCTCTGTTAAATAGACCCTTTTTTGCTGCCTGTTACTCGGTTGTTGTTTGTTCAATTCATTTTGTGCGATATATGTAAGGAAGGGACCAACACCCCCCTTCAATTACAACTCTGCAATTTATCCCCAAATTAAGATAGATGAGTAATTTAACTGTACACACGTAATTCTGTTCAAAAACAGTTAATCGCCCACAATTCTTTTCTTAAAGAAAAGTAAAATCTCATTCTTTGGATGGGGAGTAAGTGATTTAGCGCATTGTGTGTTACTCTCCAATTTATCCACCCAAAATATCTAGATGAGTTTAACTATTTTTAAGCCGTTTCTACACAAAATACTAATTCAACTTGCATCACTGCCCTATAATTCCCATTTATTAATGTTGTCTATTCAAAGAACACTGGAGATTATTATTACTTTTGTTTTACTTTGTACTTAATTATCTCACTCATAAACTTTAGATTGAATTATCTCCCTTGTTAACTTTCGATTGAATTATCTCCCTTGTTGACTTTAGATTGAATTATCTCCCTTGTTAATTTTCGATTGAATTATCGCCCTTGTTGACTTTAGATTGAATTATCTCCCTTGTTGACTTTAGATTGAATTATCTCCCTTGTTGACTCTTATGTAGCAGAAGAAGAAATTTAGATTTAAAATCTTTTCTGTATCGGACGCAGACTTTCTGTAACATATTATTCTGTAAATGTGTAAGTAATATTCCACAGTGTTGTCTAAATTTTATCGACATTTCAAGGTCACAACATACTGCAACAAGTCAGGTTAAATATACGAAACGTTGACAGCGGTTAGGGTTAGGGTAAGGCTGAGAGAGAAATAGGGTTAGGGTTAGGGTAGGGGTTAGGGTTAGACTTACGGTTACGGTTAGGGTTAGGGTGGGGAAGAAATGGAGTTAGGGTTAGGGTTAGGGTTATTCAATTACAATACAAGTTGAAGTTAGTATTTTGTTTAGAAATGGCTTAAAATAGTTAACGTCAGCTAGATAGTTTTGGGCTAAATTGTAGAATAACAACCTGTGTTAAATCACTTGCCCCCCCCCCCCTCAAAAGAATGAGATTCTACTTTTTTTAAAGAGAGAATTACGTGTGAACAGTCTGAAAAACTTGGAAGAAAAAAGAAAAGAAAATAGAATTTAGAGCAGGGGATCTGTTGTGTATCTTAATTTAACATAAAATTATACCCCATTTACGTGCAATGTTAGCTTTCTAGAACAATTAACTGATTGTTTTACCACTAACCATAAATCTGAGTGGCAAAGTTGTAAAACCACACATAATAGACTCGAAAAGAGAACGCCCCATTCCTCAGTTCCTGAAAAAATATGCACAAAATGTTCTATAAAGGCTTGATCTTTGCATAGATTTTAAGGCCAACGAATATTTTGTAATAAAAGAGTCGTCAAATGAATGAAAGGAAAACAAAACCATTCGATAAACAACAATAACTGTATTTATTTAACTAACTTACACTAACCCTAACACCGTTGGGTGTAGGTTGTCGAAAGTTTAGAAAAGTGACGAAGATATTAGCTGCCGTAATTGTTTTTGAAGCAATATATCTTCAGGCGAAGATAGCTTTACTTGGCACATAAATGATGTGGGCAAAAGAACGTCTTTAGTCGTTGGTGCCAAGAAGCTCTCTGTCTACTCTCTGTAATTCCCTAAGGATGTAGAAATAGTCCTTCAAGAGTTCGGTCGAAATTAGTATGCCTTGGAGGCTGATTGGTTATCGTGTGAGCCACTGAGATGTAAGGGGCTACTGTGAATTAGGGGCCAAACTTTCAGGGACATCCTAAGTGGAGAGTAGTGCAGCAAGGTGTTTGTTCACACATTTTGTTGTAAATGATGTCCCATAAATTTCACAAGAATAAAGCTTCTCCCTCTGTTTTGTACTTCAGTTAATTCAAGGAAATCAATGGACTCCTTCCTGGAGCTAACAATTGATTTCATTTCGATTTAAATTTATACCCAAAGGCTTTTTTAATGGAAATTGTAGTAACTTTTATGGCTGCTATCTCTATAATGCTACATCTTGGTCTTCCAACAATTGTTTCTAAGTATTTCTTTGGAACTTTTTCGTTAGGCCAGTCGCTTGTACAACAACCGGTATAATGTTTATTTCTTTCAGAGACCATGTTGTTTTTTAATCATTCTATAAATCCTGCTATTTCGTTATATTTTCTTCTTCAGCTCTATTGAAGCAAAAAATCATTTGAAACGGTTTGTCTATATAACAATGTCTGGCTTAAGGACATTGCTCTTATGTGTTACCCTGCCTGTATGTTTTGTTATAGAACACTGTCACCTTTTCATTTGATGTTATTGGTTGAAGTTCATGCTCTTAGATGTTAGAAGATCTGTCAAACTGCATCTCTCCGCAGATTTTCCAATGGAGGTGCTTACATATTTTATTGTGGCACATTGTAAAGGCCATATGCCAATAGGATCTTGCATTAGGTTGTGCAGGCTCTCAATCAATGAATGGCAAAACATACACTGCCCATTTATTTCTAGGTCAGTTATTTTTTCTTTAATTTATTTGTGAATAAGTCTTGGTTTTGTCCGGCTATAATAAGTCGCTTTTCATCCAATAGAAGTCTATCATTTTTGAGCCATTAGAGTGAAGTGTCCCTTTCTATATATTCTTGGTTAAGTTCATTAAGAAACTTCCCTGCTCTCTTATGTTGTTTCCATCCTTGTTTTTTTTGTCTCTATCCTCTTTTCTGTTTATTTCTTACTTGTCTTATTGATCGAGTTTGTTGGGATCTGCCTTCTGTGGATTCGCAAATATCTTTTTACATTATCACTTTTATTAAATGATTTACCACAAATTTAACAAAAATAAAGTTTCCCTCTTTTTCTGTACATTTTCTTTAATTTGCTGAGGACGGGGCATTCTTCCAAATGCCATACAATCACCTGTTATTCCCAGCCACACCCGAGAGCTTTTTTCAGGATTCTGGCTGTTCCCTTGAGTGCAGTTATATAGATTTCTCTTGCACTTGGTTCAGCAGGAATACTTGCTCTCTTTTTTATCATTTTAATTTAAGTTATCTAAAGAGATCAAGGGGCCCCCTTCTGAGGCTGACATTTGATTCCCCTATGAGTAAAATTTATCTCCAAGGGCTCTCTTAAGGATAGACGTTGTTCCTTTTAGGGATGCTATCTGTACTTCCCTACAGTTTGATCTTCCAGGGATTGTTTCGAAGTATTTTCTTAGTTTTTTTTTCACTAGATTTCAGTTGCCCCCACTACAACCGGTATGATGTTTATTCAATCGAGGGACCATGTTATTTTAAAGTCATTTTTGAGGTCTTGGTATTTTGTTATTTTTTCCCGTTCGGCTCTATTGAGGCCATAGTAATTTGGGATGGTTACATAAATGATGAGAGCAGTTTTTCTGGTTTGTTCCGGATGACAATATCTGGTGTGATGGCCTTGTCTTTTATCTATCTGCCCACTTTTATGTCTTTATCATAGAACACTGTCACTTTTCCATTCGATGTTATGGATGAGGGTTCATGTTCTCAGATGTTCAGTGATCTTTACAGCTGCATCTCTCCGCAGATATTCTAATTTAGGTATTTAGATACTTTGTTGTGACGGGCAGTGTAATGGCCATCAGCCAAAAGGATCTTGCATCCAGACATTAGGTGGCTCGGACTTTACATAGCCGAATGGCAGAACCTGCACTGGCCAGTTTTGGTAGACCAGCCATTTTCTTAAATCCATTCGTAAGTAGGCCTGGGTCTTGTGCTGCTATTAGTATCCATTCCTCATCGAACGGGAAGTTGCCATCCTTGAGCCATTGTAGTGAAGCCTCCTTGTCGATATAGCTCTGGTTAAGTTCTTCAATGAACTTTCTTCACTTTTATTATTTTGCCATCCTTCTAGTCTGGTCTTCAGCTCTATTTTTATGTACTCCTCCCTCTTCTTGCGCGCGATCAGGGTTGCTGGGTTGTCATAATCTTCAATAGTGTTCTCCAATGTGTTTCCACTGAAATTATCGGCTAGTTTTGTTGTTGAGGTCTGCTGAGGAAGGTATTTGGTGTGATGTTCATTCACCATTCTCATATGAGCTCTTTATATATTAATTCACGTTTTATTGTAAAGGATTCACCACAAATTTCTCAGAAACTTTACAAGAATAATGTTTCTCAGGAGTCTGGGTACGCATGTGTACATTTAGTGCAAGTTTGGTATTAAATGATTTACCACGAATTTTTCAAGAATAAGGTTTCTCTCTCAATGTTTAATTTTACTTCAGTCGAAGTTCTCAGAAATCAAGGGGCCCCTTCCTGGGGCTAACACTTGATCTCTATATGAGATACATAGATACCCGAATATTCTATTAGAATTCTCCTTTATTTCTTAAACATTGAGTTAATAAAAAAGTTAAAAATAATAAATTTCTTCTCTCCCCAACTGACCTGTCAAGTATGTCATAGTATATCTTTCTTTTGGCCTGTTGGTCCTACCGGATTACAGGACAAGAATTCATCTAGTCTGGTGGAGTATCCAGCTACGTGGTGTTACTTGAGGTAACATTACTAGGAGAAGATGCACTATTCCTCGTATGAGAAGATATTATTTGTGCTGCGGATTCTATGTAATTTTAAATATTTGGTCAGGGTTCACTTGTAGGGGTAAGTATCCTCATGTCAGGTTGTCCTGACAAACCCTTGTACAGAGAGACCGAAGACACTCGAGGATAGTGTCTAGTAGGTAATTCAAACTCTCTCCAGTAGGTAATTCAAACTCTCCCCAGTGTTGATTTGTGTGTGTATTTTTACATCATGGCTTTGAGTAAATGATTTACTACAAATTTCACAAGAATAAGGTTTCTCCCGAGTGTGGGTTCGTGTGTGTTTTTTTACATCAGTTTTTGTGAGCAAATGACAAAAGTGTTGATTCGTGTGTGTTTTTACTGCACGTTCTGGGTACACATGTGTATTTTTATATTCTCACTTTTAGTAAATGATTTCCAGCAAATATGACAAGAATAAGGTTTCTCCCCAGTGTGGGTTCGCATATGCACTTTTACCTGACTTTTTGTAGTAAACGATTTACCACAAATTTCACAAGAATAAGGTTTCTCCCCAGTGTGGGTTCGCGTATGCACTTTTACCTGAGTTTTTGTAGTAAATGATTTACCACAAATTTCACAATAAGGTTTCTGCCCAGTGTGACTTGACATGTGTATTTTTACATAATCACTTCTAGAAAACGATTTACCACAAATTTCACAAGAATAAGTTTTCTGCCCAGTGTGGGTTCGCATGTGTATGTTTACATTATCCCTTCTAGTAAACGATTTACCACAAATTTCACAAGAATAAGGTTTCTCCCCAGTGTGGGTTTGTGTGTGTATTTTTACTTCAGGTTTTGTAGTAAATGATTTATCACAAATTTCACAAGAATAAGGTTTCTCCCCAGTGTGGGTTCGCATATGCACTTTTACCTGAGTTTTTGTACTAAAGGATTTACCACAAATTTCACAAGAATAAGGTTTCTGCCCAGTGTGACTTGACATGTGTATTTTTACATAATCACTTGTAGTAAACGATTTACCACAAATTTCACAAGAATAAGGTTTCTCACCTGTGTGGGTTCGTGTATGCACTTTTACCTGAGTTTTTGTAGTAAACGATTTACCACAAATTTCACAAGAATAAGGTCTCTCCCCAGTGTGCGTTCGCATGTGTATTTTTACATAATCACTTTTAGTAAACAATTTACCACACATTTCACAAGAATAATGTTTTTGCCCATTGTGGTCTCGCATGTGTATGTTTACATTATCCCTTCTAGTAAACGATTTACCACAAATTTCACAAGAATAAGGTTTCTCACCAGTGTGGGTTTGTGTGTGTTTTTTTACATCAGGTTTTGTAGTAAATGATTTACCACAAATTTCACAAGAATAAGGTTTCTCTCCAGTGTGTGTACGCATGTGTAGTTTTACATTATGTCTTTGAGTAAATGATTTCCCACAAATTTCACAAGAATAAGGTTTCTCCCCAGTGTGGGTTCGTGTGTGTTGTTTTACTTCAGGTTTTGTAGTAAATGATTTACCACACATTTCACAAGAATAAGGTTTCTCCCCAGTGTGTGTACGCATGTGTATTTTTACATTATATTTGTTTGAAAATGATTTACCACAAATTTCACAAGAACAAGTTTTCTCCCCAGTCTCAGTACGCATTATTTACACAAAAATAAGGTTTATCTCTAGTGTTGGAACATATATCTAGTCTTACATCAGATTACTTTGTAAATATTTTACTACAAATTTCCCAAAAATAAGGTTTCTTGCTCTGTTTCTGTATCACTTAACTGAGATCTCAGAAATCAAACGGCTCCTTCCTGGGACTAATACTTAATGAAACACAGTGCAGGACAGTATATGTATTTTTAAAGAATATGTTACATAAATGCTGAGATACAAATTTCACAAACATGTGGTTTCTCTCCAGTGTTTGTTTTTAAATGAGATTTATTCACGTGAATTCACACATTTCAGAAGACTAACACTTCTATTCTATATATGTGTATAGGATCCTTTTTTCTCCACTGTAGCTGTTACCTGTAAATGAATAAGACATTTTATTTAACAATTACTGCCATAATGAAAATAGATATATCAATTATATCCAAATATAACAGAAAAGTTTTTGCATGCCACCATCTTTGTAAATAGGTAATTGTTAGATATGGGAGAAGTGATGTCTCTAATTTAAAATTGTAAACAGGATTGGGCCTCCTGCTTAACAATTTCTCTAGTATAAATCTCATCTTTTAAATTCTAAATAAAACTTTCGTTTGATAATTCAACATACGGATACATATTTTTTTGTACCTGAGCAAATGATATAATCGTTTTTATAAACATAAAAAATAAAATATCCACGATATTGAATACAAAAATAAATGTAGTTAGATTCAGTAAGATTAAGTAGAACTGAAGTTGTTTTAAGCATTTCCTTACAGGCTCTAACTTTTCACTTTAAACCATATAGAAATTGCATTCAACGTATCGAATTTGTTTAAAAATCACACATGTTAAAACAGTAGTTCAAAACTTGCAGAATTTTACAGGATCTAATTTTAGTAGCTTTTTCTCATCACAAATAATTTGTAAAGATTTTACCCTTAAAATAGGGCAGGTATAAAGTGAGAATATTACACAGATGAGAACACATATGTCTGAGGTAACAAATCTCAGCAAAAATACTACATAGATGAGAAGAAATATCTCTGAGACCAGAAACTCTTTTCCTACTTAGTGTTTAGCTTAACTAGTTATGCCAGTCTCGAGATGTACAGGAAGAGTGTCATCATACTCCTGGCACGAAACACTAAAAATATTATTTCCTCAGAGTCTTACCTGACACATGCCTCTGCATGTTTCACCTCTCTATTCAACACTTACAAAAAAGACAAACAAGAGATAGAAAAAAATGCAAAATATATGTATTACATTAAACCGGCCAACGTGCAATATAAACTGAGCTGATGATACCAATCCAGAAAAGCCTAGATTTTATATAGCTTTTTAGGGAGAAAACATTAATGTTTAAGAAGCAACAATAGCCCTGGTTCCCCTCAGGATGAAGAAAGTAGTAGTAGGTCAGAGGTCAGTTGTTTACTTGCTCTTTAAAATTCTGAGACCAAGGTTAACAGGCAAACAATAGACGTTAATCTTCGGCAAAAGACATTCTACAAACAAATTTGACTAGTCTATATTAACCTCTACTACATGCTTTTATGTAACAAGTAAAAAAGAGAAGAATACTATATAACTGAATGTTACACACTCATAACTTCTGCTTATTGTTGTCATTTATTGTATGTAAGTCTATAGAAATTATTTCTTCTTTATTTGTTAAACTGATATCATATAAGGTCATTTATTTCTAATTCAAAATTGTGTGGGCTTAAATTTGAGAAAATGTGAGCCGAAAAGAAAATATGATAAACTTCTACCCTCACAACTTATGCTTATTCTCACCACAAATGAGATTCTACTTTCTTTCAACAATATATTTTGTAATGTCCTAACGAGTCACCAATTATCAAGGCCAAATGTTCACTTTTTTTTTTTTTTTTTTTTTTTTTTACATGGTTCACCCCAAACAAGGCAGGACGCCACTGTAAACGTAAGGGGCTACTGAGAAAAAAGGAAAAGGGGGGAAGGATTGGTGGTTCAGCTTAAATTGGGATCTGAGCAGCGAGATGTCTGTTTACATTAGTTTTAAATTTCTGCATGTCAGTACTGTCGGGGAAACAGGGGACAGGGAGGGAGTTCCAGAGGCCAGCAGCACGAGGAAAGAAGCTATTTGAGTAGAATGCTCTCCGGCATCTGGGGACCTCCACAGTGAATGAATGAGATTTAGTAGAATGTCGAGTTAGTCTAGTGAATTTACGTCGAGGGGGCACCAGAGCAGCACACTCATCGGAGCATAATCCATTGAAGTATTTGTAAAACAAACACAAGGATGCTACATTGCGGCGATGGGACAGGGGCTGGAGCTTAGCTGACAGTGAGGGACCTATTAGGTTGACTACTCTTTTTTGGACTTTGTCAAGGAGGGAGAGACTAGTAGATGATGCACCAGCCCAGATGTGGCAACAATACTCCATGCATGGGCGAATGGTGGCTTTGTAGAGATACAGGATAATGTCAGGTGTAAGGAGTCCACTAGCACGGTAGAGGGAGCCAACCTTCTTTGCGGCAGCCTTGGCAATGTCTTCAATGTATGTGTTCCAATTCATGTTACCTGTGAAGGTTAGGCCAAGGAGTTTGAATGATGAACTCTCAGGTAGGGTGTTATTTGCCATGGCAATCGGTGGTTGGAGAGGCTTCTTGTAGTTGTTGAAGGAAAGGAGCTTTGTCTTTGCGGCATTAAAAGTCACCAACCATTTATGGCCCCAATCCACTACAGCCTGGAGGTCATCTTCTAAGGATGCAGCCATTGCCTCAGATATGATCGCGTCTGTTTTGCCAACATGGCGAGAGTAAAGCGTGGTGTCGTCAGCAAATAAACCGATCTCAGACATTATGTCATCAGGGAGATCGTTTATATAGATCAGGAACAACAAAGGTCCAAGAATAGATCCCTGGGGCACACCAGCATTTATGTCATGTTGCTTAGATGAACGGCCATCGAGGACAACCTGGATTTTTCTTTTGTTTAGGAAGGATCTAATTATATTAAGTAGTTGCCCAGTAATACCGTATGAGCGTATTTTCAGGAGAAGCCCTTTATGCCATACCTTGTCAAAGGCCTTGGATATATCAAGCGCTACTGCCCTAGCTTCACCTGCCTTGTCGAGAGTATGATACATGCGTTCAGAGATGACCGTTAGGATGTCTGCAGTAGATCGTGCTTGTCTAAACCCATACTTGCGGTCGGATAGAAGTTTAGCATTAACTAAGTGACGTACTATCGCTAGATTGATTAAGGACTCAAAGATTTTGGCAAAGATTGGCAGTAGACTGATTGGGCGGTAGTTCTGAGGGTCGGTTCTATTCCCAGTACTCTTGTAGACTGGTACCACAGAGGCAATTTTCCAGCTATCGGGGAAGCAAGATTCGGCTAGGCATTTGTTGTAGAGTTTGGAGAGAACAGGGGCCAGTTCAGCAGAGCATTTCTTTATTGCTATTACAGGTATAAGATCAGGCCCACAAGCTTTAGAGGTGTCAAGGCTTTTTATAATGTCTCTGACCTGGGATGGGGTGATGACCAGGTTATCAAGTGTGGCTTCAGTCCGCAATGGTAATTCAGGGAGAGGGTGGTTACCCGAGTCTAAAGTAGAGTTAGAAGCGAAACGCTGTGCGAGTAGTTCAGCCTTATCAGTGGCCGTGCAAACGACATCATTGTGGTTTGAAAGTGGGGGAATCGTAGATTGACCATTATTCACTACACTATTGTAGATTTTCCAGAAATCGCGAGTACCCAGTTTCTGTGACTGGATGCGTTTTTTTGTTAACTCATTATACCTTCTCTTCGCTTCGCCTATCACAGCCTTGCAATTGTTTCTTGACTCTATAAATGTATGCCTATTAGTAGCTGACTTATTGCGGCCGAATTTACGGAATGCTTGTTGCCTCTCAGAAATGGCAGCTGCACATTCCGAAGTGAACCATTGAGGAGAGTGGGGCTTGCTAAAGAATTTTCGCATGGGGACATAGGCTTCAATGCCTGCTTTGACCCATTCAGTTAATTCGTTTGCACACTGGTTGGCAGGGAGTAAGAAGGTTTCCCGCCATGGGGCGTCACTGATGTGGTCTCTGATTGACTCAAAATCAGCTTGCTCGTAGTATCTTGTTGTTTTGAGCAACGGTTCATCAGCTTTTGGACGACTTTTTAGTGTGATATGTATCATTAGCACAATGTGATCAGCATTCCCGAGTGGGCTATGAGCTTTCGTCACACAAGCCTCGGGTATTGAGGTCAAGAAGAGGTCTAGAAGTGAGGCTTGTTGATCCACACGATCGGGGATGCGGGTCGGAAAATCAACAGTCTGAGAGAGGGAGTGAGCTAAGGAGAAATTATACATAGAGTTGCCGGCTGCGTCAGTAAGGCTGGAGAATCCTAACCAGTCGCGGTGGTGGGCATTAAAATCCCCAAATACATGTATCTGGGCATTCGAGTCAATTAAGAGTGCTCTATCTATGCTTTCAGAGACAGAGTTTAGCAGAGTACAGTCCTGGGACGACGGGGAGCGGTATAGGAAATATAAGTAACTAACGTTGTGATGTAAAGTCAATCTAAAACACATGTAGTCGTAGTCATCTGATTCTAACCTATGTTCTCTAGTCAGGGGGAGGGTGTTCCGAACATAAACTCCTAGCCCGTGCATGTGTTTGTCAGAGTCTTTACGGTAGAGTGGGAGGTAGTCAGTCATGTCAAAGTGGTGAGAAGAGATTGAGGATTGGAGGTTAGTTTCACTAAGAGCTAGGATATCCGGGGAGTTTGTCAGGAGAAAGGTTTCTACGTCGTTGATGTTGGTTCTAAGTCCCCGGATATTTGAGAATGCAAGCCTCAAGGGCGGAGGCGAAAGTGTTGTTTGGGTGTCTGGTTTAGGTTTGATTTTATTTCTTTGTAATGGCATGTTTGATTTGATTATAGAGTGGATTGGCCAAGGTGGGTACTTGTATGGTGCCAATAAGCTCACACAACCAGTCCATTAGTCACGACCTGGTCCATGGGGGTTGTGGCCTCGGGAAAGCCCACCGTAGATAATTGCAGGGTCCCTTTCCATGCGCGACATGGCACATACAACTACCCACGGTATTATGCAACTGATGATGGAGCAGCCGTTCTTGGCGCTACCCAAGAGTTTGGGCTCCTGTCCTTTCAGTCGGAAACAGCAGCCAGACAAGCTGTCTAACCTGTACCCTCAACCTGTCGGAACAAGAGAGACCCAGACTGGTCATGTAAGACTTACTAACGAAAAAACTTTCCCCGAGTTGCCCAAATAGAGAGAAAGAGAACGGCGTTCATTGTCCTAGTAAGGAAACAAGGCTAGGCACTGAGTGTTTAGAGGCGTCCCAGCGCTGTTACCTCTGCGCCTGACTAATAAACAAAGAAGGAGTGCAAGGGCCGGCGATAGGTAGAACCTATCTACTCCTTAAGCAATTGTAGGTTTGCAAACCGGATACTTTGTTCGAGATTCCAACTCTAGGAAGGTTGTCGATCAGGACTAAGGAAGCCATCCTCCCCCAACAGTTTACTGCCACGGCGTAAGTAACTGGAAGAAGGTTTTTTGTCAGAGATTTCCTTCTCTTAGATGGATAGCCTTACAGGGTCTTACGGGTCCAACACTCCGAGAGGGGTAAAAAAAAAAGAAAATATTAAAAAATAGCCTGCACCCATGTACTAGTCGGGTATTTCCTAGCCCCCGCAGGTAAGGAAAAGAAAAAAATAAATAAAAAAATTCCATATAATATATATTATATATATTATATATATATTATATATATATATATATATATGTACATATGTAGATAGAATAAGTTCAATTGCATACTAAGAAGGGAACAGTAAGTTGAAAATAGGTTTCCCTCACTTCCCCCCCCCCTCTTTCAACCCCGAACGAGGTTTCGGTTTCTTCACTGCTAAGGCAGATACAAAATGTGTCTTTAACCAGACTAGCATGCTTAGCTTGGACGATATTCATCCCCTACCTACATTCGCTAGTGAACTACCCCCACCCACCCCTTTTCAAACTTGAACCCAAGTGACCCCTGCAGAATGTAGGCAAGAAAAGAGAAGAAACGATACAGAGTTTTGAACAGCCAAGAATCCTGGAAAAAAAATTATTTTAGCTAGATACTCATTGGATGTTAATACATGGATTAATTAAGAAAAAAATTCAGAGTAAAAATAATTGAGGATAAGGGTCAATTAGATTGTCAGAACATTAGGATTTGGGATGATGGTTTAAATTGAAAAAATGTGATATTTCAGAGATAGGCTAAACAAGAATTTGTAAACATTGGACTTGAAAAGGATTATGTTGTAGTCAGCAGGGAAGCAAACCCGTGGTATTGTGTTCTACAGACGAGTAGTTCTTGGAAATAAACTTTTCTTTTGGAAGTTACGTTTAGCTTTGGATACACAGATGAATAAATGAAACTTATCTACAGTTGTTGTAACGAGACGAGTTTTTGTTGTGAATGTTTTACGAGGGTAGCCATAGTTTGGAGCTCAGTTGAGCACTTACCATGAAAATAATGATAGAGGTGAGAAAAACTAGTAACTTCTATTCTGTGAGAAGAAAGCTGTAGAAAAGAGAACAGGATATTTCCTACAAGATTTTGAAGTCTATTTTGTACTCTGGCAAGGCAGAAAAGTGTGCTCTGAGTGGCACCTCCCCATATGTGGCACCAGTACTCCATCTTAGGACGTATCAGACTATTAAATAAGGAGAGGATTGTGTCAGGATTGAACTATCCAACCAATTTTACAGCAACCTGATTAATAGATTTGATTTAAGTCTTCTCATGTCATATCTGGAATGAAGGTCAGTACTAGAAACTTATTAAAGTAGAGGGCTTCCCCAATAAGAGAACCATTCATTTCAATTTCAGCAAAGTGAGGATCTCAGTATTGGTGGTGAAAGGAAACATGTTTGGTTTTAGTTGTATTAAAAGTAAACAGCTTTTCTGCATTGAACTACGTGCTCCAGGTCGGAAGAGACAGAACAGAAAGATCTTCATCATTAATGCTCTTCGAAGTGTTGCCATAGATGGTTGTCTCATCTGCATAAATGTCAACAAAAATTAAAAGATGATTTGAGAGATAATTGATAAAGATCAAAAAAAGGGTTGGGTCTAGAATGGATCCTTGAGACACACAATCATTGATAGTATCTGTTTCTGACTTCTGTCCATTAACGACTACTCTTATTAACCTAACACTTCTAAATTTATCACAGATTCAAACAACTTACTCATGATGCACTGGAGACTGATTGGTCCGTACTGAGATGCAGAAGATCGATCTCCAGTACATTTTAATATTGGGATGACTGAAAAGTTTTCTAAAATGAATGGAAGCATTTCTCCTTTAAGCAATGATTGAACAGCTTTGTAAGAATCGGAGCTAGTTCTGATAGCAGCTTCTGAAACACTATGATTGGAATGTTGTCAGGACCAGTTGCCTTGCTACAATCAAGATTCTTGATAAGTTTGGCAACATCCCAGACAGATATACGGATATCACTAAGTGTGTTTACAATCATAAGGGTACATTCAGGAGCACGGCAGCCCTGTTTACTATGGTTTGAATTTGATGCAAAGTTCTTTGCAAAGATTTTGGCTTCATCAGATGCTGAGGAAATCACATCTGGTCCATTAATGATTGTTGGAATAGTGGTTTAACATCTGTTCAGAACCTGTTTGTTATTTGCCAGAACTCTTGGGAACCAAGCTCTGCTCAGCCACTCTAGATTTAATGCATTAGCCATAGGACCTTTTAGCATGTTTTTATAATTCTTTTGCAGTGGTTGCAAGCCGTCCTAAAATTAGCTTTGTTTTCAGAACATCTGTTTCGTTTGAAGCAATTGAAATAATTATTTCTGTGAGGAATGGAAGCGGCAAATTCTATGGTGCAGTAAAGCTCACCGTTTTGTTATGTTGGAATTTCTTGGAGAATATAAAACTCTCAATACAAAAATAGACCTATCAGTTATAGCAGATGCAACGATAAAGAACACACTTTTTTTTACAAATGGAGTGAGAATTGGTTGATATGTAAGATCTGAGGCTGTGCCAATTTTATATCAAGTATCTATACACTCTGCGATGAAAAGGGACATCCAAGGTCTTTTTGAACTTTGTTTTGATCATAATTGAGACAACTGAGTGATCAGAAATAATGTCTGATTGAAAATTATATATGGTCGCCAGTTGAGCTCCACAAATTACATTATTGAAAAAATACCCTAAATGCATCTCCTACACTGATCAAATACAGAATAGACACTTATAACTTCTTTTAAATAGTAAATAATCCATTTTTAACACAAATAGGTCACGAATGAGTACATGATGACTGATTAAAATCTCGGACAATTACATAACTCGATTTATTTTAAATTACATTAATTCTTAAAGAATAAATAATTAATTTATTGTTACGACACATGTAAGAATGTTTTACATGTATTGTGTCATAACGATAAATTACATTAATTCTTTTAAAATAAAGCTAATCGAGTATTTGTTATTTTAAGTGTGAAAAAGTAAATTAAAGTCAATGACTACACTGACAATATTCATTGAAATAAAAAGTTAGAACATTAAAAATTATTTATTAATAAACAGAATTAAATTTTGAAAGAAAATGTCATATTTGAATTCTATTATTTCCTAATATATAAGAAAAATTTAAAAATAATAATTTTAAACATCTACATTGCTTTATTTTAATTTTTTTAATTCATACATTTTTTTAATTTATACATAAAAATATATCTTTAGTAAAGTTGTATTTTGTTTTATAAAATAATACATTTTCGCTAAGATTAAAAAAAATGATCTCTTTATAGTATGTGATCGTTGCTTAAAAAAATACTGAAAATTTAATTAAAGTTGGTTGATTTCCTGAATTTTGATGAATTTTAAGGTGAAGGTGGGTATAAATGATGGGAATTTTTTTACTACAATCAACAGAACAAAAAAGGGTAAAAAAAACAGATGTAAAACAAATAAATGTTAGCAAAGGCAAGTTAAGTTACTCATCTACCTACCTGGATAATTTTATTTGGTTTTTAACTTATTTTAAAGGGTGGTTTTCTTGTTCAAAACAGTCGGTGTTGACTGCTCGAAAAGAAATTCAAAATGGAGGCTAGCCCATACCCAGGACTTGAAAATCGATAAAAAAATCGAAAACTAAACAATACACTGATAAAAACTCATATAATAAATGTCAACAATCAAGCGAAAATGTTATGTTCTATCAATTTCTATCAGTATATTGATTTTTTATCGATTTTTAAGTCTTGGCCATAATGATAAACTTCTACCTTCACAACTATTTATTAATACATAAAAATAAAACTTTAGTAAAAGTGTATTTTGTTTTTAAAAAATAATACATTTTCGCTAAGATTTTAAAGCTGGGGGGGGGGGTAAAATATTTTTTACATTTTGGAAATCAGCCATTGATTTTGCACGTACCTAGATTATCTTTCAAATAAATTATATCGCCAAAAGTAACGTTTGCCGAAGTAGGTTTTTCATTTTCGACTTGGCCAAACTAGAATAACGTGCAAGTATAGAATAATACAGAAAATATATTAATTACTGTATAAAATTATAATTAAGTTTAATCAGATGATCTTAATGTGCGAAAATCTGAGAATTAAGAAACAATAAAAAAGATTAAATTGAATTCAGTTGAATTTCTTTGTTGATTGCATCAAATTTAAACATTTACAACGAAAAGCTTTTTAAAACTTTAACATAAAATTTAGTCGTAAAGTTAGAATAGTATACAACGTTAAAATAAATAGTCTAGTTTAAACCCCATTATTTACATGTGTTAACTATTCTGTCCCTACACTTGAAAGACTTTTTGAAACTCGAAATTCAGTCATAAAATGAACGCAATGAAAACAATTTCGGTAGTTGTTGAACTTACCTTTATGTATTTCTTTCATCTTTTGTTATAAAATGAAATTGATATAATAATCAAATGTTAAGATTTTAAATCTAAATTTCTTCTTGAGGTGAAATATAAATTATTTTCTTATGAAAGACATAGAAGAGTGAGTCAAAAAGGGAGATAATGTAGCGGTCGGACATAGGACCTATTTCTTCTTGTCCCCTGTGAGCAAATTGGTCATACACTGACCAATCGGCTTGCAGGGCGTATGCTTTCCTAGCTGTTTCCAAACGGACTACTTTGACAATTGAGTCTAAGGACGAAATCACCAGAGAGAAACAAGACGCGATCGAGGAAACATCATCTCTCCTGCATGACCATCGTTCCAGCTGCCGTCACAACGTTGACGCTTCCTTTGATTTCCCTTTCTGGACACTGTCCAATATTTTGTTACTTTACCAAATAGTAAAGTAACCCTTTTAATAAATCATATTTCGTATGTTGTTATACAGTGTTTGTTTGCTTGATTCAATTTCGTGCATATATGATGTAAGAAACATTCCTACAAATGGTGACTCCCGACATTTAAAAAAATAAATAAAATTACACGATTTTGAGTTAGGCAAATAAAAAAAAACATTCGAAGTATTTCAACAGCGAAACGATAAAAAAAACTCCAGCTTTTGAAAGAGTCAACAAACAACAACGAAAAGCAACAAAAACAACTAAAGAAAATCTTTCGCGACAAAGGAAATACAATACTTTCTGATATATTTATAAAAAAAAAATTTTCAATGAAAATCAACAAAATACCTTCCAAAAAAAAAACATCAACAGCGCTAAGAATTCGCGAAAAACAGAGATCAACAAATTGAACAAAAACTTTCCACGAAGCAAAAAAAATAAAAATAAAAATATTTCATTAAAAAAGGTAAAGAGAATCCTTTTGAACATAAAAATATAATTTTCTTAAAAATAATGATATTTTTCAACAAAAACAACAGCAAAAAAAGTTTGCTTAATTACAACCATATAAACAAAAACAAACGCGCGTCTACAACTTTTACTTCCTCAAAAGATTTCAGTCGTCTTCAACAAGTCAATAAAAAATTTTTTTTATAATATTCAATTTTTATTCAAATTTTTTTTAAACAAATAAAGGTCCTTCAAGACGTGAGTACACACATTTTTACACAAACAAATATTCATACATTTCTTCTTTTTACTCTGTATATTTATCTTTGGCTCTCAACATAAATATTTTCTAATTCATTTTGTTTTCACTCTACTGTTTCCGTAATGTTTTGTTCCCCCATTTTTCGAATTGATTTTTTGGTCTGTTGATTAGGAGTAACCCCCCACCCCCACCCCACCCGAAAGATGGGCAGCACAGTACCTGCCTTTACCGACGACGTTCAAGTTTGGTTCACTCATAGACCTACCACCGCGTCTGACTCTCGGCCGCAGACTGAAGTCTCTTCGTTTTCTGCCACCGCTAGAGACCCGAGCCAATCAGTCACGTCTGTTGCTGTACTTGCAGCTATAGAGCGGCTAACCCGAGAGGTTGGTACGTTATGTATGAGGTCGCAATCGCCCAGACGCCGCCACTCTAACCAGCCAGGACTATGCTTTTATCATAGTCGCTTTGGCACTCATGCACGGCAATGCAAGAGCCCCTGTTCATTTACGAACCAGGGAAACTGATTTCTGGAGACTTGAGCACGACACCGTCTTCACTGAAGCTACACAATCGTGCACTTTTTATTTATGACTCCATTTCCCAGTCACACATTAGCCGCTTGCAGCATTTGGCCACTGAAACTCCTCAAAGAGAAACCACCAGTGTCGCCTATTACTCTACAAGCGGTAAATCATTCACCAATTCCCACGTACGGTCAAATTTCTCGTCCTTTGGACTTGGAATTACACAGAGACTTCACGTGGGTATTTACTGTGGCTGATTTACCGTACCCCATTCTAGGCTCGGACTTTCTGCACCACTTTAATCTTTTAGTGGACATGTGCAGACATCGGTTGATAGATGCTAATACGGAACTTTCCGTCTGTGGTTTGAAAACAAACACCCAATCTATCAGCCCGGTATTTTTTATTGCCGCTACCGATGACCCATACCAGACACTTCTACACTCCTACCCGGAGTTGACTAACCTAAATTTTGTTGTGAGCAAACCCACTCACTCAACAAAACACCACATTGAGACCACAGGAGCTCCTGTGTTCTCACACCCTCATCGCTTACCAGCAGAGAAACTAAAAGTGGCAAAGGCGGAATTTAACCATATGCTGCAGCTGGGAATTATATGCCCCTCGTCCACTCCATGGGATTCCCCTTTGCATATGGTCCTGAAGCGCTCCGGTGATTGGCGTCAGACTGGGGACTATCGACGACTCAATGCCATGACGGTACCTGATCGTTACCCAATCCCACATATACAGGATTTTGCTTCATCTCTGCACAGTTGTAAGACCTTCTCCAAACTGGACTTAGTAAAGGCTTACCATCAGATTCCACTGAATCCGGCCTACATACCCAAAACAGCAGTATCAACTCCATTTAGAGCATTCGAATTCTTAACTATGCCTTTCGGTTTACGAAACGCAGCTAGTACCTTTCAACACTTCATGGACGAAGTAGTGCGAGATCTCGACTTTGTCTATAATTACATAGACGACATTCTTATGGCAAGTGCCACTCATCTCCGCTTACTGTTCGAACGGTTTCAACATTACCAGGTGAGGATTAACCCTGGTAAATGTGCACTTGGTGCTTCGTCACTAGTTTTCTTGGGCCACACGATCAGCCCTGAAGGCATATCTCCCTTGCCTGAAAAGGTTAAAGCTCTACAAGACCTTCAACCACCCACTTCACTTCGCCAACTACAGCACTTTCTGGGTCTGTTAAATTATTACAGACGCTTTATCCCACACTGTGCAGATCTGTCTCCTATTTCCGACCTGTTACGTAACAGGAAGAAGAAAAACGAGCAGATTTCACTGAATGATGTTCAGCTGAATATATTCAATGAAGTGAAGCAGAAACTAGCGACAACATCCTTGCTTGCACATCCTGTTTCCGATGCCCAGTTTTCACTGGTCGTTGACGCATCGGGCACAGCTGTAGGTTCAGTGTTGCAACAGCAGCACTAAGGCCAACTGCAACCTCTCGAATACTTTTTGAGACAACTGAAACCGGCAGAACAACGTTACAGTACGTTTGGCCGTGAACTCCTGGCAATGTACCTCGCAGGGAAACACTTTCAGCATTCACTCGAGGGCCGTCAATTCGTGATCTACACTGATCACCGTCCACTTACATATGCACTGCGTGCTAAGCCGGACAAATATTCTCCTCGCGAAACTCGCCACTTGGATTTTGTTTCGCAATTTACCAACAATATCCGACATATCTCTGGTGAACAGAATACTGCGGCAGACACCTTGTCCCGCCTTCCTATCAATTCTCTGTCCTAACCTTCGGATATCGATATCCAACAGATGGCCTTAGACCAGTGACGTCTGGACACTTTGGATCTGTCGTCACCTGAGTTTGCAACTTGAAAATTCAAATACCTGCCTGTGCCCACGTCGGACACGCAGATCATCTGTGACACTTCAATAGATTCATCTCGCCCCTTTGTTCCACTGACTCATCGTAGGGTTGTTTTTGATACCCTTCACAACTTGGCACACCCCGGACGCAAAGCCACAGTGAAGCTGATTTCAGCAAGATTTTTCTGGCCAAATATGAGGCGTGATATCACTGCCTGGACACGTTCCTGCGTATCCTGCCAAAAGTCAAAGGTGCACAAGCATATCTGTGCACCCCTTGGAACATTCAGCACCCCAGATGCTCGGTTCAGCCATGTTCATATTGATCTGGTTTGACCATGGCCTGTCAGTCAGGGATTTACTTATCTCTTTACTTGCATAGACCGTGTTACACGGTGGCCTGAAGCCATCCCTCTAAGTGACATTTCGGCTGAATCCGTAGCGCGAGCCCTTATATCAGGCTGGATATCGCGCTATGGAGTCCCATCAACTATTACCACCGACCGTGGTGGACAGTTTGAATCCCACCTATTCCAGGAACTTTCAAAGATTTAAGGGATTAAACGTACCCGTACGACCAGCTATCACCCAGCTTCCAACGGGATGATAGAACGCTTCCATCGCCAATTGAACGCCGCGTTGTGTGCTTATCTTGACCAGCAGCGATGGAGCGAGTATGTACCAATTGTCCTCCTTGGCTGTCGCGCTGCGATCAAAGAGGATCTCGGATACTCTCCAGCCGAATTTGTCTATGGACTACCTCAATCGTTGCCGGGTCAGATGCTGGCCCCGATAGATTTAACGGCAACGGACCCGAGCTCTGTACACTGACAGACTGCAAGCTTATTTTAATGAGCTCCCACCGATGAACCCTAAGCAACAGACCATAAAATCTTCGGTCCCTAAAGACATTGCTTCGTGGACTCATGTTGTTCTTAGAAAGGACTCTGTAAAAGCCCCTCTAACTCCACCTTACACTGGTCCTTATCGTGTACTTTCACATACTGATAAGCTATTCACTATTGATATTGGTGGCAAAAAAGAAACAGTATCAATAGATAGGGTTAAAAGAGCCTTTTTAGACACTAAAACACTAGAGCCACATATTCCCCCTACTTACACATTGCATACACCAACTATGCCAACAGTAAACAGAAACATAAATTCTAAAGACAAGCATATCACCACCACATGCAGTGGTCGGCGAGTACATTGGCCACAAAAAAGCTTTGTAAGACTCTATATATATAGAATTAGCTTTTTTTGATCCTTTGTACTCTATCGTAATATTTTCAGACACACAAAAAGAAAACACTTCTTTATTGGAAAATCCTAAAAACATAAAAAAAAAAATTTCATTCTGCTTTCGTAAAAAACATTTTTCTTCAAAATCAATTTTTCAAAACTAAACAACTTTTCACCGAAAAGTAAAAGAACAATCTTTCACAACAAACAACTTTTCTGAAAAAGTAAAAAACAATTTTTCAAAAAAACAACTTTTCACCGAAAAGTAAAAGAACAATCTTTCACAACAAACAACTTTTCTGAAAAAGTAAAAAACAATTTTTCAAAAAAACAACTTTTCACCGAAAAGTAAAAGAACAATCTTTCACAATTTTTTATTTTTTTTGTTGTTTCTCACTGCTACACTTCCTTTTATTTCCTTCGGCTTTCAGCCTAAGCAGGAGGTTATGTAGCAGTTACCTCCTTCTTTCATCCATAACTGCACCAGCTGGCCGTTAGGTGTCGCTTATTCACCGACAGCTGGCGTTCAGAAGCGACACCAGAGTTATCTGCCCTTCTGAATATAAAAGCCGGTACAGAAGAAAAATCAACCTCTTTTTCATTCAACAGCCTCGCAGAGACAATCCCTCGGCATAGCTGGGACGCATCGCTGAGAGCACCAACGAGGAACCCGGAAAAACCTTTGTTCTCCCGCTACCGTAGTCTAACTCAAAGACTACTACTATCTTCACTTGAAGAAAACACACGGGCAGCCAGAGAACCTTTACATTTTTCCTCTTCCTCAACCGGACACCGTCTACTTCTCTCTTCTACCTGTACTAAACGGTATAGGTATCCTCTGTCAATAAACCTTCTATTGTGTTGCCTGTTACTCCGTTGTTCGTTCAATTCATTTCGTAAGGAAGGGACAAACCATCCCTTCCATTACAAACATACACAGACATGAAGAAGTAAATAAACACTAATAATGAAGACAAATATGGGACTTTAAATATAAATGTTACATTTTTCTCCAGGGAATGGAGAAGTTGTGCAGAGTTTAGGGGAGGCCGGATATAGTGTACCCAGGGTGAATTGGCAACCAGGTATGGTACATCTTTTGACCCTAGCAAATGTAGAAGGAGGTGAACCTGACGAGGGCAACACAGACGAGACAGCTTTGGCTGAGGGCAACGGGTGTTGTGTCCAATTGGGTGAAGAAGGGCGACTGGAGAAGATTGATCCCCATGCAACGCCGATAGGTACGTATATAGTATGCGCACCGGGGCGGTGATAGGTACGTATATAGCACGTGCAGCGGGGCGGCGATAGGTACGTATATAGTATGTGCACCGGGGCTGCAATAGGTACGTATATAGTATGCACACAGGGGCGGCAAGTGGTACGTATATATTATGCAAACCGGGGCTCGATATGTACGAATATAGCATGCGCACCAGAGCGCCGATAGGTACGTATATAGTATGCGTACCAGAGCGGCGATAGATACGTATATAGTATGCCCAATGGGGTGGCGATAGGTACATATATAGTATGCACACCAGAGCGGAATAAGTACCTATATAGAAGGCGCATATAGAGGCAGTACTTTTTATAGAAATATGTCATACTTTTGCCCTGGTCTACAAATGAGGAATGGTGGGGAAGTGACAGCTTTCGCAAAAGGCAAAGGGAGAAAGTAGCGGTGAAATGGGGCGACCAGGGAAGAGAAAGATAGAAAGATAAAGAGACGGCTATAGAGAGAGGGAGAGAAATAGAAGTTTGAATATAAAGATCTTACACAAGCAATTTTTCTACAATTATGTGTTTTATGACCCCGAGCAACGCCGAGAAGCCCCGGTAGTCAACAAAAAGCCAGAGAAAAACAATATACGACGTTTCACTGAGCAACAATTATTTATTCACATAAAAAAATTACACGAAATGAGGCACAAGACCAATTAAAGGGGCGGGTAAAGGTTCGGTCCATACTAACAAAAAGAACTAACCTAGCTAGTTTCATTTAGGACCATCATTCACCAAAATACAACATTTATACTATACATCCTTCTTCACCAATTACAAAAAAGAATTCATACTATGACTATCCTACTTAAAACCCATATATACAATATATGTAATGGGGGTTTTGGAAAAAAAGAAAAAAGAAAACTAACCCAAGTTAGTAAAAAGACCCCCCACTACTAATCTGTGGCAGATATGCAGATTTACCAGTCAAAAACGAAACGAAAATTGATGCAGGCCCCAACGCTTTATTACTAACTCCTCCTTCGAAAATATCGAAGGGTGACCTGCATCTGTGGCAAATCACGCTATCTGTCATTTAAATAGGGAGGAAAAAAATAATAAAATGGGCCCTAATGAAACTCATCCATACATTAGCTAAGTTATGGACTTGGCATAACTGTTACGGGGGACATATATTAACCTATAAACGGGTCTTCAACAACGTTCGTTTTTGCAAACCAATATTCTATGCCTAAGGCATGTCTAAATACCACTCAATGCCAGCTACTGTCACTCTACAAACACGCGCCACTCTCTCCCATCTATCACCAAAATCTACCGACGAGAGTTTCGCCATATCAGCCCTAATGCGAATCTTCAGCAAATTCGAATAAGGCTGACAGGAGTGAAGGTCTCACCGTCGTAGACAACTTTCAAGCGTGTAGACCATATAGCTCGTCTCGCAATCGCTAGTAAGCTTAAAAAGACAAAACGTCTCTGCCTATCTGTTGTCGGTGCCAAGTTGCTACAGACATTAATTGGGTCTAGGTAGAAAGACGTTACGTTCAGAATGCGAACCATGAGACCTCCAAGAAACTTGATCAGCGGCACAACGATGCAACAATAAAAGAAGGCGTGACTCAAAGTCTCGTCTTCGTCACCGCATCATACGCAAGTAGGCGAGTTTCTCAAGCCAGCTGCGTGAAATTTCTTGCCGACCCAGAGGACATTTCTTATCATCAGCCAGGCTAAAGAAGCTTCGTCATTATCGAAACATCTTGACCCAGGCGCCCACGGCCAGATTGAGCGTAGTTCCCCCTTCGTCAAACGGAGTCCCTCAATCTTATCATCTTGAACAGATCCCCGCACTATAACCCGATATAATGCCTTTCAGGACAACAGCTAGGTGTCAGAGAGGCTTTCTTTCACCCGTAAAAGGAACTTCAAGGCACGTTGACACTCACGATAAAAGGAGCACTCGCCTCGGGGCAACCTGTGTGCCTCCCCCTCATCCAAGTGCACACTTTTCAAAGCCGGAAGGCTTTCTTAGTGTCTTCTTTCCAGAAGCTACCGTTTTCCTCACATTGTGAACACATTCGATCCAGGTAATATAGCCGTAGCGTATGTTGACGAATCTCAATGCTAAGCATACCCAGACCGGCCTCAGAAGGATGCAGATAACAGATCTCGCGCCGAACCTTATGGGACCGGCCAAGCCATAAAAACTTGAACAGGGCCCGGTGCAATCCAAGCAGTGTATCCGACGGGAGTGGAAGCACTGATAGACGATATAGGATGAGTGGATAGATGTGAGAAACACACACTTCCGCTCTCCCCTTAAACGAAAGATTTCTACGGGTCCACAGACCAGCTGCGGCCTGAATCGCTTTCAGTACATCCGACCAATTTTTTCTCCAGCTGAAGATCCGGACCAAACCAGACGCTGAGTAACTTGCACGGCCCGTCAGTCTAGCTGAAGGGTCCCTGTAGGGATACACCCTTCCAGGCACCGATGCGCAAGCCCACCGACTTGTCGCAGTTAATTAAGGCTCCTGTTACCGTTTCACACATTCTGATTTCTCTGTCGACGACATTAATCTCGGCACTGCTCGTTACAAGCACTGTTACATCGTCAGCATTGGCGGAGTACTTTAACGTGGTGCAAGCACCTGTCAAAGCAATTCCGCGTAAGACCGGATTCACTATTAGCCTGTGAGGGAAAGGCTCCAACACAAGCACATAGAGCATCGGTGAAAGAGGAGAACCCTGACGAATTGATCTGGATAACTCAAAGGGCTTAGATCTCAAACCATTCACCTCCACCAGCGAACTGGGGTTTGCATACAAGAGGCGTATCCAAGAGCGAAACTGAGGGCCAAAACCAGCCGAATACAAAACAGCCTCCAAGTAACAATGGTCCACCCTATCAAATGCCTTGGACTGATCTAAATTGATCCGTGCAGCTTCTGAGTCAACTTTTTCAATGATCAAGCGTAATGCATGCAAGTTATCCTTAATAGTCCTACCCTTCACAGCACAAGTCTGTTAAGTACTGAGGTATAGACCCGTTCCTAAACCAAGAGTTAAATTAAACTGTCAGCAAGGGTACAAAAATGTGCGACAGCCTCAAATACACTTCGTAGGGAAAACCATCGATCTCCGGAGACTGATCCAGGCCGACATGACCCAAGGCTTTCTGAACTTCTTCCTCTGTTATACAACCTTCGCACCTAGCCGCTTCGGTCGCCTCCAGGCGAGAAAAGTCAGCTAAATAGGGGTCGAAATGTGCAAATGACAGACTGGGCTCCCTGGTGAAAAGATCTTGAAAATGAGACCGAAACGCCTCCAAAATACCTTCCTTTGTGGTCACGGTACGTCCATCCGGCAATGTGACACATGCGATATGTCGGTCTGTAGCACGTTGCCGCTCATCTGCACGCAATTCAGGTGTCATATTTGCTGCTTCCTGAGGCATTCGTTTTAACCTAGCCCTAACTACTGAAGCCTGGTTCTTCTTGCTAGCCAAAGAGGCCAGCTTCGCCATAAGTATAATTACGTTAGTGCTATCCCCCGCCTCCACCGCCCGATCTAATCTAGTTTCTAGTGTCGCTTTTTCTGCCCTCGATTCTAGGTTGAGTCGTCGGTTAAAGTCGGCAGAAAAGGACCTAATTACTTTCTTAAGTTTCATCCACCGCTTATTTCCAATTATATCATCCGTCATTTCCCGCAATATTGTTAGTATTAGCTGTTCCTGGTAACCTTTCACATCGAACAACGACGTGTTGAGTGTCCAGTACCCAGCCATTCTAGGTTTAGGTCTAAGTTTACACGAACCCGAATAAGTCGGTGATCCGAGTAAACTATATTATGAAAACTTGAACATTCTAATACTCCTATGTCGACTCTCCTAATTAAGAACCGGTCGACATAACTCGAAAGTTGTAACGAACCGGAGCCGCGGCGGCTAGTTGTCCAAGTCCATACTACTTCACGGGGCTTCTCATTTCAGAATTTATCGACAAGATCAAACTTATCGAGAAACTCACGAAATGCTTTAGCATCCCGATTTTGGTAAGTACCCCTAAAAACATTACCCAAGCGATCTAAATCGGGATCCAGTACCGCGTTCCAGTCTCCCGCTAAGATAACTGTCCGAGAAGTATTCATGAACTGCTCGATTCGTCGAAAAAAGGGAGCAAGCTCAGTGTGGCTATTGGGCGCATAAACCCCAATAAATCGAAATGCCATATCGTTTATGGTAACATCCAGAACGCAAAGCCTTCCTTCCGGATCCATGAATCAAGGGATACACGACGCATCTAAGGTGTGCTTTACTAGCCAGGAAACACCTCTCGAGCGATAATCGAAGTATGCTGAATAGACACGAAAGTCCCTAGTCAGCGCACCGTGATAATCACTTGGAATAAAGTGGGTCTCCTGAATACATGATATATCCACTCGAAGCTGCTGAAGGTCCTGTCGAACTCGAATTTTTCAAGAACCGGCCTTCAACCCCGGACATTCACACTAGCCATAAAAAGGTGCCTTAGGGTTTGGTTTCAGAAACGAACATTGATGGGGTCATGGTGCCGACTGCTCTTCCCATGGAGTAAGTGGCCATCTCATCACTGATAGAGCCATCCTGGGACAAACTGCCGACATCAAGGGGAAATATTAATTTGGCTGCTCTGTAAAGGGAGGGGTGTAACAAAACAAGGACCCTCCCAAGGCATTTTTTCCTTAAATTTTTTAAGGTTTATACTTTTTGAAATAACTACAGGAGGCGAGATGTCGAAAGTAATATTCGCTTCCTGTAGTATTCGCCACACAGATTTGGCTTTGTCTGTAAACCTAATGACCGTAAGAACTCGGGGGAATTGGGGAAATTGTATGAGGTCTTCTACCGACTTTTCCCCCACCTCAGTAAGATTGAGTAGTTTTTTGAGGTCCACAAGATGGTGACCTTTCGCTCTATTGACTACCTCCGTAAAAATTCTGCACATGTCTCCCCTGGAAGAAAAAATGATCTCTTTTTTGGAGGGGTGTGTTTGTTGAACATTTCTGGTGATGGAGAGAGGGAGGTGATGTCCGTTTTCATTGGGGAATGTGGCGGAGTGGGTCGGAGGGCATCCTTAAAATATGGTGAAGGGGGCGGTGTTTGTGACTTTTGGTGGGAGGAGGGTGGTGTGTTTCTGGGAGTGTGATGGGGGAAACAAATGGTGATGGTCTTGGGGAGATGGTCCTTTGTTTTTTGGGTGTGGGACTTAGGGGAATGAGTTTATACTCTGTGCTCTTTACGGGAGCGGTGACTGGCGGCGGCATTTTACGGGGGTTGGTTTTAGCAGGAGCAGGGGAAGTAGGTGAAGTTGGAGGACTTTTTGGTTTTGGGGCTACTTTGGGAGGAGAATGAGGGCTAGATCTTGTATTGCCCCTGAGATCTTTGTTTAGTTTGACAATCTCGACAAATTTCGCGCTACCTGAGTCTTTTGAGATATTCACTTCCTCTTCGTGTTTTCTCATTAAATCAAGAGACTCTCGACCAGGTGTCTTCTTTCCAGTGACAACGAACCATTCGTTTTCTTTCCTTTGATCACTTTCAGATAGGTCAGGGAACACCGATCTTTCCTCTCCCACTTGAGCAACCGACTGCAAATTCTTGGGTCTCCCAGCTGCTGCCATTCTTTGTTCCACAACCTTTGGTCCCAAATGTTCGCCCACTCTATTCTTGGGATTGGCTGATATCCTCTTCTCTGGACATTCGATTGTAAGATGGCCAATGCAACCACAGTTCCAACAGGACGGCCTTCTCTCGGCGACAATGAGAGGTAGCTTGTCCTCTCCGACCTGGATAAAATACGGTATTTCTCCGAAGGCTTTCTGATTAAGCATTATATCATAGTGCCATACCAACACATATTTGTCGCAATTAACCGCCATTAGATCGCCGTATTTAAAAAAAGAAGCCACGACGTGTTCTCCCTTAATATAAAAAGGAACGTGAAACACCGAAATCGTGGTTCGTCTTCTTCCTCTATACTCCGTTCTTAGCACGTAATCATTCGTGATGATGTCTGTTTTGGACAATTTCAGGCACTCCTCTTCGGTAGAAAATAAGGTTTTCCAATGGCAATATCCTTTCGTTTTGATTATTTTCAGGGGCCTATGACCCACGGACGCAAACAATTTAGTAACAATTTCAACAGATGCTCGAACAACCTTTTTGTCTTTTTTTTGTCTCTTCCAACTTTGGAATGTTCACGACGAGTCCGTCGTCAGTAACAAGGTCTTCATACTTTTCCATGTTCTTCTTGAACTCTTCAATATAAATAGTGACTGCCGGGGGTTTAACCCATCCCGAGGGGCCTGGTGTAGGTTGAGGTGTAGCCTCAACCGCCCCTTTCTCCATAGTGACTGTCTTGGTGGGCACATGGCAAGGCGTTGCCATGGCCAGTAGGGAAAAAACGGCACTAATAGGCCGGGGGGAAAAAAACTCTAAAAGGAAAAGAAAAAAAAATGAACTTGTAAAAATATTTCGGCAATATTAAAACAGATACCGAATACCAATAAAATAATCAACAGTCAACAATAACGTGATGCAATAACAATAATAGTAACAATAATATATGAAGCGCAAACCATCAAACAAGAAGCCAGAGAAAAACAATATACGACCTTTCTTCACTGAGCAACAACAAACTCTTCAATCAAGAGTACAGTTTTTATACTGTTAAATCCCCCCCCTATGCAAATTGACTCCCCACCAGAGCCATCCAGCGGTAAGAGACTCCAAACAGCAAATCTGCAGCCATCAATAAAGAAAACTTTACTCACCATACGTTTGAGTGGCAAATAAAAAAGAACATTGTTACATCTAAGATTTAACTTAAAAAGTGAACCGTTGTAAAAACGATAACTTGTCACAAACTTCAGAATCCTTCTACATTGAATCCTTCATTCCAAATTAATTCTTTTTTCCACAAGTTTTTCATAGAGTTTACATGTAATTTGTCTAAACAAAGAAGATTCGCATTTTTGATGGGAGTGATTTAACTGAGGATCTCCACCTACAATAATACCCACAATTATTTCAAAGAAATTATGAAAAAGGACAGTTTTTTAAATGTCTTTAAAAACGTTATATTGTCTAGAAGTGTAAACGTTACTATTGGCGACATAAATTATTTTAAAGAAAATACAGTTGGAAAATTAGTCAAAAACAATTTATTTAGGCTTAACTATTCATGTATAACCTATTTTCGTTAAAAATGTAATATTTATTTAAAAATGTAATATTTATTGAAAACTTTTATTATTTAAAAGAAGTTATAAGCAATTTAATTTACCGTAAATAATAGTTATGAGTAAAACAATCAGGTTATGTATTTACTTCCTGTGAATAATCAAGATGGCGGAACACAGATTATTTTACTCACAACCACTATTTCTAATAGTAGTTGACAGTTTCACAAAATGGCTGGAAATATTAAAATGTAAGAAACCAACGTCGCAAGTAACAATTGTTTAGTATGGACGTTGGAAGTAGCAATTGTTTTGTCCAAATTGTTCACACGTTTTTGGGTCGTGGACAGTATACTATTGAACAAAGGTTATTCAAGCCGTCCAGCAAAATATATATGGATCCTAGACCACGGTTGGTCAGTTTTCGGCCAGGGTCTGAATATTATAGGTGTATTTTCTGCTTAAGCAGAACCTTTATATAATTTCACCGTATTTTCAATATCTTTGTTCATGTTCGTGAAATATACATAACTTCACATGAGACTTTTCATTCTCAAAATGCCCGGCTGACCGAGAAAATTCTCTTCGAATTATTGTTTAATGCACCAGAAATAAGCACTCGATTGCTGTACATCATAACATCATCACAGATCGAATACACTTCCGAGATTAATCAGTGTTTTTTTTATACTCATTTTAAGTTCTGTAAGAAATAGTAATTTATCCGAGTGTTACAGAAAGCTTATTAATGATGGAACACAATGTATTTTTTTTACCACAGCTTCAATTTTTAGAGAGGAAATCACTGTGTCTTCAATGGCGTCAGTATATTTTGGGATCAGTCTAGATAATCCGTCGACATGAATGATTTTTGATTATGGGAGATACTCTATTTTGTAATTTTGGAGAATGGTTACACATTTCTGTGCTTTGTTCGCAGTAATTTCCAATGCTTCTTTCTCTAATTGCACACCTTTACAAAACCGCCTCCAATTTTGTTACACATCCAATTATGACGTAATAACTAGCATCATTAGCTATAATGCATAAAAAATAATTCAGATGCGAGAATATATTTATATATTTATTCTGACGTCCAGACCGAATCTTTTTTATTCGATAGCTCGTTATGAGGCGCTCGCAAATTGTAGTAATTTGCTAACCCAAGAAAACTTTGAAATGACGACATGTTTTCGAGAAACTAGTATATTTTTTATCGAACTAGTTCGCTCTGGGTCTGGTCTTTGATTGTCCTTGTCTACAATTTGACCAATATATTTTAGTTATTTCATGAAAAAATAAAATTTCTTCACCTTCAATTATAAACCATAGATTTTTTTACATACTTCATGTACATATAATTTCAGTTGCTCCGTTATTTTATCTCTTCTGGAATAGACATAGGATAATCGTTTAGAAAAATTGGCACACACAAAATTCTTTACTTTTTTTAAATAGAAAACTGTAGGCGAAGCCAATTTGCTGTATTCAACCTTCCATTTCGATTTTAGTTCCATGGCAATTTTATCTAATGTCGCAAATTGAACATTTCTTTAGAAAACTGGTTTAATATTCAGTTTTAGTTCAAAGTTTGAATTTACTTTTTACATCTTTTCAATCAACCAGAAAATTTTTTCTTTCTTTAGCCTGTTCGGGTCGAGGGTTGTGTTCCCCCGATTATAAACGTGTAAAGTTGAATCAAGCAATGTTGCATGCAAAGACAGGGTAATAATTAATAAACAAAATGAAGTAGTTCAAATAACGTTTATTGAACGTGTGTGTACGTGGAATGGTGAAGTGTGTGATGTATGCATGTGTGTCGATGGAAAAACAGTTCTTGAAAAGGTATAAGAAGAAATGAATCCGGCGTAGGAAAAGTCTTTGAAAGCCGTACACAAAGAAAATGAGTTGAGAACTCTTACCGTTGTTTGACCACGTGTTGACGGAAGAAACGTGTGTTGGTAGTTGTTTTGCCGAGACCAGTTCAAGAGAAAAGCGTGAGACGAAGCGCTAGTGTATTAGCGTCGTTCTGCCGAGGCCAATCGACCAGAAGAGAAAAGTGAAACGGAACGCTAGTGTCAGCGTCGTTCTGTCGAATCTGGTCGGTGAAGAAGAGAGATGGATTTTCCGTTTGCAACGGTTTTTATAGTCAGAAGGGCAGATAACTCTGGTGTCACTTTACAGTGCCACCTGTCGGTGAAAAAGCGACACCTACCGGCAAACCGGTGTAGTTATGTTTTGAAAGGAGGAGGTAACTGCTACAAGGACTCCCCCCCAGATTGAAAAATATTGAAAATATTATTCAATATGTACAGTTGTAGATGAGAAGCATTCTTTGTGGGTATGTCTGTTTTGCTGTTGAAAATTAGAAAAAAGTAGTGTGCACGCTACTTATTTCTGTTTCTGTATTGAATGATTGATCGCAAGTGCGTCTGCGGAATTGAGTGTTTGTAACGCATGTGGATCTGCGTGTTGTTTGCATGCAATTGGGTCTGCATCAAGTTTGAGCGCAAGTGAATTTGCACTTGTTGGTGGCGTTGTTCATGTTGATTGGTCTGCGTGATGCAGAGCTGATGAACGAACTTTGAATTGTTAGTGTTGTCCGGGAATGTTTGGTGCTTGGGTCTGCGCGGTTGTTGATGAGTGAGCACAAGTGGGTCTGTGCGGTGTTAATGAGCGAGCACAAGTGAATCTGTGCAGTGTTGATGAGCGAGCACAAGTGAATCTGTGCAGTGTTGATGAGCGAGCACAAGTGAGTCTGTGCAGTTGTTGATGAATGAGCACAAGTGAGTCTGTGCAGTTGTTGATGAATGAGCACAAGTGAGTCTGTGCAGTTGTTGATGAATGAGCACAAGTGAGTCTGTGCAGTTGTTGATGAATGAGCACAAGTGAGTCTGTGCAATTGTTGATGAATGAGCACAAGTGAGTCTGTGCAATTGTTGATGAATAAGCACAAGTGAGTCTGTGCAGTTGTTGAGTTTGTTCATGTTAATTAGTCTGTGTTGTGGAACTGATGAACAAACATCTAGTTGTTGAAATCGGTGGTACACTATGGTCAAAATCAGATGCACAAATGTCTGCAAGTGAGTTAGGAGGTCCAAGTGGGTCTGTACTGGTGTTGGTGCGCGTCGTTCGAGTTGATGTGTCCCCAGTTGATCAACGAACGTCCAGTTGTTGAGTATTTAGTCATGCTTGTGCAGTTGTACTCATTTTGAACTGGTGTGATTTCTTCCATAGTGTCGTCAGTGATGTCCGGAAATGTTTGGTGCTTGATGAATGTCCGGGAAGATGTGGTTGTTCAAGTTGATGTGTCCTCTTGTTGATCAATGAACGTCCAGTTGTTGAAGAGGGTTGGTAGCCCTTGAAGGGTGATGTTGGTGCTTGCTGAGCCTGACTTTTTACAACCAGTATTAAGTCTTGAGGCTTGGTGATGTTCGACATCGTGTGTTGTCTGTTTTGTTGTTTTCTTTTCTTTTATATATATATTTCCAACACGTGGGTAGAAGGGAAAAAGAAGAAAAAAATGGAGCTGTAATTTGTTTCACACACGGAATGACGTTTTTTGTTTTCGTTTTAGTTTGTTTGAATGTTAGTTTCCACGTAGAGAAAGAATGGCGGCTTCTCTTTCTCTTTGCTGTTGAAAAGAAAGAAGAAAAAATTCGTATTTCTTCTTTTTTTTTTTTTGAATTTTCATTTCCACGTGGTTAGGGAAAAAGATGGCAGCTTCCCTTTTTGCTTGTTGTTGAAACAGAAAATAAATTCGTATTTTCTTTTTTTGTTTGAATTTTCATTTCCACGTGAAAAAGATGGCGGCATTATTTTGAATTTTTTTATCAACACGTGGTCACGAAAAAGATGGGCAGCGTGAGCGTTTGTTTTCTTTTTATCTCCACGTGTTCAAAACAAAGGAAGTGGCATCTTGTAAGGTCCTTTTGTTCGTCGAAAAAGAAAAAAAAGGATTGGCAAAAGTTTGTCTTTTTCTTTGTATATAATTTTCCGACACGTGGGTAGAGAAAGAGAAGAAGAAAAAATGAAATTGTAATTTGTTTTATATTCGGAGAGAGCCGAGAAATGTTTTTGTTTTCCTTTGTTTGGGTATTTCCACGTTGCCAGAAAAAAAAATAATGGCGGCTTCATTTCTTTTGTTTGTTTGTATATTTTTACCACGTGGGTAGAAAAAAATGAAAAGGATGGGTGCGTAATTCGTTTCACCACGAAAGAAAAAACGAGAAATGTTGTTTGTTTTTGTTTTTTTGTTCTAGTACGAAATTAATTACTCCGCCACATACAACAAAGCTTGCACGTCGGGTCACCAATTGTTACGGGACCGAGTGGTGTGTTCCGCCGATTATATATGTGCAAGCTGAATCAAGCAATGTTGCATGCAAAGACAGAGTAATAATTAATAAACAAAATGAAGTAGTTCAAATAACGTTTATTGAACGTGTGTGTACGTGGAATGGTGAAGTGTGTGATGTATGCATGTGTGTCGATGGAAAAACAGTTCTTGAAAAGGTATAAGAAGAAATGAATCTGGCGTAGGAAAAGTCTTTGAAAGCCGTACACAAGGAAAATGAGTTGAGAACTCTTACCGTTGTTTGACCACGTGTTGACGGAAGAAACGTGTGTTGGTAGTTGTTTTGCCGAGACCAGTTCAAGAGAAAAGCGTGAGACGAAGCGCTAGTGTATTAGCGTCGTTCTGCCGAGGCCAATCGACCAGAAGAGAAGAGTGAAACGGAACGCTAGTGTCAGCGTTGTTCTGTCGAGGCTGGTAGGTGAACAAGAGAGATGGATTTTCTGTTTGCAACGGTTTTTATAGTCAGAAGGGCAGATAACTCTGGTGTCGCTTTACAGTGCGACCTGTCGGTGAAAAAGCGACACCTACCGGCAAACCGGTGTAGTTATGTTTTGAAAGGAGGAGGTAACTGCTACAAGCCTCTCTGCTTGAGCATTTAAGGGTTTTCTATTTTGACAGAAAGAACTTATAGACATATTCTATTATTGAAATATTTTTATTTCTATAGCCTCTCTGCTTGAGCATTTAAGGGTTTTCTATTTTGACAGAAAGAACTTATAGACATATTCTATTATTGAATTTTTTTTCTTTCTTTAGCCTCTCTGCTTCAGCATTTAAGGGTTTTCTATTTTGACAGAAAGAACTTATAGACATATTCTATTATTGAATTTTTTTTCTTTCTTTAGCCTCTCTGCTTCAGCATTTAAGGGTTTTCTATTTTGACAGAAAGAACTTATAGACATATTCTATTATTGAATTTTTTTTCTTTCTTTAGCCTCTCTGCTTCAGCATTTAAGGGTTTTCTATTTTGACAGAAAGAACTTATAGACATATTCTATTATTGAATTTTTTTTCTTTCTTTAGCCTCTCTGCTTCAGCATTTAAGGGTTTTCTATTTTGACAGAAAGAACTTATAGACATATTCTATTATTGAATTTTTTTCTTTCTTTAGCCTCTCTGCTTCAGCATTTAAGGGTTTTCTATTTTGACAGAAAGAACTTATAGACATATTCTATTATTGAATTTTTTCATCCAATTTGTGCCAAAAAGGTTGATTGAAACACACATTTTTATTTTAAAGATTTTCCATGTAAATGTTGTTATTCGTTCATTCTCAACATTTAGTTGTTGTCCACTGATGCTTTGGGCTTTTTTTTTTAGTTCTCATCAACATTTAATTTTTTACTCTAAAGTGTGTACTTTTGTGTCCAATGCGATCGCCCTTAAAACACTTTTTCATTTTATATAGACAACCTTTGTACCAATGCAATTGCCTTCAACCGAAACACGGTTTCGGTGGCAGAGTATTTTAGTTCAGTTATCAAACTTAGCGGGTGAATTCATTTTCTTTTGGTTACAGATTTTTGTAATATGTGAGACGCCACTTTGTTCAATGACTTTTGAATCGTGACGAATGCTTAGAAAATGTTGGCAGACGTCTGCTATATGTTGGAGAATTGAACCAGGTTCATACTTTTGTTTATTAAGAAGCTTTCTATTGTATTCCACATCCATATTCCATAGTATTCTTTGCACAAATATAAGGCAATTTAAATTGTTAGGGTTAGGGTTGATTTATTATTTTCAACACTACAAAATTTACTTAATAGCAAACAACTCTTTTTAAATCGGTCCAGTTTGAAGTTTTTATTATAAATTTATTTGTATCATATGAAATACGAAGTAAACACAATCTCATTTTCAGTATCATAAAAAACCAATAGTGTTCAAAATATTGTTTTGTGGAAATGTGTGTCATCTTTACTTTTTTGACCCCAATTCGATTATTCATATATTTTTATCTGTTCCTGTTCGGTATGAAGGAACATTTCCTCAAATCATTTTATTTATTTAAGCTTGTCTGTTTCCTTTTTCTTCGGATATTTCATTATTTCATCTGATATTCCATTTTTTGTATCAATTTTCTTTTGGTATTCAATTGTAAAATTTTTGAATTCCTCCATTTTGGTCACTCCAAATCGGCTGACTATTTCGTTCATAAATATATATATATATTTACACAGACAGCTTTTCTTACTGGGAGATATATTCTTAACCTTTCAACAAGAAAAAAAAACTTTTCAAACTTATTCTCATGTTTCTGATTAACAAAGAACTGACAGACATTTTTGTTGAGTTTTGGTTTCTTTTCACAGATTTCACACACTTTGATTGTAAAAATTCATGATAGATTTCAACTTTAAACTCTATTGTATAAGTAACAATTATCTAGAGCATACTAGCAAAGTCTTTTCCCAAAATCCAACATTTCACTTTGAGTAATGGTTCTGTTATATCAGATATAGATCCGAGTTTTAGTTGCCAGTCTTGTGTGCAACCTAAGTTTCGGTTATTTTCGTGTCCGAATAAGTTGGAGTCCTCGTCGGCAGTGTTGTTAGATAAAGGTTCGAATAATTAAGACAACACGGTTGTATATTTACTAAAGTGCCTTTACAGAAGTACAGAATAACATGTTACATATAGTCTGCTACTGATACTGTGGTATGAAAGAAATTAATACTTCTCTAACTTTGATTAAATAAAGCAGTGTAGAATAATAATTTCTTTCTGCTCACTGGGCTATGTTATAGTTTCTGTTGTTGGATGACAGGACTTGAATTGTGCTAGACTAGTTAAGTACTGAGTTTTCTGTTGTTAGTTGTGGTAGCATAACTAGAAGTTGCACAACTACTTTCATCATATGAGCAAGTGTGTAGACATACAAAGGAGATTTTATATCTGCACTTTAAAACTTTCTTATTTTTCTTTGAATCTTTGCTCAATTTTTATTCTAATTGGAAGTATCCCCAGCATGCCTTTGCATGTGTTTGTTTAAAGATGATGACTTTGAAAATGAGGAGCTACACACTTCACATGAATAAGGTTTCTCCCCTGTGTGGGTTCGCATGTGTATTTTTACACTATAACTCGTTATAAATGATTTACCACAAATTTCACAAGAATAAGGTTTCTCTCCTGTATGAGTACGCCTGTGACATGTAACTTTATATTGTGTTGTAAATGATTTAGAACAAATTTCACAAGAATAAGGTTTCTCCCCAGTGTGGGTTCGCATGTGTATTTTTAATTGATGATTTTTAGCAAATGATTTTCCACAAATTTCACAAGAAAAAGGTTTCTCTCCAGTGTGGGTTCGTGTGTGCTTTTTTACATGATAACTTTGAGTAAAAGATTTACCACAAATTTCACAAGAATAGGGTTTTTCTCCAGTATGATAACGCCTGTGACAAGTTACTTCATATTGTGTTGTAAATGATTTTTCACAAATTTCGCAAGAATAAGGTTTCTCCCTTAATGTTTAATTTTACTTCAGTCGAAGTTCTCAGAAATCAAGGGGCCCCTTCCTGGGGCTAACACTTGATCTCTATATGAGATACATAGATACCCGAGTATTCTATTTAAATTCTCCTTTATTTCTCAAGCATTGAGTTAGTAAAAAAGTTAAGAATAATAATAATAATTTCTTCTCTCCCCAACTGACCAGTCAATATGTCATAGTATATCTTTCTTGTGGTCTGTTGGTCTTACCGGATTCCAGGACAAGAATTCATCATGTCTGGTGGAGTATCCAGCACGTGGTGTTACTTGAAGTAACATCCCTAGGAGAAGATGCACTATTCCTCGTATGAGGAGATCTTATTTGTGCTGCGGATACTATGTAATTTGAATATTTGGTCAGGGTTTACTTGTAGGGGTAAGTATCCTCATGTCAGGTTGTCCTGACAAACCCTTGTACAGAGAGACCGAAGGGGTTCGCATGTGTATTTTTAATTTACAATTTTGAGCAAATAATTTACCACAAATTTCACAATAGGGATTTTCTCCAGTATGATAACGCCTGTGACAAGTTACTTCATATTGTGTTGTAAATGATTTAGAACAAATTTCGCAAGAATAAGGTTTCTCCCCAGTGTGGGTTCGCATGTGTATTTTTAATTGATGATTTGTAGTAAATGATTTACCACAAATTTCACAAGAATAGGGTTTTTCTCCAGTATGAGAACGCCTGTGACATGTTACTTCATATTGTGTTGTAAATGATTTAGAACAAATTTCGCAAGAATAAGGCTTCTCCCCAGTGTGGGTTCGCATGTGTATTTTTACACAAGATATTGCAAATGATTTACCACAAATTTCACAAGAATAAGGTTTCTCCCCGGTGTGCATTCGCATATGTGTTTTTAAATTATTATATGTTGCAACTGATTTACCACAAATTTCACAAGAATAGGGTTTCTCTCCTGTGTGGGTACGCATGTGTATTTTTAAACAATTATTTAATCTAAATGATTTATCACAAATTTTACAACAATAGGGTTTCTCTCCAGTGTGGATGCGCATGTGACTTTTTATATCACCATTTCTAATAAATGGTTTATTACAAATTTTACAAGAATCAGGTGTGTCTTTAGGATGAGTTTGCATGTGTATTTTGACACTATAACTATGTTTAAATGACAAACCACAAATTTCACAAGAATAAGTTTTCTCTCCAGTGTGGGTACTTGTGTGCCTTTTTACACTTGATTGTGTTGCAAATGATTTATTACAAATTTTACAAGAATAAGGTTTCTCTCAATGTTTAATTTTACTTCAGTCGAAGTTCTCAGAAATCAAGGGGCCCCTTCCTGGGGCTAACACTTGATCTCTATATGAGATACATAGATACCCGAGTATTCTATTAAAATTCTCTTTTATTTCTCAAGCATTGAGTTAGTAAAAAAGTTCAGAATAATTTCTTCTCTCCCCAACTGACCAGTCAATATGTCATAGTATATCTTTCTCGTGGTCTGTTGGTCTTACCGGATTCCAGGACAAGAATTCATCTAGTCTGGTGGAGTATCCAGCATGTGGTGTTACTTGAGGTAACATCACTAGGAGAAGATGCACTATTCCTCGTATGAGGGGATCTTATTTGTGCTGCGGATACTATGTAATTTTGAATATTTGGTCAGGGTTTACTTGTAGGGGTAAGTATCCTCATGTCAGGTTGTCCTGACAAACCCTTGTACAGAGAGACCGAAGACACTCGAGGATAGTGTCTAGTAGGTAATTCAAACTCCCCAGTAGGTAATTCAAACTCCCCAGTAGGTAATTCAAACTCCCCAGTGTGAGTACGCATGTGTACTTTTACATGATAACTTTGTTTAAATGATGTACCACAAATTTCACAAGAATAAGGTTTCTCCATTTTTAAAAATTTTACTACAGTAAGTGTTCTCAGAAATCAAGGGGCCTCTTCATGGCGGAACACGTGATCTCTATATGAGATACATAGATATCTGTGTATTCAATTAAACCTCTCCTTTACTTATCAAATGTTAAGTTAGTAATGAACTGAAGAACATTATATTATCTCCCAAATCGACCAGTAAAATGTTATTGTATATCTTTCTTGTAATCTCTTGGTATTTGTGGATTCTAGTCTGGTGGAGTATCCAGCTTAGTGCTGTTACTTAAAGCAACATTACTGGGAGAAGGGTAACAATTCATTGTATGAGCTACTGTATCAACGTTGAGGGAAGCTCATTTGGGTATTGAATACTATGTTATTCTGAATATTTCGTCAGGGTTTACTCATAAGGAAGTGTCCCCATGCCAGATTGTCCTGACAAACCCCTGTACAGAGACCGAAGACACTCAAAGTAAGAATGTAGTATGCAAATTCTACGCTGTTAAGTAACCATTCAATTTCTACTCAGTGCAAGACATCATATTTATTTTTAAACATGTAACTCTTAATAATGGGTTCGTAGGTGTAATTTAAAATTATAAATTTCAGAAGAATACATTGGGATAACATGTCTCTAAAAAGTAGAACATTTTAAATGATTTCATGAGAAAAACGTTCTCAGTAATAAAGTTCAATTTGTTCTCAGAGATCGCCTTTTCAGATGATGTTTGACAAATTTCACAAAAACGTTCTCTGTAATTTAGTTCAATTTGTTCTCAGAGATCACTTTTTCAGATGATGTTTGACAAATTTCACAAAAACGTTCACTGTAATTTAGTTCAATTTGTTCTCAGAGATCACTTTTTCAGATGATGTTTGACAAATTTCACAAAAACGTTCTCTGTAATTTAGTTCAATTTGTTCTCAGAGATCACTTTTTCTGATAATGTTTGACAAATTTCACAAAAACGTTCTCTGTAATTTAGTTCAATTTGTTCTCATAGATCACTTTTTCAGATGATGTTTGACAAATTTCACAAAAACATTGTCCCACAGAAGAGTCTTGCATGTGTTTCTTTAAATTAGTTTAAGTTGCAGACGATTTGTCACAAACATGGCAAAAATAAAATCTCCTTCCCTATTTTAGTTGAATTAGTTCTCAAAAATCCTTCGTTTTTTAGTAGATGAAATTCAAATAGAATACTTTTGTTCAGTAACCTTTATCTCTCATGTGTTTGAATGTATCTTTTTAAATCAAATTTTCTTTGAAGTAATGAAATACAAATTTTACATAAATGAGGCTTATTTCCATTTTCTCCATGTTTAAATGAGAATTATGCTGTTGAATTCACACAGTTCATTCAGAAGACTAAGCTTCTATTCATGATATGTATAGGATATATTCCTTTTTCTCGACTTTGGCTGTTACCTGTGAATGAATAAGAGATTATATTTAACAATTTATCTTAAATAAATAGCAAAAATTAATTATATCATAATATAACTGAAATTTTCCCTCCTGCAAAAGTTTTAAAAATAGGTAATTGTGAGATATGGAGCAAGTGATGCCTGTAACTTATCTAATCGTAAATACGATTTAGTCATATGATTGATAATTTCTGACCTTTACAATAGTAAATAAAATTTATGTTTAATAAGTCTATGTTACAAGTTCAGATTTTCATAACGTGTGCAAACGATCTGATCTTTCTTATTTTATAAACATGTAAAATAGAATATGGGATATAAAAAAACGTAATAAGATTCAGAAAAATTTAGTAGAACTTAAGTTGTTCCAAGACTTTCCTTACATAAAAATATAAAATTTGGGAATTTGATATTTTAGAATTTTAAACATAAAGAAAGAGGCAAAATGCCTTTAAAAAACCCATGTATTCGATGCAGATATTTTTATATAAAAAATAAAAAAATTTTTTCTTCATCTTGACTTTTTAATCTAATATTTCGCTTGTTATAATAAACCTCGTCAGAGCTTTAGACAAATAAAAGGTGTTAACCTTTTTCTCTCTCGAAATAATCCTTCCTGGTCTTCTAGAAGTCACGTCCGATGTTGTGTGGACTTAAACGGTGCAAATGTCTCTTTTAAATTGAACTTAAATCGTGCATGGTCGCAGGTAGGTATACATTTGGGATTTTATAAAATGAAAAATATAACACATATTTTAGTGGTATATTTATATTATTAATTGGGTTTACATAACTATTTGCCAAAAGCAGAAGCACACATTTGACAGACTTACAATTATGTGATTCATGTATTATCTAATAAAGCAACTCTGGTTTTCAAGTGTAATACTTTACAATTCTTGATTTATAACTATAAGGAAAATAAGACAAGTTCATGAAATTAAAACATTTATAATCAGTCTGTTCCTTCAATTTTTTAATGCATTTCATTAAAAAAATATGTCTGAGCTAACAAAGTGTTAGAGCTAACACTACACACATGTGAAATTATATGTCTGAGCTAAGTTTTAGGCTATTCAGCCTAAGACTTAGCTCAGACATATAATTGAGAAAATTTATGTCTGAGCTAACAAAGTCTTAGGACATGCATGAGAACACATAACATTACAAGTTGATTTATTTTTATTTTTAACTAATTGTTATTTGATCAACTCGGGCCAATAGAGCTGTGTAAAAAATCTCAAAACGTTTGAGTTATGCAATTACTATCAGTGGTTCAAAGTTATAAGAATTTGAAGTGCCAAAATTTGGGGTTTTATTGGACATTTTTCATTAATAATTCTTTTAAAAACTTGGCTAAATGAATTCAGTCATTTCTAATCGATTATTTTATTTTAAAGCTATTCTGATGAAACTTAGTACCTTTATTAATAATCATGTGCTTTTCTGATCAGCTTTTATGGATCTCTATAAGTTAAGCCCTAAATTATAAATTAAATATGTGAATAACCAAGTTTTGAAAACTGTCACATTGTATAATAAAGATTGTGAGTTATTTCTAATATAGTTATAATTTCTTTGTACTTCAATACATAGTGTCAGTATAACAATATCTGTTTTGAAAACATTGTGTAACTCAAAAACAAAAGCATTTTTCAAAACATAAAAATATCCCAAGCCAAAATATTATTTTCATTATATCTAAAAAAATATTACGTCAACACATAGATATTTGTAAAACATAAACAATGGTACAAAAGTTATTTTAGTAGCTCAATTTGACAAGGATTTATGACTGTTCAAAATTTGTCAGAAATTAGATGATTTGCCGACTTGTGTGGTATTGGTCTAGAAGCCAATTAACACGGTTTATAACTAGAAATGCAGGCTTCAAACGAGTGAAACATTTACACAAATGGGAAGTAGTGGGAAGACTTTTTACAGATGTCTACTACTATAAATATACTTGGAACATTCTGAATCCTACCATTACTTAAAATTGGCATTATATTAAAATTGCATCTATATACAAATGTGAACTCTACATTTGCAAAATCATCTGACAATGGCCATCGGCAATAATCGGTTCTTGGTTTTACTTAAAAATCTTATTGTTGCACCGGATTGAGATATAAAAATAAATTTGCAAATTAAAAGTTGGTGTCATTATATACAGCAACCTGGTAAGTAAAAATATCCTGAAATGGTTCTTCATCAGAAATAATTTAAATGTTCAGCAGATTCACGGAGTGACTTTTCTTTCTTTGTTCTTCTCAAGTGGTCAGTGAGTGCAGCTGCCAGCTGAACCTTATTTCCACTGGTGTTGATATTGAAACCTGAGACAACCATGAGATATTTTAATTGGTCTTTTAGCGCTTCCAATCACTTCCTGAAACAAAGTGTATCTCTTTAACAGACTTTAAAGAACACTAAACTTGATAACAGATTGAGTGATGATTCTCCATTTCTCAGCAGCAGATTGACACTCCTTTGAATTCTTTTGACTTTCATTTTGTATAATCTTTTCTTGGATGCAGATTTTACAAGAATTTCTTGTTGGTTGTGACTTTGTCGAAGATGTTTTGCATACTTTCTTGAGATTCTAAGAATGGACTTGTCCTCAGTTGATGATATTCCTCCCAACCAAGTTGCTTCCATATTTGCAGTTAGTCGATCGTGTAGCGATGCATGTACTCTTGTTTGCATGCTAAAATCTAAATCTCCAAAGGCATGCTCACCTGACAGATTTGTTAGAGGGCAACTCTTCAAAGCAACTCTTGTCACCTGATCCACATCTCTTCCAAAAAGTCATGCAAGATGAGATACTAAAAATGGCTTTGTACTTTGATAAACGGTGGCCAATTAGGACATACAAATGCATAATCAACTTGCGATAGCTCATTTCAACCAACGATTTTCATGGCAAATAAGACCCTAACTGAGAGTTCATCATTCAAACTCCTTGGCCTTACTTTCACAGATAACATGAATTGGAATAAATACATTGAAGACATTGCCAGGGCTGCTGCAAAGAAGGTGGGCTCCCTCAACCGTGCTAGTAAACTTCTCACACCTGACATTATCCTATATCTCTACAAAAACACCATCTGCCCATGCATCAAGTATTGTTGCAACATCTGGGCTGAGGCATCATCCATTTGTCTGTCCCTCTTAGACAAGGTCCAAAAAAGAGTCGCCAACTTAATAGATCCGTCACTATCAACCAAGCTCCAGCCCCTGTCCGATCGCTGCAATGTTGCTTCCTTGTGCCTGTTTTACAAGTACTTCAATGGATTATGCCAAGAAATTATGACTGTTCAAAATTTGTTGGAAATTAGATTTGCCGACTTGTGTGATATTGATCTAGAAGCCAATTTACACGGTTTATAACTAGAAATGCAGGCTTCAAACAAATGTAATCTTGTAGTAACTAAAAATTAATCATAATGGATCCAATAATTATTAGATTAAACCAGAATAAATACTCACATTTTGACAATGTAAAAAAAAAAACACAATTTAATAATAGGCCAAAAGGGATTTAAAAAATCAGTCAAAAGAATATATTACTGAAATTGCTGTAAAACAGTATCCACTGGAGGTACAATCTTCAAACTTTGCAACTTTTCTAATTTGGGATGAGGAATTCATAAAATGTGTCTTATTCGTATTATCAAAGGTGTTTGTCAAAGATATATTTTAACTTGGGTGAACTTATTCATTTTTTAACTCAAGAAAAAAAGTTGGTCAAGAACGAAATTTAAAAATGTGTTATAAAAAGGAATCACAAGTCTTTATTTTAGGCAAATACTTATTGTAAAGTTTTTAACTTCAAAAATTAGGAATGAATAGAAATATTTTTTTTAACTGACGGAACATCTATGCAGAGTAAATTGTCTTCCTACGGTTTTTCTGCTTGCTGATTCGTAGTGGGAATATTTTTTATAGATGTCTACAATAATAAATATACTTGGAACATTCTGAATCCTACCATTACTTAAAATTGGCATTACATTAAAATTGCATTTATATACAAATGTAAACTCCACCTTTGCAATATCATCTGACAAAGGACATGGGAAATAACCATTTCTGCTATTGGTTTTACTTAAAAATCTTATTGCAAAATTAAAAAAAATGTAAACCCAAATAAAATATGGTAATCTTTAAATTCCACAGCTTATGGTCATCGCCCACTCAAATGAGTTTTTCATTTTTTAAACGATGACATTTTTTATGTACTAACGAGTTATTGCTTATCAAAGCCAAAGGGCCACTCAAGGATAAAGGTTAATGAGTTTGTCAGAACAACATGAGGTTGAAAACTGGTGAGAATTTGATTAGTTAAGAGGATGTTTCAACAAAAATTTGTTAACATTGGACTCTAAAATGACCATGTTGTATTCAACTGGGAAGCAAACTCGTGGTATTGTGTTCGACTGACAGTTAGCTCTTGGAAAGAAACATTTCCCTAGATGTGGCAATAGTACTCTATCTTATGATGTATATGACTCTTATAGACATAACTGATTGCATAAGAAGTGAGATACTTTCTCGAGCGGTAGAATGAAGTTTATCAATCAGGGAGCTTCCTCAAGAGGAGAGACATTCATTTCAATTGGGGCAAAGTGAGGATCCGAGCATGGGTGGTGAAAGAGGAGAAGCTTGGTTTTAGATGTATTTAAAGTAACCAGCCACGTTTCCCTCCATTGCATTACATGCTCCAGGTCGAAAGAGAGAGAAACAGAGAGATCTTTATCATTAATGCTGTTCAGAATGTTGCCATAGATGGTTGTGTATGCATCAAATAGTCTGTAAATGTTATTTAGAAGATCATTGAAAAAAATAAATTGAAAATTTGGTAACATCCCAGACAGATATATGGATGTCGCTCAGAGTATTTCCTGTCTTAGAGGGAAATTTACGAGGTAGGCAGGCCTAATATAAAACGTGAGAATTCGATGCAAAGTTCTTTAAAAAACTTTAAGCTTTAATCAACCCCCTTTCCTTTGTTAACAGTACCAGCCCACCTACCAAAAACCTATCTCTACCCTTAGGCCGGACAGTAACAGACCTCCACAAAGAATACTCCACTAACCCTAAGTTTGGGTGGCAACACACCACAAATATAACAAGAACATAGTTACATCTAAGATTTCACTTAAACAGTGACTAGTGGCTCAAATCATATTTTGTCAGAAACTAGGTGAACTATTTTATGTTAGATTTATATGCTAAAACTGATACCACATTTTAAAATAATTGTTTTTTGCCTCCCAAATTTTCAGTGTGTTCACACGTAATTGTTTAAACAAAGTAGATTCGCATTTGTGTTTGGGTGAGGGTGATTTAACTAAGGGTCTTCATCTACAATAATACATACAATTGATTTCAAAGAAATTATGAAAATGCATTTCTTTAAATATGTCCGTATAAACGCAATCTGGTCTAGTGATCTAGAAGGTGTAGACGTTACTATTAGCGACATAAATTATTTTAAAGAAAATACAGTTGGAAAATTAGTCAAAATCAATTTATCTTGGCTTAACTATTCATGTATAAAATATTTTCGTTAAAAATGTAATATTTAAAAAAGTTATAAGCTATTTTATTTACAATAAATAGTGGTTGTGTGTAACATAATCCGGTTATGTATTTACTTCCTGTGAATAATCAAGATGGCTGACCGCGGATTATTTTACTCACAACCACTATTGCTTATAACTTCTTTTAAATAATTAATTTTTAGACACAAAAAAGTCACAAATGAATAGGTAAACTAAAATAATTTACCTTTTACTAATTTCCCAACTGTATTTCCTTTCAAATAATTAATGTTGCCAATAGTAACGTTTACCAAAGTAGATTTTTCATCTTTCTTCTTGGCTGAACTATAATCAATTATAATCAAGTTAAATCAGTTGAGAATTAAGAAACAATAAAAACAAATTAAATTGAATTAAGTTGAATTCTCCTGTTATTGCATTAAATTAAACATTTAAAACGAAAGGCTTTTTAAAACTCGAACTTCAACTTCAGTCGTAAAATGAGCGCAATGAAAACAATTTTAATAGTGGTTGGACTTACATTTATGGATTTCTTTCGTTTTATTTTATTTCTTTGCAATAAAAGAAAATAAATCGGATGTTAATTAAAGTAAAGATTTTTTTATCCAATTTTCTTTCTTTCAGACCCGACATTAAAATATTTCAAGAAATGTATTAACTTTGTTATGTACTTACATGTTAGCTAAACATATTATTTAACAGAAAAAATACTCAAATTCATCCAGTATTTATTCAATGACAAGCGAAAAAAAACACAATCTTATGTTTCGTTAGTCATTTTTACTATATTATATAGACAAGGGAGATAACTCGAATCTTCTAAACTGGTTCAACAAAGATGGCTGCCGAAAGATAAAATCATTTTTATTATTTTTAATTTAAAAAATACTGGATGAATTTACGTAAATTTTGTTGTACAGTCTTCTTTTAAGCTACCACGTAAGTACATAACAAAGTTTATACATTTCTTTAGCAATTTTTTTAAAGACAGGCCTAACATGTCGGGGCTAAACAGCAGAAGCACCTCTTTCTTTTATAAATTATTTGTTTTCGAAGAAATAGAAGAGCCAACAAGGGAGATAATTGAGTATAAATTAAAACAAAAATCGGCCAGTTCAAAAGAAAATAACAGGAAAACTTATGGAGAGACTTACTTATCAGTGAAAAATACTCGTCTACAACAAAATTTACGCAAAATTATCGCGTAGAATTTTGATAAAAAATTAAAATTTATTTACTATTCGTAGTCCACGTTGTGCACGAATTCCAAACGACATTCACGTCAAGCCAGCGCGTCGTATGTTAACTCCATTCTTCTAAATATTAAGACGCCATGCGGTCTTGTCGTTCGGAGTTCGTTGACTCTGAATGTAAATTAATTTCATTTTTTATTAAAATTCTACTCGCGTATTTCCCGTAATTGTTGGTGTACAGGGTACACTCATATTTTCCACAGATAAGTAGGTACATTTATAGAAGTGCACCTTTCGTATTTCGACCCCTAAAAAAAAAGTTTCTACTTTTTTGGGCAAATTACATATAAACAGCCTCAACAAATATCCGCTATGAAAAAAAATTATGAAAATTTTTATTAATTTAGATTTTAGGAGGGGGGGTCACTTTCCTATAATAAGTTATACGTAAAGTGAGCACGCATTTGTTGGCCACCGAATCTCACCTCTCGTATTTCGATCCCTAAAAAAAAAAGTTTCTACTTTTTGGGGCAAGTTACATGTAAACAGCCATTTTAGATGTTAGAAGTGGTGGGGGATCACTTTCCTATATAAGTTATACGTAAAGTGAGCACGCATTTGTTGGCCACCGAATCTCATCACTCGCGGATATTTGTTGAGGCTGTTTACATATAATTTGTCCAAAAAAGTAGAAACTTTTTTTTTTTTAGGGGTCGAAATACGAGTGGTGAGATTCGGTGGCCAACAAATGCGTGCTCACTTTACGTATAACTTATATAGGAAAGTGACCCCCCTCCTAAAATCTAAAATAATAAAAATTTTCATAATTTTTTTCATAGCGGATATTTGTTGAGGCTGTTTACATGTAATTTGTCCAAAAAAGTAGGATACTTTTTTTTTTATGGGGTCGAAATACGAAAGGTGCACTTCTATAAATTTACCGATAAGTAAGTATATCCCTCAGTTTTCCTGTTAATTTATTTTGAACTGCCACATTGTGCATGTATTTCAATATAAATAAGCACCCCAAAACGGTAACCTATCGTTCTTTGAATAGGAATACATAGACACATTTAATAAATGGGGATTATAAGGCAGTGATTCAAGTTGAATTTAGTATTTTGTTTCGAAATGGCTTGAAAATAGTTTAAAATCAGTTAGATATTTTCGGATATTTGTAGAGTAACACCCTCCGCTGAATTACTCTCCCAAAAATGAGATTCTACTTTTCTTTTTAGAGAATTATGTCTGAATAGCAGGAAAAAAATTGGCGTAAAAAATTTAAAATATTATTCGTAGTTTTGGCTCAGTTTCGTTTGTAAATGTAACATAAAATGATCTCAAATTTTCGAACGATTTTGGCTTTTTAGGGCAGTAACTAATCTTTTTTACAACTAACCATGAATCGTAGTGGCAAGGTCGTAAAACCACACGAAATTCCTAGAGAAAATATGCACAGAAACTTCAATATTACATTTTTTTAGCACAAATAGGTCACAAATGCGTAGGTAAACAAAAATAAATTCTTTTGACTAATTTCACAACTGTATTTCCTTTCAAATAATTAATGTCGCCAATAGTAACGTTTACCAAAGTCGGTTTTTCATTTTTCTTCTTCGCTGAACTAATATATGATGCAGATAATACCGAAAAAAATATTTAATTACTTTTTGAAAAATTATAATTCGATTTAATCAGTTAATCTTAATGTGTGGAAAACCAAGACTTAGGAAACAATAAAAACAATTGAAATTGAATTAAGTTAAATTCATTTTTGATTGTATTAAATTTAAACATTTACAACGAAAGTCTTTTTAAAACTCCGATTTAAAATTCAATCGTAAAATGAACGAAATGAAAACAATTTCCGTAGTGATTGAACTTACCTTTTTGTATTTCGTTCTTCTTATTTGTTTTCTTTGCAAAATGAAATTGATTAAATAATCAAATGTAAATTTCTTCTTTACAAAGAAATAGAAGAGTCAACAAGGGAGATAATTCAGTACACTAATAAGTAAGTAGATCTGGAATTCGGAAGTTTAACCCAGACCTCAAAACAGGGCATTTTTATGATTAGCTTTTGAAAGTGTGGATGTCCGAAAGACAAAATCTCGGTAAAAATCAAAAATCTAGGTCTTGGAATTTGTCTTATGTTTACGTAACATACATATTTATTGAAGAAAAATTGTGTTTACTTTCTTGAGGTAATATTAAATAAAAAAGTTATATAAAGTTAACATCATGAAATTTTATCTGCTGTTTACGTAACATACATATTCATTAAAGAAAAATAATGTTTACTTTCTTGAGGTAATATTAAATAGAGAAGTTATATAAAGTTAACATCATGGAATTTTACCTTATGTTTACGTAACATACATATTTATTGAAGAAAAATTGTGTTTACTTTCTTGAGGTAATATTAAATAAAGAAGTTATATAAAGTTAACATCATGGATTGTTACCTCATGTTTACGTAACATACATATTTATTGAAGAGAAATAATGTTTACTTTTTTGAGGTAATATTAAATAAAGAAGTTATATAAAGTTAACATCATGGAATTTTTTCTTATGTTTACGTAACATACATATTTATTGAAGAAAAATAATGTTTACTTTCTTGAGGTAATATTAAATAAAGAAGTTATATAAAGTTAACATCATGGAATTTTATCTTATGTTTACGTAACATACATATTTATTGAAGAAAAATAATGCTTACTTTCTTGAGGTAATATTAAATAAAGAAGTTATATAAAGTTAACATCATGGAATTTTTTTTTTTACATACAATTTTTTGGATTTATATTAAAACATTTCATTAAAATTAGCGTCATGGAACTTTGTCATTACAGATATATTTCTTAAAGAAAATTTGTATGTGTCCAAAAATATGAATTTATTATTTATTAATATTTTTGTAAATTAAATTAAATTATCATCATGAATTTTTCTCATTACAAACACATTTTTAGAAGAAAATGTTTATGTGTCCAAAAATATTTATTTATTATTAATTAATATTTTTAAAAACTAAATAAAATTTACATCATGAATTTTTTTCATTACAGATATATTTCTTGAAGAAAATTTGTATGTGTCCAAAAATATGAATTTACTTTTAATTAATATTTTTTTAAATTAAAGAAAATTATCGTCATGATATTGTTTCATTAAAGATACGTTTCTTGAAGAGAAAATGTGTATCCAAAAATATGAATTTATTTTTAATTAATATTTTTTTTTAAATTAAATAAGATCAACATTATGAAATTTGTTCATTACAGTAGGGGTGGGACGTAATGGGTGAACATTTCAGATTCATGCGAGTAGTATTTGTTGTGTTCATTTATACATAAATAACACTAAACAATCAAACATTTTGAAAAGTTTGCAAAATTCAGAAGGTGCAGGCCAAATATAGCCGTTAGGGCTCCACGGGACTCAAAATCCATCATTTTTCGGTGAAAACGTGGTTTCATGCGACATTGCACGTCTTAAAACATCCTCAAAAGCTTTGAATGGATATAGATGGTTAAATCTAATATAGTACTTTAATTTAGGACCATTTTCAGGCTGTGAAAGGGTTTTCATGAATGCAACATAGCCCAAATTAGCTAAATTCATCCGTTAAGCAACCTAATTGGTTCCCAAGCTTCTACAATGGTTATGAATGGGTGTAGATAGTTGAAACCATTGTAGTGTCGAAACCATTGTATTATATTCAAGCAGTTTAATAACAATTATTTTCTTTTGTTTTCTGTTCAGTTTAGTTGAGAAGATAGGATGAGTGGAACAAAGTACCAGTACGATGATTGGGATTTCACTTTGCTTGAAAACCTCCCAACTGTACATGAGTGCGTTTTGGCCATAGTTCATCATGCTCCAACTTATGGATCTACAAAACAGAAAGAGCATCTCGATCAATTTTCTCTGTGCCTGCTGGCTCACTGGCAAAGAGCATTTGGAAGAGACATTAAACTAACAACAATAAAAGGAGTGAAAGATAAACTTGATCGATACTTGAGAGAGTACAATAGAAAAGTTCAGAAGGGCCATGGATTGAAGAGGTCAAACTTGATTCAATAGAAGACAAAAAATCACATTCTTTTCAATATTCTGGGAAAGGGTGTTGACGTGGATACGTTTGATGCAAATGAGAAACAGTTTTTCTTTGATCAAGTTGCACTCAACCGGAAGGTCATAATTGACAACATTCATATCGATGAAGAATATGAATCAATGGTTGTTTAGATGGAGGAAAGGGAGTGACAGAGAGATGAAAATAAATTTGGGAATTCTTCTTTCTGGTGACCATGATTAAGATGCAGACAAAGAAGTTTTATTTCCAGATGAAAACTCCATTCTGCTTTCTTGCATGACAGATAATGATAATAATGTGAGCGTTGATACTGAGGAAGATGTTGAAATCCAAGAAGAGTCTGATGATATTCATTTGAATGAACTTTGTGTTGCAGTTTGGGACACTCCACTTGGAAGAAATTGGTACGTCAGAATGATTAAAAAAAAGGTTGACGAGAACAACTACATGGTGGAGTATCTGGAATGTTTCAACCGTGATTCTGCAAGGCGTTCATGGAGATACCCCCAGATAGATGATGAACAGGACACGAATATAATCCAGATCATTCCATGCAATGTGCTCGGTGCTTGGGACATGAGTACACGCCAAACCAAGTTCGAAGTCGAGAATTGGGAAATCATTGAAGGTTTATTTCAGTCGATGTACAAGTAATTGGCTGATCTCCTGTGCAGTTCCCCATGGATTTCCACAACTTCAATTGACTATTTCATGACATTTCATAGCCATTAAGGATGTTTTATTAAATTGACTGCATTATCCACTATTCGGTTTATATGATTCCAGCGGTGTCATTTGGATACACAGTTTGTGGTGCATTTTTAACCGTTTTGGCTGAAATTTGACCCCCATTTCTATCTTGGGGGCTCCTAAAACCCCAAAACTGATGTTAAACCATAGTGTCTTGCCAGTTTCAACTATCTACAGCCATGCATAACCATTGTAGAGGCTTGAGAACCAATTAGGTCGCTTAACAGAGGATTTTGGGAAATTTTGGCTATTTTTAACTAGTTTTTGGCTATTTTACATTCATGAAAACCCTTTCACAGCATGAAAATGGTCCTAAATTAAAGTACTATATCAGATTTAACCATTTATATCCATTCATAGCTTTTAAGGATGTTTTAAGACGTGCAATGTCGCATGAAACCACTTTTTCACCGAAAAATGATGGATTTTGAGTCCCGTGGAGCCCTAACGGCTATATTTGGCCTGCACCTTCTGAATTTTGCAAACTTTTCAAAATGTTTGATTGTTTAGTGTTATTTATGTATAAATGAACACAGAAAATACTACTGAAATTTTCACCCATTGTATGTATCTACAAATATTAATTTATTATTAAATAATATTTTTTTAAATTAAATAAAATCAACATCATGAGATTTTTTCAATGAAGATATATTTCTTGAAAAAAAAATTGTATATGTCCACAAATATGAATTTATTATTAATTAATATTTTAAAAAAATAAAGAAAGTTATTGTCATAAAAGTTTTTCATTACAGATATATTTCTTGAAAAAAATTGTATGCGTCCACAATGAATTTATTATTTATTCTTTTTTTTAAATTCAATAAAATCAACAACATGAATTGTTTTCATTAACGACATATTTCTTGAAAAAATTTGTATGTGTCCGAAAATATTAATTTATTATTTATTTATATCTTAAAAAATGAAATAAAATAAACATCTTGAAATTTTTACATGATACATATATATATTTCTAGAAGAAAATTTGTATGTGTCCAAAAATATGAATTAATTATAATTTAATATTTTATAAAAATATAGAAATTTATCATAACGATTTTTTCATTACATATATATTTCGTTAAGAAAATGTGTATGTGTCCAAAAATATGAATTTATTATTTATTAATATTTTAAAAATAATTAAATAGAATCAACATCATATTGTTTTTTTATTACAGATGTATTTCTTGAAAAAATATGCATTAATTGATATTTTTAAACAATTTAATAACATTTACATTATTAATCTTTTTTAATACATATATATTTCTTGAAGAAAATTTGTATGTTTTCAAAGATATGAATTTATTATGTACTAATATTTTAAAAAACTAAAATTAAATTAACGTCAGGAATTTTTTTCATTACAGACATATTTCTTGAAGAAAATGTGTATGCGTCCAAAAATATGAATTTATTATTTATTAATATTTTTAAAAAAGTTAATAAAATTGACGCCATGGGATTTTTAAATAAAGACATTTTGTTTTTGTCCAAAATTTATGTATTTTTTCTGTGTTTAGTGCCATGCGCGCAGAACGTCGTTATCGGTTTCAGATGTAAGATTTTTAATGAGATTATTGTCTTTTCAGACATCCATACTCACAAAGGTAAAGGTACACATTCTTCTTTTGGAGGTCTGCGTTTAACTTCCAAATTATAAGTATATCAATAAGTTTTCCGGTTAATACATATTTATTGAAGAAAAATTGTGTTTACTTTGTTGAGGTAATATTAAATAAAGCAGTTATATAAAGTTAACATCATGGAATTTTTATGTTTACGTAACATACATATTTATTGAAGAAAAATAATGTTTACTTTCTTGAGGTAATATTAAATAAAGAAGTTATATAAAGTTAACATCATGGAATTTTATCTTATGTTTACGTAACATACATATTTATTGAAGAAAAATAATGTTTACTTTCTTGAGGTAATATTAAATAAAGAAGTTATATAAAGTTAACATCATGGAATTTTTTATGTTTACGTAACATACTTATTTGTGTTTACTTTCTTGAGGTAATATTAAATTAAAGAAGTTTGGCCAAGATCAAAATGTAGTATGTGTTCCGATGGATACTGCAAGCTTTCTTGTGCAGTTCTAGGAGGTCCACCCTCCCAGGCTTTGCCTTCTTACTCTTTGAGATACGGTTAGTTTATTGCTAATCGCCTGATGACCCCTTACCGGGGAATGCCGACGCAGCTGCCCAGGCAATATATAAATGGCCAGAGTGCCAACTCTCGAGCGTTGGGGTATCTAATCCCACTTTCCCGACTTTGTGTCACATCTTACCTTGTGGGAGGTAAATAAATAACATTAAACTAAGAAGTTATAGAAAGTTAACACCATGAAATTTTTCTTATGTTTAAGTGTGGATGTCCGAAAAACAAAATCTCGTGTCTTGGAATTTTTTCTCATGTTTACATAACATACATATTTATTGAAGAAAAATAATGTTTACTTTCTTGAGGTAATATTAAATAGAGAAGTTATATAAAGTAAACATCATGGAATTTTTTTATGTTTACGTAACATACATATTTATTGAAGAAAAATAATGTTTACTTTCTTGAGGTAATATTAAATAAAGAAGTTATATAAAGTTAACATCATGGATTTTTTTCTTATGTTTACGTAACATACATATTTATTGAAGAAAAATAATGTTTACTTTCTTGAGGTAATATTAAATAAAGAAGTTATATAAAGTTAACATCATGGAATTTTTTCTTATGTTTACGTAACATACATATTTATTGAAGAAAAATAATGTTTACTTTCTTGATGGAATATTAAATAAAAAAGTTATATAAAGTTAACATCATGGAATTTTTTCTCATGTTTACGTAACATACATATTTAATAAAGAAAAATTGTGTTTACTTTCTTGAGGTAATATTAAATAAAGAAGTTATATAAAGTAAACATCATGCAATTTTTTCATGTTTACGTAACATACATATTTATTGAAGAAAAATAATGTTTACTTTCTTGATGTAATATTAAATAAAAAAGTTATATAAAGTTAACATCATGGAATTTTTTCTTATGTTTACGTAACATACATATTTATTGAAGAAAAATAATGTTTACTTTCTTGATGTAATATTAAATAAAAAAGTTATATAAAGTTAACATCATGGAATTTTTTCTTATGTTTACGTAACATACATATTTATTGAAGAAAAAATAATGTTTACTTTCTTAGGGTAATATTAAATAAAGAAGTTATATAAAGTTAACCTCATGGAATTTTTTATTATGTTTACGTAACATACATATTTATTGAAGAAAAATTGTGTTTACTTTCTTGAGGTAATATTAAATAAAGAAGTTATATAAAGTTAACATCATGGAATTTTTTCTTATGTTTACGTAACAAACATATTTATTGAGGAAAAATTGTGTTTACTTTCTTGAGGTAATATTAAATAAAGAAGTTATATAAAGTAAACATCATGGAATTTTTTATTATGTTTACGTAACATACATATTTATTGAAGAAAAATTGTGTTTACTTTCTTGAGGTAATATTAAATAAAGAAGTTATATAAAGTTAACATCATGGAATTTTATCTTATGTTTACGTAACATACATATTTATTGAAGAAAAATAATGTTTACTTTCTTGAGGTAATATTAAATAAAGAAGTTATATAAAGTTAACATCATGGAATTTTATCTTATGTTTACATAACATACATATTTATTGAAGAAAAATAATGTTTACTTTCTTGAGGTAATATTAAATAAAAAAGTTATATAAAGTTAACATCATGGAATTTTTTCTTATGTTTACGTAACATACATATTTATTGAAGAAAAATAATGTTTACTTTCTTGAGGTAATATTAAATAAAGAAGTTATATAAAGTTAACATCATGGAATTTTATCTTATGTTTACGTAACATACATATTTATTGAAGAAAAATAATGCTTACTTTCTTGAGGTAATATTAAATAAAGAAGTTATATAAAGTAAACATCATGGAATTTTTTATGTTTACGTAACATACTTATTTGTGTTTACTTTCTTGAGGTAATATTAAATTAAAGAAGTTTGGCCAAGATCAAAATGTAGTATGTGTTCCGATGGATACTGCAAGCTTTCTTGTGCAGTTCTAGGAGGTCCACCCTCCCAGGCTTTGCCTTCTTACTCTTTGAGATACGGTTAGTTTATTGCTAATCGCCTGATGACCCCTTACCGGGGAATGCCGACGCAGCTGCCCAGGCAATATATAAATGGCCAGAGTGCCAACTCTCGAGCGTTGGGGTATCTAATCCCACTTTCCCGACTTTGTGTCACATCTTACCTTGTGGGAGGTAAATAAATAACATTAAACTAAGAAGTTATAGAAAGTTAACACCATGAAATTTTTCTTATGTTTAAGTGTGGATGTCCGAAAAACAAAATCTCGTGTCTTGGAATTTTTTCTCATGTTTACATAACATACATATTTATTGAAGAAAAATAATGTTTACTTTCTTGAGGTAATATTAAATAGAGAAGTTATATAAAGTAAACATCATGGAATTTTTTTATGTTTACGTAACATACATATTTATTGAAGAAAAATAATGTTTACTTTCTTGAGGTAATATTAAATAAAGAAGTTATATAAAGTTAACATCATGGATTTTTTTCTTATGTTTACGTAACATACATATTTATTGAAGAAAAATAATGTTTACTTTCTTGAGGTAATATTAAATAAAGAAGTTATATAAAGTTAACATCATGGAATTTTTTCTTATGTTTACGTAACATACATATTTATTGAAGAAAAATAATGTTTACTTTCTTGATGGAATATTAAATAAAAAAGTTATATAAAGTTAACATCATGGAATTTTTTCTCATGTTTACGTAACATACATATTTAATAAAGAAAAATTGTGTTTACTTTCTTGAGGTAATATTAAATAAAGAAGTTATATAAAGTAAACATCATGCAATTTTTTCATGTTTACGTAACATACATATTTATTGAAGAAAAATAATGTTTACTTTCTTGATGTAATATTAAATAAAAAAGTTATATAAAGTTAACATCATGGAATTTTTTCTTATGTTTACGTAACATACATATTTATTGAAGAAAAATAATGTTTACTTTCTTGATGTAATATTAAATAAAAAAGTTATATAAAGTTAACATCATGGAATTTTTTCTTATGTTTACGTAACATACATATTTATTGAAGAAAAAATAATGTTTACTTTCTTAGGGTAATATTAAATAAAGAAGTTATATAAAGTTAACCTCATGGAATTTTTTATTATGTTTACGTAACATACATATTTATTGAAGAAAAATTGTGTTTACTTTCTTGAGGTAATATTAAATAAAGAAGTTATATAAAGTTAACATCATGGAATTTTTTCTTATGTTTACGTAACAAACATATTTATTGAGGAAAAATTGTGTTTACTTTCTTGAGGTAATATTAAATAAAGAAGTTATATAAAGTAAACATCATGGAATTTTTTATTATGTTTACGTAACATACATATTTATTGAAGAAAAATTGTGTTTACTTTCTTGAGGTAATATTAAATAAAGAAGTTATATAAAGTTAACATCATGGAATTTTATCTTATGTTTACGTAACATACATATTTATTGAAGAAAAATAATGTTTACTTTCTTGAGGTAATATTAAATAAAGAAGTTATATAAAGTTAACATCATGGAATTTTATCTTATGTTTACATAACATACATATTTATTGAAGAAAAATAATGTTTACTTTCTTGAGGTAATATTAAATAAAAAAGTTATATAAAGTTAACATCATGGAATTTTTTCTTATGTTTACGTAACATACATATTTATTGAAGAAAAATAATGTTTACTTTCTTGAGGTAATATTAAATAAAGAAGTTATATAAAGTTAACATCATGGAATTTTATCTTATGTTTACGTAACATACATATTTATTGAAGAAAAATAATGCTTACTTTCTTGAGGTAATATTAAATAAAGAAGTTATATACAGTAAACATCATGGAATTTTTTCTTATGTTTACGTAACATACATATTTATTGAAGAAAAATAATGCTTACTTTCTTGAGGTAATATTAAATAAAGAAGTTATATACAGTAAACATCATGGAATTTTTTCTTATGTTTACGTAACATACATATTTATTGAAGAAAAATAATGCTTACTTTCTTGAGGTAATATTAAATAAAGAAGTTATATAAAGTTAACATCATGGAATTTTTTCTTATGTTTACGTAACATACATATTTATTGAATAAAAATAATGCTTACTTTCTTGAGGTAATATTAAATAAAGAAGTTATATAAAGTTAACATCTTATGTTTACGTAACATACATATTTATTGAAAAAAAACAATTAAAGATAATTTGTATGTTTCCAAAAATATGAATTTAATATTTATTAATATTTTTTTAAAATTAAATAAAATTCACGCTATTAATTTTGTTTAATTCAGATATATTTTATAAAGAAAATCTGTATGTATCTAAATGGTGCCCGGAAAACTCGTCACAGGAAAATTCGTCAACGGAAAATTCGTCAAGGAAAATTCGTCAATTTTAGCCAAGTAGAAAAATTTGGCAAGTATCGAATAAATATCGATTGAAAATAGATTTTAGAACCGTTTTTACAGGAGATATACTTGTAAATACGGGGCTACCCCCCTCCCCAGTGGAGAACATTTTTTAATATTTTTTTTTTGTACTTGTGCAGTTTACGAACCGGGCTATTTTTTTATTAAGATTTTTATGTTAAATTAAATTTTTATGATATCTTTTGTTTATTAAATTGTTAGGTGAAAGTACAGAATAGTTTACAAATTCCCCCCCTCACTCCATGTTAAGAATGGCTTTCTAAATAATGTTATTTCAACCCGGTTCGTAATTCTATGCTGTTTAGTAGGCATTCAAATTCTGCTCAGTGTGGGACATCATATTTATTTTTTAAGTTGTTACTTTAAACAATGTGAGTCCACATGTGTGGGTTCGTAGCTGTAACTTAAAATTATAAATGAGGCACTGTGAATTTCAGAAGAATAAAATTTTCTTTCCACTGTGGTTTACTATGTCTCTAAAAAGTTGAAAATGTTAAATGATAAACCATGAATTTCATAAGTTGTCTGTACTTTAGTGAAATTTTCCCCAAAGATTTTTTAGTCAGATGATGTTCGACAAATTCACAAAAACGCTTCCTTGCAGAAGAGGCTTGCATGTGTTTCTTGAAATTATTTTTAGTTTTAGACGATTTGGCACAAACGAAACTAAAATCTCTCTTACTATTTTAGTTGAATTAGTTCATGGAGATGTCTCTTTTTTAAGTAGATGACATTCAAATAGCATACTTTAGTAGAATAACGTTTCTATCTCATGTGTTTGAATGTATCTTTTAAAATCAAATTTTCTTTGAAGTGATGAAATACAAATTTCACATAATTGAGGCTTATTTCCATTGTGTCCGTGTTTAAATGAGATTTATTCTGGTGAATTCACACATTTCATTCAGAAGACTATGACTTCTATTCATGATATGTATAGGATATGTTCATTTTTCTCGACTGTGGCTGTTACCTGTGAATGAATAAGAGATTATATTTAATAATTCATGTATTAATTAAAATCGAAAGCAGAAATAATTCTTTCCTTCTGAAACAGTTTTTAGAATAAGTAATTGTGACATATAGGGCAGGTGATCCCTGTAACTTTTTAAATCATAAATAAGATAGAGCCCAAATATTTCATAATTTCTCCAGACCGTTAAAATTGTAAATAAAACCCAAGTTTGTTAATTCTATTTACAGGTCAAGATTTTCGTAACGTGTGCAAACGATATAATCTTTCTTATTTTATAAACATATAAAATAGAATATGAGCGATATGGAATAAAAAAATAAACGTAATAAGATTCAGAACAATTTAGTAGAACTTAAGTTGTTCCAAGACTTTCCTTACATAAGTAGAACATAATCTGATTTACATAACTATTTACCAAACAGCAGAAGCACACATTTGACTGACTTACATTAAGGTGATCCATGTAGTATCTGATAAAGCAACTCTGATTTTCAAGTGTAATAGATTATTAAATTTCTTGATTCATAACTATCAGAAAATAAGACAAGTTCATGAAACTAAGACATTTATAATCAGTCCGTTCTGATCAACTCAAATTTTTTGCAAATTGTTCCTTCATTTTTTAATGCATTTAAGTCTCTTTTCAATTTGTAGAAAATGTATGTCTGAGATAACAGAGTCTTAGGATATGCATGAGAACATATATAGCATTACAAGTTGATTTTTGTCTTTTTTACTAATTGTTATTTTATCAACTCGGTTAAATAGAACTGTGTAAAAGAAGCTCAAAATCGTTTGAGTTATGCAATTACTATCAGTGGTTCAAAGTTATACGAATTTGAAGTGCCAAAATTTATGTTTTTACTGGACATGTTTCTTTAATAATTCTTTCTAAAAAGTTGGCCAAAATATGGACCTCATCATTGAAAGAAATTCAGTAATTTCTCCTCGACTTATATATTTTAAAGCTATTCTTATGAATTTCGGTACTTTATAAAATATCATGTTCTTTTTTATGCTATACAGCCATATTTTATGAATCTCTTACTTAAGCAATAAATTATAAATTAAATATGTGAATTACACAGTCTTTGAAACTGTCACATTGTATCATACAGATTGTGAGTTATTTTTAATATAGTTATAATTTCTTTGTACTTCAATACATAGTGTCAGTATAACAATATCTGTTTTAAAAGAATTTTGTAACTCAAAAAGAAAACAATTTTTCTAGGCATTACAATATCCCAAACCAAAATTTTATTTTTATTATATCTAAAATATATTATGTCAACACATAGATATTTGCTAAACATAAACAATGGTACGAAAGTTATTTTAACAGCACAAATGGCCAATACATTATGACTGTTCAAAATTTGTCAGAAATTAGATTTGCCGACTTGTGTGATATTGGTCTAGAAGCCAATTTACACGGTTTATAACTAGAAATGCAAGCTTCAAACAAGTGAAACATTTATACAAATGTAATCTTGTAGTAACTGTGGTATACGCGACACTGCTGGCCGTACATATATAGCATTACAAGTTGATTTTTTTCTTTTTACTAATTGTTATTTTATCAACTCGGGTCAGTAGAACTGTGTAAAATAAACTCAAAACCGTTTGAGTTATGCAATTACTATCAGTGGTTCAAACTTATACGAATTTGAAGTGCCAAAATTGGGGTTTATTGCACAATTTTTTTTACTAATTCTTTCTATAAAGTTGGCCAAAATATGGACCTCATCATTGAAAGAAATTCAGTAATTTCTCCTCGACTTATATACTTTAAAGCTATTCTTATGAATTTTGGTACCTATATTAAATATTATGTGATTTTTTGATTATACATTCAGATTATATGAATCCGTTTAACTTAAGCAATAAATTATAAATTAAATATATGAATTACAGTCTTTAAAGCAGTCACATTGTATCATACAGATTGTGAGTTATTTCTAATATAGGTATAATTTTTTGTACTTCAATACATAGTGTCAGTATAACAATATGTGTTTTAAAAGAATTTTGAAACTCAAGAAGAAAACATTTTTCTAGGCATTACAATAGGTATCCCAAACCAAAATTGTATTTTTATTACATCTAAAAAATATTACGTCATCACATAGATATTTGCTAAACATAAACAATGGTACAAAAGTTATTTTAACAGCACAAATTTCCAAGAAATTATGACTGTTACAAAATTTGTCGGAAATTAGAATATTTGCCGACTTGTGTGATATTTGTCTAGAAGCCAATTTACACGGTTTATAACTAGAAATGCAGGCTTCAAACAAGTGAAACATTTATACAAATGTAATCTTGTAGTAACTAAAAATTAATCATAATGGAACCAATAATTATTGGATTAAACCAGAATAAATACTCACATTTTGACCATGTAAAAAAAACGAAATACAATTTGATGATAAAGCAAAAATAGATTAAAAAATAAGTCAAAAGAATATATTACTGATATTGCTGTAAAACAGTATCCACTGGAATTACAATCTTGAAACTTTGTAACTTTTCTAATTTGGGATGAAAAATTCATAAAATGTGTCTCATTCGTATTATCAAAGGTGTTTGTCAAAGATACATTTTAACTTGGGTGAACTTATTCATTTTTTAACTCAAAAAGACAAAAAGGTTGGGCAACAACAAAATTTAGAAATGTGTTATAAAAAAGGAATCACTAGTCTTTATTTTAGGCAAATACTTATTGTAAAGTTTTTAACTTCAAAAATTTTAAATGAATAGAAATGTTTTTTTTACTTATTGTAAAGTTTTTAACTTCAAAAATTTGAAATGAATAGAAATGTTTTTTTTAACTGACGGAACATCTATGCAAAGTAAATTGTCCCCCTACAGTACTTCTTCTTACTGATTCGTAGTGGTAAGATTTTTTTTATAGACGTCTACTACAATAAATATACTTGGAACATTCTTAATCCTACCATTACTTAAAATTGGAATTACATTAAAATTGCATTTATATACAAATGTAAACTCAACCTTTGCAATATCATCTGACAAATAACCATTTCTGCTATTAGTTTTACTTTAAAATCTTATTGCAAAATTTAAAAAAATGTAAACCCAAAGAAAATATGGTAATCTTTTACTTCCACAGCTTATGGTCATCGCCCACTAAAATAAGTTTTTCATTTTTTAAACGATGCCATTTTTTATGTACTAACGAGTTACTGCTTATCAAGGCCAAAGGGCCACTCAAGGATAAAGGTTAATGAGTTTGTCAGAACAACATGAAGTTGGGAATTGGTGAGAATTTGTTTAAGATGATGCCTCAACAAGAACATAAATGTCATCAAATAAGTTTTTTTTAAGTTTAGGTGGCAACAGACCACAAATATAACAAGAAGATAGTTATATCTAAGGTTTAACTTGAACAGTCACAAGTGGGTCAAATGATATTTTGTCAGAAACTGTGTGAACCATTTTATGTTAAATTTATATGCTAAAACTGATACCACAATCTAAAATAATTGTTTTTTCCCTCCCAAGTTTTCAGTGTGTTCACACGTAATTGTTTAAACAAAGTAGATTCGCATTTGTGTTTGGGTGACGATGATTGAACTAAGGGTTTTAAAAGAAATTATGAAAAATCAGTTTTTTTTTTTAATATGTCCGTATAAACGCTATCTGGTCTAGTGATCTAGGTGTAGACGTTACTATTAGCGACATAAATTATTTTAAAGAAAATACAGTTGGGAAATTAGTCAAAACCAATTTATTTTGGCTTAACTATTCATGTATAAAATATTTTCGTTAAAAATGTAATATTTAAAAAAAGTGATAACCTATTATATTTACAATAAATAGTGGTTGTGTGTAACATAATCCGGTTATGTATATACTTCCTGTGAATAATTAAGATTGCTGACCGCGGATTATTTTACTCACAACCACTATTGCCTGTAACCTCTTTTAAATATTAAATATTTGGACACACATAGGTCACAAATAAACAAAAATAAATTCTTTTTGACTAATTTCCCAACTGTATTTCTTTTCAAATAATTAATGTCGCCAATAGTAACGTTTACCAAAGTAGGTTTTTCATCTTTCATTTTGGCTGAACTAGCAAAGGGTGCAGAAATAGAATAATATCGAAAAAATATTTAATTACTTTTTGAAAAATTATAATTCGATTTAATCAGTTGATCTTAATGTGTGGAAAACCGAGACTTAGGAAACAATACAAACAATTGAAATTCAATTAAGTTGAATTCATTTTTGATTGTATTAAATTTAAACATTTACAACGAAAGTCTTTTTGAAACTCCAATTTAAAATTCAATCGTAAAATGAACGAAATGAAAACAATTTCCGTAGTGATTGAACTTACCTTTTTGTATTTCGTTCTTCTTATTTGTTTTCTTTGCAAAATGAAATTGATTAAATAATCAAATGTTAAGTAAATTTCTTCTTTACAAAGAAATAGAAGAGTCAACAAGGGAGATAATTCAGTACACAAATAAGTAAGTATATCTGGAATTCGGAAGTTTAACCCAGACCTCAAAACAGGGCATTTTTACGATTAGCTTTTGAAAGTGTGGATGTCCGAAAGACAAAATCCCGGTAAAAATCTAAAGTCTGGGTCTTGGAATTTTATCTCATGTTTACGTAACATACATATTTATTGAGGAAAAATTGTGTTTACTTTCTTGAGGTAATATTAAATAAAGAAGTTATGTAAAGTTAACATCATGGATTTTGTCTTATGTTTACGTAACATACATATTTATTGAAGAAAAATTGTGTTTACTTTCTTGAGGTAATATTTAATAAAGAAGTTATATAAAGTTAACATCATGGAATTTTATCTTATGTTTACGTAACATACATATTTATTGAAGAAAAATAATGTTTACTTTCTTGAGGTAATATTTAATAAAGAAGTTATATAAAGTTAACATCATGGAATTTTATCTTATGTTTACGTAACATACATATTTATTGAAGAAAAATTGTGTTTACTTTCTTGAGGTAATATTAAATAAAGAAGTTATATAAAGTTAACATCATGGAATTTTATCTTATGTTTACGTAACATACATATTTATTGAAGAAAAATAATGTTTACTTTCTTGAGGTAATATTAAATAAAGAAGTTATATAAAGTTAACATTATGGAATTTTATCTTATGTTTACGTAACATACATATTTATTGAAGAAAAATAATGTTTACTTTCTTGAGGTAATATTTAATAAAGAAGTTATATAAAGTTAACATCATGGAATTTCATCTTATGTTTACGTAACGTACATATTTATTGAAGAAAAATTGTGTTTACTTTCTTGAGGTAATATTAAATAAAGAAGTTATATAAAGTTAACATCATGGAATTTTATCTTATGTTTACGTAACATACATATTTATTGAAGAAAAATAATGTTTACTTTCTTGAGGTAATATTTAATAAAGAAGTTATATAAGGTTAACATCATGGAATTTTTTCTTATGTTTACGTAACATACATATTTATTGAAAAAGAATTTGTGTTTACATATTTTTTTAAAGTAATATTAATTAATGAAGTTATAAATGTTGATAATTATTATCGATATAAAGCCAAGTTCACACGAATGTGAGACATACCTTTTGATCTCAGCAACATTCAGACATTCTTCATGGCAGGACAATTCAGTTAAGACAAACACATTTTGTAGGTTTACACGCGCGTCGTGCGTTTATTTTTACAACAGGCCAACAACAACAAAAAGAAAGGGCAGATAACCCCAAATCTTACAAGGGTTAATCTGGTTCCCAAATAATAATGGAACAAGGGAGATAACCCTTAAAATAGGTTTTAACAGTCCGACAAAATTGATAATTCAACACTCCTCCTCAATTGCTGTCAGACTGTTCCATGACTTCCCTAACACCTAACAGTGCTCTAAGCTTAATAAATTGTGCACTCACAAGTCCCTTCGTCATCACATCAGCAATCATGTCTTTACTTTGACAGTATTCCAATTCAATTGTTTCCATCTCAACTTGCTCTCGAATGTAATGAAACTTAATATCAATATGCTTCGCCCTTCCATGATATTGTGGATTCTTTGCCATACATATTGTGGATTGGTTATCCTCGTAGATGAGTGTCGGTCCAACCAAGGGTTCATTGAGACCACTTTGAAGATGTCGCATCCATACTGCCTCCTGTGCTGCACTTGCCAATGCCATATACTCTGCTTCAGCTGTAGACAATGCAACACAAGTCTGTCTTTTACTTTTCCAACTGACAGCCGCTCCACTTAATTTAAACAGGTAGCCTGAGGTTGACCTGCGGTCATCCAAGTCACCAGCCCAGTCTGCATCTGAATATCCTATCAGATTTGTTGCATTCTCCCTGTCATACAGTAACCCATAGTTCCGCGTGCCATTTAGATAACGCATGATATGTTTCACAGACCTCCAGTGTTCCATGGTAGGTTGTGAGCAGAATCTTGCTACATTGCCGACAGCATAGGCAATATCAGGTCTTGTTTTTGTTGACAGATACAGCAGGCTTCCAACTGCTGATTGATACAATTCTTGGTTGACTAGCTCGTTTTCTTTAACAGCTTTAGTTAACCTTGCACCAGGATCAATTGGAGTTGATGTAGGTTTTGAATTTTCCATTTGGAATTTTTTCAAAACCTCTGCTGCGTATGCTGGTTGTCCGATCCATATCTTCCCTGGATCTGGATAAGCGATTTTAACACCCAAGAAACTATGTAGTTTCCCCATATCCTTGATGTTGAAACTTTCGGAGATTCTTTTGATAAATTCTTGGATACGTGTCAAAGACTTACATGCCAGAATGATATCATCAACATACACTGCAGCTATGAAGATCTCTCCTCCCGAGGAGAGTGTGTAGATACACGGGTCATTTTCCAATTGCTTGAAATGCATCTTTTTTAGCTGAGTATTCAGTGCCTCATTCCAACATCTTGATGATTGTTTCAAGCTATAGATGCTTCGCTTTAATTTACAGACAAGGTGTTCCTTGCCTTTGACCTTAAATCCTTCTGGTTGCTTCATATAGATGTCTTCTTTCAGCTCACCATTAAGAAATGCAGTGGTTACGTCCAACTGATGCAGGTTCAGGTCATGTTTTGCTGCTAATGCAATGACAGTTCGCACTGATTCGAACCTCACTACTGGACAAAAGGTCTCGTCGTAGTCAACTCCATGTTTCTGAAGAAATCCTTGAGCTACCAGTCGAGCTTTATATTGTCCCATGTTTCCATCAGCGTCATATTTTTGTTTGAACACCCACTTACTACCAATAGCCTTCCGTCCACTGGGTAAGACAGTAAGATCCCATACTTTATTAGTATGTAGTGAATCAACTTCACTTTCCATTGCTTTCATCCATTTGTCTTTCTCAGGGCTAGAAAGTGCCTCTTTCACCGTTAATGGGTCATTCAATCTGTGAGAAATGTAGACCCATTCACCATACTGATCTGGAGCTTTCCTAATCCTTAGTGATCTTCGTGGTCCTGTTGTCACTTGTGAATTGTCATCATCATCATCATCATCATCACTGACGTTATGACAGTCAATTTTCACTAGAGGTTGGTTTCCAACTTCCTCTCTCTCTTGTTCACCAATGGATGCCGATTCATTAAGGATGACATCTCTGCTATGGAAGACTCTTAACTTTTCTGTATCATAAAGTCTATAACCCTTGACTCCAATACCATATCCGAGAAAGATGCTCTTCTTCGCTTTAGAATCCATTTTGGATCTTTCATCTTTTGGTATATGGGCATAAGCACTACACCCAAAAATGCGTAAATGGTTCACATCTGGTTTGTAGCCTTTCCATGCCTCGTATGGTGTCATTCCTAGTACTGCATTTGTTGGGCTTCGGTTTCGTATGTATGCAGCTGTTGATAAAGCTTCTGCCCAAAATTTCTTAGGCAGCTGCGAGTCCGACAACATTGCTCGCACTGCTTCCACCAACGTCCGATTCATTCTTTCAGCCACTCCATTTTGCTCTGGTGTTTTGGAAACAGTGCGTTCATGGTGTATGCCCTCCTTCTTTAGGTAACATTCAAACTCTCTTGAAGTGTATTCCCCGCCATTGTCAGTGCGTAAGGTTTTTATTTTTCGTCCACTGGAATTCTCCACCATGGTTTTCCACTCCATGAATTTTGCAAAAACTTCTCCCTTGTGTTTAAGCACATATATCCACACAAATCTTGATTTGTCATCAATAAATGTGAGGAAGTATTCGGCTCCACCAAGCGATTTTGCCTCTAGCCTTCCACAAACATCGCTGTGCACAATTCCGAGTAGTTGTGTAGCTCGCCTTCCACCTGATTTTGGAAATGAGGAACGATGATGTTTGCCATCCACACATGGTTCACAAAAGTTAATACTCTTTGTCACATCATAGTCGAGGCCAGTCACCAGCTTATCTCTTGCTAGTTTCTGCAAATTCCCCGCACCAAGATGACCAAAACGTCGATGCCAGATCTCCTCCTTTGTGTTACCACTTGAACATGTAGATGCTGCATGGGCTGCTTCTTGTTTTTCATTACAGTTCAAATAGTACACATTTCCAATTTTTGAACCCTCAGCTACTATCCTCTGTTTTTCATCAAGAAGTCGACATCCTGATTCAGTGAATATGAACGACTTTCCAGATCTAGTCGCCCTAGACACACTCAATAGGTTGTACGATAGTTTGGGAACATAAAGTGTTTCATACAGTCTACATCTTTGCTGTTTACCGTCTGGCACACTCACGTTCAGTTCTATTGTTCCCACTCCTAATGCTTCAACTGAGCGTCCATCACCAAGTGTAATTTCCTCTACTAAATCCAATTTCCGGAAATGTATAAACATCTTCACATCATGACACATGTGACAAGTTGCTCCAGAATCCACAATCCATTCGCTCCTTTTGTTATTAGATAATAACGCATGGTGTGCAAATAGTCCAACAACGTAATCGTTTTCAGAACCATTACATTTTCCTTGTGTTTTTCCAGTGAAGAAAGCTTTCTTATTGGGATAGTTCCTTTTAAAACTTTCTTTTGCATCCTCACTAAGCAATCGACAGTCACGTTTAATGTGTCCATTCTTTCCACAGTGATAACACTTGGGCCCCTTTTTAAAAGTGTGATGTTTTGATGTCATCGCTTTCGAGTCAGTAGCAGTGTTTTTTTTTTCTCTGACTTTCGTTTCTTCGTAGAGCAGTCGTTCAGTCACTAACACCCATTTGGGCACATCCTGACTTGCTTCGAGCGCTGTTACTAGCATGTCATAGGAATCCGGGAGGCTAGCCAAGAGGTGTACAACTCTATCTTCCTCATCAATTGAATCGCCGATGACTGACAACTCTTCAAAGATTTCTGTCATTATTTTAATATGTTTATGAACAGAGTCACCTACTTTCAATTTAAGGGAATACAAGCGCCTCCTTAATGCTAATTTATTAGCCCACGTTTTCTTCTGAAATTGATCTGCCAATTTTTTCCACACCACTGCAGGGTCGTCGGGATCCCCTATCAAATACAAAAGTGACGGTTCCACTGACAAAACAATCGTCGCCAAGGCGCGATCTTTCCGCGATAAATACTTTCCGTGTAATATCGCATCTGTCCTAGGATCGGGGACGATTTCGGTATCATTTACTATGTACCATAATCCGTCCCTAATTAATGTCATTTTGCACTGAATCTTCCAAGTGGCGTAATTTGTCCCATTCAACGGTACGAGATTACCAAGTTTTGTTTCCATCGTGAAGGTAAAACGATACAAAACTTCTTTCGTGAACGAGAATTTCAATATGGCCGAAAAAAAATGTCACACGTGGCTTTATAATTATACCGAGCGTTCATCTGGGCCCATAACCTTTGTTGATAATTATTATCGATATAAAGCCAAGTTCACACGAATGTGAGACATACCTTTTGATCTCAGCAACATTCAGACATTCTTCATGGCAGGACAATTCAGTTAAGACAAACACATTTTGTAGGTTTACACGCGCGTCGTGCGTTTATTTTTACAACAGGCCAACAACAACAAAAAGAAAGGGCAGATAACCCCAAATCTTACAAGGGTTAATCTGGTTCCCAAATAATAATGGAACAAGGGAGATAACCCTTAAAATAGGTTTTAACAGTCCGACAAAATTGATAATTCAACAATAAAAGTTAACATCATGGAATTCTTTTTTACATACAAAACGAAAATTTATCATTTAAATGAATAGTCAGTGATTTTTTTTTATTGTATGAATTAAAACTTTCTCAAAACAGTCAACAGTGATTTTTAAAATGAAAATTTATCATTTAAATTAATAGTCAGTGATTTTGTTTTATTGTATGAATTAAAACTTTCTCAAAACAGTCAACAGTGATTTTTAAAATGAAAATGTATCATTTAAATGAATAGTCAGTGATTTTTTTTATTGTATGAATTAAAACTTTCTCAAAACAATCAACAGTGATTTTTAAAATGAAAATGTATAATTTAAATTAATAGTCAGTGATTTTGTTTTATTGTATGAATTAAAACTTTCTCAAAACAGTCAACAGTGATTTTTAAAATGAAAATGTATCATTTAAATGAATAGTCAGTGATTTTTTTTTATTGTATGAATTAAAACTTTCTCAAAACAATCAACAGTGATTTTTAAAATGAAAATGTATCATTTAAATGAATAGTCAGTGATTTTTTTTTATTGTATGAATTAAAACTTTCTCAAAACAGTCAACAGTGATTTTTAAAATGAAAATTTATCATTTAAATGAATAGTCAGTGATTTTTTTTTATTGTATGAATTAAAACTTTCTCAAAACAGTCAACAGTGATTTTTAAAATGAAAATTTATCATTTAAATGAATAGTCAGTGATTTTTTTTTATTGTATGATTTAAAACTTTCTCAAAACAGTCAACAGTGATTTTTAAAATGAAAATTTATAATTTAAATTAATAGTCAGTGATTTTGTTTTATTGTATGAATTAAAACTTTCTCAAAACAGTCAACAGTGATTTTTAAAATGAAAATGTATCATTTAAATGAATAGTCAGTGATTTATTTTTATTGTATGAATTAAAACTTTCTCAAAACAATCAACAGTGATTTTTTAAATGAAAATGTATCATTTAAATGAATAGTCAGTGATTTTTTTTTATTGTATGAATTAAAACTTTCTCAAAACAGTCAACAGTGATTTTTAAAATGAAAATTTATCATTTAAATGAATAGTCAGTGATTTTTTTTTATTGTATGAATTAAAACTTTCTCAAAACAGTCAACAGTGATTTTTAAAATGAAAATTTATCATTTAAATGAATAGTCAGTGATTTTGTTTTATTGTATGAATTAAAACTTTCTCAAAACAGTCAACAGTGATTTTTAAAATGAAAATTTATCATTTAAATGAATAGTCAGTGATTTTTTTTTATTGTATGAATTAAAACTTTCTCAAAACAGTCAACAGTGATTTTTAAAATGAAAATTTATCATTTAAATGAATAGTCAGTGATTTTTTTTTATTGTATGAATTAAAACTTTCTCAAAACAGTCAAGAGTGATTTTTAAAATGAAAATTTATCATTTAAATGAATAGTCAGTGATTTTTTTTTATTGTATGAATTAAAACTTTCTCAAAACAGTCAACAGTGATTTTTAAAATGAAAATTTATCATTTAAATGAATAGTCAGTGATTTTGTTTTATTGTATGAATTAAAACTTTCTCAAAACAGTCAACAGTGATTTTTAAAATGAAAATTTAACATTTAAATGAATAGTCAGTGATTTTTTTTTATTGTATGAATTAAAACTTTCTCAAAACAGTAAACAGTGATTTTTAAAATGAAAATTTATAATTTAAATGAATAGTCAGTGATTTTTTTTTATTGTATGAATTAAAACTTTCTCAAAACAGTCAACAGTGATTTTTAAAATGAAAATTTATCATTTAAATGAATAGTCAGTGATTTTTTTTTATTGTATGAATTAAAACTTTCTCAAAACAGTCAACAGTGATTTTTAAAATGAAAATTTATCATTTAAATGAATAGTCAGTGATTTTTTTTATTGTATGAATTAAAACTTTCTCAAAACAGTCAACAGTGATTTTTAAAATGAAAATTTATCATTTAAATGAATAGTCAGTGATTTTTTTTTTATTGTATGAATTAAAACTTTCTCAAAACAGTCAACAGTGATTTTTAAAATGAAAATTTATCATTTAAATGAATAGTCAGTGATTTTTTTTTATTGTATGAATTAAAACTTTCTCAAAACAGTCAACAGTGATTTTTAAAATGAAAATTTATCATTTAAATGAATAGTCAGTGATTTTTTTTATTGTATGAATTAAAACTTTCTCAAAACAGTCAAGAGTGATTTTTAAAATGAAAATTTATCATTTAAATGAATAGTCAGTGATTTTTTTTTATTGTATGAATTAAAACTTTCTCAAAACAGTCAACAGTGATTTTTAAAATGAAAATTTATCATTTAAATGAATAGTCAGTGATTTTTTTTTATTGTATGAATTAAAACTTTCTCAAAACAGTCAACAGTGATTTTTAAAATGAAAATTTAACATTTAAATGAATAGTCAGTGATTTTTTTTTATTGTATGAATTAAAACTTTCTCAAAACAGTCAACAGTGATTTTTAAAATGAAAATTTATCATTTAAATGAATAGTCAGTGATTTTTTTTTATTGTATGAATTAAAACTTTCTCAAAACAGTCAACAGTGATTTTTAAAATGAAAATTTATCATTTAAATGAATAGTCAGTGATTTTTTTTTATTGTATGAATTAAAACTTTCTCAAAACAGTCAACAGTGATTTTTAAAATGAAAATGTATCATTTAAATGAATAGTCAGTGATTTTTTTTTATTGTATGATTTAAAACTTTCTCAAAACAGTCAACAGTGATTTTTAAAATGAAAATTTATCATTTAAATGAATAGTCAGTGATTTTTTTTTATTGTATGAATTAAAACTTTCTCAAAACAGTCAACAGTGATTTTTAAAATGAAAATTTATCATTTAAATGAATAGTCAGTGATTTTTTTTTTATTGTATGAATTAAAACTTTCTCAAAACAGTCAACAGTGATTTTTAAAATGAAAATTTATAATTTAAATGAATAGTCAGTGATTTTTTTTTATTGTATGAATTAAAACTTTCTCAAAACAGTCAACAGTGATTTTTAAAATGAAAATTTATCATTTAAATGAATAGTCAGTGATTTTTTTTTATTGTATGAATTAAAACTTTCTCAAACAGTCAACAGTGATTTTTAAAATGAAAATTTATCATTTAAATGAATAGTCAGTGATTTTTTTTATTGTATGAATTAAAACTTTCTCAAAACAGTCAACAGTGATTTTTAAAATGAAAATTTATCATTTAAATGAATAGTCAGTGATTTTTTTTTATTGTATGAATTAAAACTTTCTCAAAACAGTCAACAGTGATTTTTAAAATGAAAATTTATCATTTAAATGAATAGTCAGTGATTTTTTTTTATTGTATGAATTAAAACTTTCTCAAAACAGTCAACAGTGATTTTTAAAATGAAAATTTATCATTTAAATGAATAGTCAGTGATTCTTTTTTATTGTATGAATTAAAACTTTCTCAAAACAGTCAACAGTGATTTTTAAAATGAAAATTTATCATTTAAATTAATAGTCAGTGATTTTTTTTATTGTATGAATTAAAACTTTCTCAAAACAGTCAACAGTGATTTTTAAAATAAAAATTTATCATTTAAATGAATAGTCAGTGATTTTTTTTTATTGTATGAATTAAAACTTTCTCAAAACAGTCAACAATGATTTTTAAAATGAAAATTTATCATTTAAATGAATATTCAGTGATTTTTTTTTTATTGTATGAATTAAAACTTTCTCAAAACAGTCAACAGTGATTTTTAAAATGAAAATTTATCATTTAAATGAATAGTCAGTGATTTTTTGTTATTGTATGAATTAAAACTTTCTCAAAACAGTCAACAGTGATTTTTAAAATGAAAATTTATCATTTAAATGAATAGTCAGTGATTTATTTTAATTGTATGAATTAAAACTTTCTCAAAACAGTCAATAGTGATTTTTAAAATGAAAATTTATCATTTAAATGAATAGTCAGTGATTTTTTTTATTGTATGAATTAAAACTTTCTCAAAACAGTCAACAGTGATTTTTAAAATGAAAATTTATCATTTAAATGAATAGTCAGTGATTTTTTTTTATTGTATGAATTAAAACTTTCTCAAAACAGTCAACAGTGATTTTTTAAAATGAAAATTTATCATTTAAATGAATAGTCAGTGATTTTTTTTTATTGTATGAATTAAAACTTTCTCAAAACAGTCAACAGTGATTTTTAAAATGAAAATTTATCATTTAAATGAATAGTCAGTGATTCTTTTTTATTGTATGAATTAAAACTTTCTCAAAACAGTCAACAGTGATTTTTAAAATGAAAATTTATCATTTAAATTAATAGTCAGTGATTTTTTTTATTGTATGAATTAAAACTTTCTCAAAACAGTCAACAGTGATTTTTAAAATGAAAATTTATCATTTAAATGAATATTCAGTGATTTTTTTTTTATTGTATGAATTAAAACTTTCTCAAAACAGTCAACAGTGATTTTTAAAATGAAAATTTATCATTTAAATGAATAGTCAGTGATTTTTTGTTATTGTATGAATTAAAACTTTCTCAAAACAGTCAACAGTGATTTTTAAAATGAAAATTTATCATTTAAATGAATAGTCAGTGATTTTTTTTATTGTATGAATTAAAACTTTCTCAAAACAGTCAATAGTGATTTTTAAAATGAAAATTTATCATTTAAATGAATAGTCAGTGATTTTTTTTATTGTATGAATTAAAACTTTCTCAAAACAGTCAACAGTGATTTTTAAAATGAAAATTTATCATTTAAATGAATAGTCAGTGATTTTAGTCAGTGATTTTTGTTCATTGTATGAATTAAAATTTTATCAAAATAGTCAACAGTGATTTTTTAAAAGGAAAATTTATAATTTAAAACGAAAATCCAACAAACAGTCAACATTGTTTTTTTTTTCATATATATATAATTTACAACTTTGAGATGTTTGATTTTTTTTCTTCCTTTATTGAACAGGATAAAGTTCTGCAATTTGCTTTACAATGGCTTCCATGGGGTTCACAGACAACTTCTGCCGCCACATAAATTCGATTAAGTAGGACTCCACAATTTGCGTGTATATTATTTACTTGTATATTATTTACCTACTCTCCAGGAGGTTAGGCACAAAGCCAGTTTTACCTTACTCCCACAAGTGGGACTTGAAAAGCCAGCGCCCGAGAAGGTGAGCATGCCTGGGCAGCCCCGTCGGCATTCCCCGGTAGGTGCGCCTGAGGCAGTAAGCAATAAACTTATGGGAGGCAAAGCCTGGGAGGGTGGACCTCCTAGAACTGCACACGACAAACCCACAGACCGGCGGAATCAAGCACCGAAGGCCAAGACGATACCAGTCTATGGTGGCAGTATCCATCGGAACAGATACTACACTTTCTTCCAAGCCAAAAGGCCAGGTAAGCATGCATCTTGGCCTTTTGCCACTGGTTTTCCACATGATTTGTTGTGGCACCTGTGGATGGATCCACAAAATTATATCGGTGATTTACACGCAAATGGTGAAATCCTTCCGAAGCGAGTCGATCGTATGCACGCCAACAATCTGATATGATTGTGGTCCCTGGACGCACATAATGGCCCTATGGGAACAGACGCATCTTGGAAATCGTTGGTTCGACTTGCACGATTTGGTGGGCCCGTACAGTCTGGGGCTGTTCTCACGGTCGGAGCTCACGGGTGCTGTCAGAACGTTGACGAACACCAGGTCAAGAGGTCAGAGAACATGACTGAATTAAATGCTGCACATGAGTGTCGCACGTGGGATCCGTGACATCACTCCTTTTGCATGAGAAGCGATTTTTAGCAAGTCTGGGTTTTGGAAACGAACCTATCTGATGTGGTTATTTCCATGTAGACTGCAACATAAATAGGGAAATTATTTCCCTAAGAAAATACAGGCGAAAGATCTCTTTCCTCCCCCCCTCCATGAATGGTTAAGGACTTAATTAAGTAATTACAAAAACAGTAATTTGCTCTCTCTCTCGACGTTAGTGACTGTCTCCCAGCTGACAGATAACTAACGCTTGAAATAAAACAAAATTAAATTTAAAAGATTGTTTGTCTTCTGGGTCGGCCATGGGGCTTTTTGTTGGAGTGGCGTGGTTCATGCAGAAAGAAGGAAGAGAGACTTCAACCACTGGACGACGCACCCTCTACAACGAGTGATTAAATGAGAACTGCCACAGCCGTTCCGGGACGAATGTACAAAACGAGTACTGCCGCGGCCCAAGCAGAGGGGCTATGTAACAAATGTAGCAGCATCTCTAGAAGGGACTGTGACTAAGAAGGGGCTATGCAACAAATGTAGCGGCATCTCTGGAAGGGACTGTGACTAAGAAGGGGCTATGCAACAAATGTAGCGGCATCTCTGGAAGTAACTGTTACTAAGAAGGGCTATGCAACAAATGTAGCGGCATCTCTGGAAGGGACTGTGACTAAGAAGGGGCTATGCAACAAATGTAGCGGCATCTCTGGAAATGACGGTGACTAAGAAGGGGCTATGCAACAAATGTAGTGGAATCTCTGGAAGGGACTGTGACTAAGAAGGGGCTATGCAACAAATGTAGCGGCATCTCTCGAAGGCACTGTGACTAAGAAGGGGCTATGCAACAAATGTAGCAGCATCTCTGGAAGAGACTGTGACTAAGAAGGGGCTATGCAACAAATGTAGTGGCATCTCTAGAAGGGACTGTGACTAAGAAGGGGCTATGCAACAAATGTAGCGGCATCTCTGGAAGGCACTGTGACTAAGAAGGAGCTATGCAACAAATGTAGTGGCATCTCTGGAAGGGACTGTGACTAAGAAGGGGCTATGCAACAAATGTAGTGGCATCTCTGAAAGGGACTGTGACTAAGAAGGGGCTATGCAACAAATGAAGTGGCATCTCTGGAACGGACTGTGACAAAGAAGGGGCTATGCAACAAATGTAGTGGCATCTCTGGAAAAGACTGTGACTAAGAAGGGGCTATGCAACAAATGTAGTGGCATCTCTAGAAGGGACTGTGACTAAGAAGGGGCTATGCAACAAATGTAGCGGCATCTCTGGAAGGGACTGTGACTAAGAAGGGGCTATGCAACAAATGTAGTGGCATCTCTAGAAGGGACTGTGACTAAGAAGGGGCTATGCAACAAATGTAGTGGCATCTCTGGAAGGGACTGTGACTAAGCAGGGGCTATGCAACAAATGTAGCGGCATCTATAGAAGGGACTGTGACAAAGAAGTGGCTATGCAACAAATGTAGTTGCATCTCTGGAAGGGACTGTGACTAAGAAGGGGCTATGTAACAAATGTAGCGGCATCTCTGGAAGGGACTGTGACTAAGAAGGGGCAATGCAACAAATGTAGCGGCATCTATAGAAGGGACTGTGACTAAGAAGGGGCTATGCAACAAATGTAGCGGCATCTCTGGAATGCATTGTGACTAAGAAGGGGCTATGCAACAAATGTAGCGGCATCTCTGGAAGGGACTGTGACTAAGAAGGGGCTATGTAACAAATGTAGCGGCATCTCTGGAAGGGACTGTGACTAAGAAGGGGCTATGCAACAAATGTAGCGGACACTCTGGAAGGGACTGTGACTAAGAAGGGGCTATGCAACAAATGTAGCGGCATCTCTGGAAGGGACTGTGACTAAGAAGGGGCTATGCAACAAATGTAGCGGCATCTCTAGAAGGGACTGTGACTAAGAAAGGGGCTATGCAACAAATGTAGTAGCATCTCTGGAAGGGACTGTGACTAAGAAGGGGCTATGCAACAAATGTAGCGGCATCTCTGGAAGGGACTGTGCCTAAGAAGGGGCTATGTAACAAATGTAGCGGCATCTCTGGAAGGGACTGTGACTAAGAAGGGGCTATGCAACAAATGTAGTGGCATCTCTAGAAGAGACTGTGACTAAGAAGGGGCTATGCAACAAATGTAGCACCATCTCTGGAAGAGACTGTGACTAAGAAGGGGCTATGCAACAAATGTAGTGGCATCTCTGGAAGGGACTGTGACTAAGAAGGGGCTATGCAACAAATGTAGCGGCATCTTAGGAAGGGACTGTGACTAAGAAGGGGCTATGCAACAAATGTAGTGGCATCTCTGGAAGGGACTGTGACTAAATAGGGGCTATGCAACAAATGTAGCGGCATCTCTGGAAGGGACTGTGACTAAGAAGGGGCTATGCAACAAATGTAGTGGCATCTCTAGAAGGGACTGTGACTAAGAAGGGGCTATGCAACAAATGTAGTGGCATCTCTGGAAGGGACTGTGACTAAATAGGGGCTATGCAACAAATGTAGCGGCATCTCTGGAAGGGACTGTGACTAAGAAGGGGCTATGCAACAAATGTAGTGGCATCTCTAGAAGGGACTGTGACTAAGAAGGGGCTATGCAACAAATGTAGTGGCATCTCTGGAAGGGACTGTGACTAAGAAGGGGCTATGCAACAAATGTAGCGGCATCTCTAGAAGGGACTGTGACTAAGAAGTGGCTATGCAACAAATGTAGCGGCATCTCTGGAAGGGACTGTGACTAAGAAGGGGCTATGCAACAAATTTAGCGGCATCTCTGGAAGGGACTGTGACTAAGAAGGGGCTATGTAACAAATGTAGCGGCATCTCTGGAAGGGACTGTGACTAAGAAAGGGGCTATGCAACAAATGTAGCAGCATCTCTAGAAGGGACTGTGACTAAGAAGGGGCTATGCAACAAATGTAGTGGCATCTCTGGAAGGGACTGTCACTAAGAAGGGGCTATGCAACAAATGTTGCAGCATCTCTGGAAGGGACTGTGACTTAGAAGGGGCTATGTAACAAATGTAGCGGCATCTCTGGAAGGGACTGTGACTAAGAAGGGGCTATGCAACAAATGTAGCGGCATCTTAGGAAGGGACTGTGACTAAGAAGGGGCTATGCAACAAATGTAGCGGCATCTCTGGAAAGGACTGTGACTAAGAAGGGGCTATGCAACAAATGTAGCAGCATCTCTGGTAAGGAATGTAACTAAGAAGGGGCTATGCAACAAATGTAGTGGCATATCTATAAGGGACTGTGACTAAGAAGAGGCTATGCAACAAATGTAGTGGCATCTCTGGAAGGGCCTGTTCTAAGAAGGGGCTATGCAACAAATGTAGCGGCATCTCTGGAAGGGACTGTGACTAAGAAGGGGCTATGCAACAAATGTAGTGGCATCTCTAGAAGGGACTGTGACTAAGAAGGGGCTATGCAACAAATGTAGCAGCATCTCTGGAAGGGACTGTGACTAAGAAGGGGCTATGCAACAAATGTAGTGGCATCTCTAGAAGGGACTGTGACTAAGAAGGGGCTATGCAACAAATGTAGCGGCATCTCTAGAAGGGACTGTGACTAAGAAGGCGCTATGCAACAAATGTAGTGGCATCTCTAGAAGGGGCTGTGACTAAGAACGGGCTATTCAACAAATGTAGCAGCATCTCTGGAAAGGACTGTGACTAAGAAGGGGCTATGTAACAAATGTAGCGGCATCTCTGGAAGGGACTGTGACTAAGAAGGGGCTATGCAACAAATGTAGCGGCATCTCTGAAAGGGACTGTGACTAAGAAGGGGCTATGCAACAAATGTAGCAGCATCTCTGGAAAGGAATGTGACTAAGAAGGGGCTATGCAACAAATGTAACGGCATCTCTGGAAGGGACTGTGACTAAGAAGGGGCTATGCAACAAATGTAGTGGCATCTCTGGAAAGGACTGTGACTAAGAAGGGGCTATGCAACAAATGTAGCAGCATCTCTGGAAAGGAATGTGACTAAGAAGGGGCTACGCAACAAATGTAGCGGCATCTCTGGAAGAAACTGTGACTAAGAAGGGACTATGCAAAAAATGTACTGGCATCTCTGTAAGGGACTGTGACTAAGAAGGGGCTATGCAACAAATGTAGCAGCATCTCTGGAAAGGAATGTGACTAAGAAGGGGCTACGCAACAAATGTAGCGGCATCTCTGGAAAGGACTGTGACTAAGAAGGGGCTACGCAACAAATGTAGCAGGATCTCTGGAAGGGACTGTGACACCGAAGGGGCTACGCAACAAATGTAGCGGCATCTCTGGAAAGGAATGTGACTAAGAAGGGGCTATGCAAAAAATGTAGCAGCATCTCTGGAAGGGACTGTGACTAAGAAGGGGCTACGCAACAAGTGTAGCAGCATCTCTGGAAAAGACTGTGACTAAGAAGGGGCTATGCAACAAATGTAGCAGCATCTCTGGAAGGGACTGTGACTAAGAAGGGGCTACGCAACAAATGTAGCGGCATCTCTGGAAGGGACTGTGACTAAGAAGGGGCTATGCAACAAATGTAGTGGCATCTCTGTAAGGGACTGTGACTAAGAAGGGGCTATGCAACAAATGTAGCAGCATCTCTGGAAAGGAATGTGACTAAGAAGGGGCTACGCAACAAATGTAGCGGCATCTCTGGAAAGGACTGTGACTAAGAAGGGGCTACGCAACATATGTAGCAGCATCTCTGGAAGGGACTGTGACTAAGAAGGGGCTATGCAACAAATGTAGCGGCATCTCTGGAAGGGACTGTGACTAAGAAGGGGCTATGCAACAAATGTAGCGGCATCTCTGAAAGGGACTGTGACTAAGAAGGGGCTATGCAACAAATGTAGCAGCATCTCTGGAAAGGAATGTGATTAAGAAGGGGCTATGCAACAAATGTAACGGCATCTCTGGAAGGGACTGTGACTAAGAAGGGGCTATGCAACAAATGTAGTGGCATCTCTGGAAACGACTGTGACTAAGAAGGGGCTATGCAACAAATGTAGCAGCATCTCTGGAAAGGAATGTGACTAAGAAGGGGCTACGCAACAAATGTAGCGGCATCTCTGGAAGAAACTGTGACTAAGAAGGGACTATGCAACAAATGTAGTGGCATCTCTAGAAGGGACTGTGACTAAGAAGGGGCTATGCAACAAATGTAGTGGCATCTCTGGAAGGGACTGTGACTAAGAAGGGGCTATGTAACAAATGTAGCGGCATCTCTGGAAGGGACTGTGACTAAGAAGGGGCTATGCAACAAATGTAGTGGCATCTCTAGAAGAGACTGTGACTAAGAAGGGGCTATGCAACAAATGTAGCACCATCTCTGGAAGAGACTGTGACTAAGAAGGGGCTATGCAACAAATGTAGTGGCATCTCTGGAAGGGACTGTGACTAAGAAGGGGCTATGCAACAAATGTAGCGGCATCTTAGGAAGGGACTGTGACTAAGAAGGGGCTATGCAACAAATGTAGTGGCATCTCTGGAAGGGACTGTGACTAAATAGGGGCTATGCAACAAATGTAGCGGCATCTCTGGAAGGGACTGTGACTAAGAAGGGGCTATGCAACAAATGTAGTGGCATCTCTAGAAGGGACTGTGACTAAGAAGGGGCTATGCAACAAATGTAGTGGCATCTCTGGAAGGGACTGTGACTAAATAGGGGCTATGCAACAAATGTAGCGGCATCTCTGGAAGGGACTGTGACTAAGAAGGGGCTATGCAACAAATGTAGTGGCATCTCTAGAAGGGACTGTGACTAAGAAGGGGCTATGCAACAAATGTAGTGGCATCTCTGGAAGGGACTGTGACTAAGAAGGGGCTATGCAACAAATGTAGCGGCATCTCTAGAAGGGACTGTGACTAAGAAGTGGCTATGCAACAAATGTAGCGGCATCTCTGGAAGGGACTGTGACTAAGAAGGGGCTATGCAACAAATTTAGCGGCATCTCTGGAAGGGACTGTGACTAAGAAGGGGCTATGTAACAAATGTAGCGGCATCTCTGGAAGGGACTGTGACTAAGAAAGGGGCTATGCAACAAATGTAGCAGCATCTCTAGAAGGGACTGTGACTAAGAAGGGGCTATGCAACAAATGTAGTGGCATCTCTGGAAGGGACTGTCACTAAGAAGGGGCTATGCAACAAATGTAGCGGCATCTCTGGAAGGGACTGTGACTAAGAAGGGGCTATGTAACAAATGTAGCGGCATCTCTGGAAGGGACTGTGACTAAGAAGGGGCTATGCAACAAATGTAGCGGCATCTTAGGAAGGGACTGTGACTAAGAAGGGGCTATGCAACAAATGTAGCGGCATCTCTGGAAAGGACTGTGACTAAGAAGGGGCTATGCAACAAATGTAGCAGCATCTCTGGTAAGGAATGTAACTAAGAAGGGGCTATGCAACAAATGTAGTGGCATATCTATAAGGGACTGTGACTAAGAAGAGGCTATGCAACAAATGTAGTGGCATCTCTGGAAGGGCCTGTTCTAAGAAGGGGCTATGCAACAAATGTAGCGGCATCTCTGGAAGGGACTGTGACTAAGAAGGGGCTAAACAACAAATGTAGCGGCATCTCTGAAAGGGACTGTTACTAAGAAGGGGCTATGCAACAAATGTAGCAGCATCTCTGGAAAGGAATGTGACTAAGAAGGGGCTATGCAACAAATGTAACGGCATCTCTGGAAGGGACTGTGACTAAGAAGGGGCTATGCAACAAATGTAGTGGCATCTCTGGAAAGGACTGTGACTAAGAAGGGGCTATGCAACAAATGTAGCAGCATCTCTGGAAAGGAATGTGACTAAGAAGGGGCTACGCAACAAATGTAGCGGCATCTCTGGAAGAAACTGTGACTAAGAAGGGACTATGCAACAAATGTAGTGGCATCTCTGTAAGGGACTGTGACTAAGAAGGGGCTATGCAACAAATGTAGCAGCATCTCTGGAAAGGAATGTGACTAAGAAGGGGCTACGCAACAAATGTAGCGGCATCTCTGGAAAGGACTGTGACTAAGAAGGGGCTACGCAACAAATGTAGCAGCATCTCTGGAAGGGACTGTGACACCGAAGGGGCTACGCAACAAATGTAGCGGCATCTCTGGAAAGGAATGTGACTAAGAAGGGGCTATGCAACAAATGTAGCAGCATCTCTGGAAGGGACTGTGACTAAGAAGGGGCTACGCAACAAATGTAGCAGCATCTCTGGAAAAGACTGTGACTAAGAAGGGGCTATGCAACAAATGTAGCAGCATCTCTGGAAGGGACTGTGACTAAGAAGGGGTAACGCAACAAATGTAGCGGCATCTCTGGAAGGGACTGTGACTAAGAAGGGGCTATGCAACAAATGTAGTGGCATCTCTGTAAGGGACTGTGACTAAGAAGGGGCTATGCAACAAATGTAGCAGCATCTCTGGAAAGGAATGTGACTAAGAAGGGGCTACGCAACAAATGTAGCGGCATCTCTGGAAAGGACTGTGACTAAGAAGGGGCTATGCAACAAATGTAGCGGCATCTCTGGAAGGGACTGTGACTAAGAAGGGGCTATGTAACAAATGTAGCGGCATCTCTGGAAGGGACTGTGACTAAGAAGGGGCTATGCAACAAATGTAGTGGCATCTCTAGAAGAGACTGTGACTAAGAAGGGGCTATGCAACAAATGTAGCACCATCTCTGGAAGAGACTGTGACTAAGAAGGGGCTATGCAACAAATGTAGTGGCATCTCTGGAAGGGACTGTGACTAAGAAGGGGCTATGCAACAAATGTAGCGGCATCTTAGGAAGGGACTGTGACTAAGAAGGGGCTATGCAACAAATGTAGTGGCATCTCTGGAAGGGACTGTGACTAAATAGGGGCTATGCAACAAATGTAGCGGCATCTCTGGAAGGGACTGTGACTAAGAAGGGGCTATGCAACAAATGTAGTGGCATCTCTAGAAGGGACTGTGACTAAGAAGGGGCTATGCAACAAATGTAGTGGCATCTCTGGAAGGGACTGTGACTAAATAGGGGCTATGCAACAAATGTAGCGGCATCTCTGGAAGGGACTGTGACTAAGAAGGGGCTATGCAACAAATGTAGTGGCATCTCTAGAAGGGACTGTGACTAAGAAGGGGCTATGCAACAAATGTAGTGGCATCTCTGGAAGGGACTGTGACTAAGAAGGGGCTATGCAACAAATGTAGCGGCATCTCTAGAAGGGACTGTGACTAAGAAGTGGCTATGCAACAAATGTAGCGGCATCTCTGGAAGGGACTGTGACTAAGAAGGGGCTATGCAACAAATTTAGTGGCATCTCTGGAAGGGACTGTGACTAAGAAGGGGCTATGTAACAAATGTAGCGGCATCTCTGGAAGGGACTGTGACTAAGAAGGGGCTATGCAAATAATGTAGTGGCATCTCTAGAAGGGACTGTGACTAAGAAGGGGCTATGCAACAAATGTAGCAGCATCTATAGAAGGGACTGTGACTAAGAAGGGGCTATGCAACAAATGTAGTGGCATCTCTAGAAGGGACTGTGACTAAGAAGGGGCTATGCAACAAATGTAGCGGCATCTCTAGAAAGGACTGTGACTAAGAAGGCGCTATGCAACAAATGTAGTGGCATCTCTAGAAGGGACTGTGACTAAGAATGGGCTATTCAACAAATGTAGCAGCATCTCTGGAAAGGACTGTGACTAAGAAGGGGCTATGTAAGTAATGTAGCGGCATCTCTGGAAGGGACTGTGACTAAGAAGGGGCTATGCAACAAATGTAGCGGCATCTCTGAAAGGGACTGTGACTAAGAAGGGGCTATGCAACAAATGTAGCAGCATCTCTGGAAAGGAATGTGACTAAGAAGGGGCTATGCAACAAATGTAACGGCATCTCTGGAAGGGACTGTGACTAAGAAGGGGCTATGCAACAAATGTAGTGGCATCTCTGGAAAGGACTGTGACTAAGAAGGGGCTATGCAACAAATGTAGCAGCATCTCTGGAAAGGAATGTGACTAAGAAGGGGCTACGCAACAAATGTAGCGGCATCTCTGGAAGAAACTGTGACTAAGAAGGGACTATGCAACAAATGTAGTGGCATCTCTGTAAGGGACTGTGACTAAGAAGGGGCTATGCAACAAATGTAGCAGCATCTCTGGAAAGGAATGTGACTAAGAAGGGGCTACGCAACAAATGTAGCGGCATCTCTGGAAAGGACTGTGACTAAGAAGGGGCTACGCAACAAATGTAGCAGCATCTCTGGAAGGGACTGTGACACCGAAGGGGCTACGCAACAAATGTAGCGGCATCTCTGGAAATGAATGTGACTAAGAAGGGGCTATGCAAAAAATGTAGCAGCATCTCTGGAAGGGACTGTGACTAAGAAGGGGCTACGCAACAAGTGTAGCAGCATCTCTGGAAAAGACTGTGACTAAGAAGGGGCTATGCAACAAATGTAGCAGCATCTCTGGAAGGGACTGTGACTAAGAAGGGGCTACGCAACAAATGTAGCGGCATCTCTGGAAGGGACTGTGACTAAGAAGGGGCTATGCAACAAATGTAGTGGCATCTCTGTAAGGGACTGTGACTAAGAAGGGGCTATGCAACAAATGTAGCAGCATCTCTGGAAAGGAATGTGACTAAGAAGGGGCTACGCAACAAATGTAGCGGCATCTCTGGAAAGGACTGTGACTAAGAAGGGGCTACGCAACATATGTAGCAGCATCTCTGGAAGGGACTGTGACTAAGAAGGGGCTATGCAACAAATGTAGCGGCATCTCTGGAAGGGACTGTGACTAAGAAGGGGCTATGCAACAAATGTAGCTGCATCTCTGAAAGGGACTGTGACTAAGAAGGGGCTATGCAACAAATGTAGCAGCATCTCTGGAAAGGAATGTGACTAAGAAGGGGCTATGCAACAAATGTAACGGCATCTCTGGAAGGGACTGTGACTAAGAAGGGGCTATGCAACAAATGTAGTGGCATCTCTGGAAAGGACTGTGACTAAGAAGGGGCTATGCAACAAATGTAGCAGCATCTCTGGAAAGGAATGTGACTAAGAAGGGGCTACGCAACAAATGTAGCGGCATCTCTGGAAGAAACTGTGACTAAGAAGGGACTATGCAACAAATGTAGTGGCATCTCTGTAAGGGACTGTGACTAAGAAGGGGCTATGCAACAAATGTAGCAGCATCTCTGGAAAGGAATGTGACTAAGAAGGGGCTACGCAACAAATGTAGCGGCATCTCTGGAAAGGACTGTGACTAAGAAGGGGCTACGCAACAAATGTAGCAGCATCTCTGGAAGGGACTGTGACACCGAAGGGGCTACGCAACAAATGTAGCGGCATCTCTGGAAAGGAATGTGACTAAGAAGGGGCTATGCAACAAATGTAGCAGCATCTCTGGAAGGGACTGTGACTAAGAAGGGGCTACGCAACAAATGTAGCAGCATCTCTGGAAAAGACTGTGACTAAGAAGGGGCTATGCAACAAATGTAGCAGCATCTCTGGAAGGGACTGTGACTAAGAAGGGGCTACGCAACAAATGTAGCGGCATCTCTGGAAGGGACTGTGACTAAGAAGGGGCTATGCAACAAATGTAGTGGCATCTCTGTAAGGGACTGTGACTAAGAAGGGGCTATGCAACAAATGTAGCAGCATCTCTGGAAAGGAATGTGACTAAGAAGGGGCTACGCAACAAATGTAGCGGCATCTCTGGAAAGGACTGTGACTAAGAAGGGGCTACGCAACATATGTAGCAGCATCTCTGGAAGGGACTGTGACTAAGAAGGGGCTATGCAACAAATGTAGCGGCATCTCTGGAAAAGACTGTGATTAAGAAGGGGCTATGCAACAAATGTAGCAGCATCTCTGGAAAGTACTGTGACTAAGAAGGGGCTATGCAACAAATGTAGCGGCATCTCTGGAAAGGACTGTGACTAAGAAAAGGCTATGCAACAAATGTAGCGGCATCTTTGGAAGGGACTGTGACTAAGAAGGGGCTATGCAACAAATGTAGCGGCATCTCTGAAAGGGACTGTGACTAAGAAGGGGCTATGCAACAAATGTAGCAGCATCTCTGGAAAGAATGTGACTAAGAAGGGGCTATGCAACAAATGTAGCGGCATCTCTGGAAGTAACTGTTACTAAGAAGGGGCTATGCAACAAATGTAGCGGCATCTCTGGAAGGGACTGTCACTAAGAAGGGGCTATGCAACAAATGTAGCGGTATCTCTGGAAGGGACTGTCACTAAGAAGGGGCTATGCAACAAATGAAGCAGCATCTCTGGAAATAAATGTGACTAAGAAGGGGCTATGCAACAAATGTAGCGGCATCTCTGGAAGGGACTGTGACTAAGAAGGGCTATGCAACAAATGTAGCGGCATCTCTGGAAGGGACTGTGACTAAGAAGGGGCTATGCAACAAATGTAGCGGCATCTCTGGAAGGGACTGTCACTAAGAAGGGGCTATGCAACAAATGTAGCAGCATCTCTGGAAAGGAATGTGACTAAGAAGGGGCTATGCAACAAATGTAGCGACATCTCTGGAAGGGACTGTGACTAAGAAGGGGCTATACAACAAATGTAGCGGCATCTCTGGAAGGGACTGTCACTAAGAAGGGGCTATGCAACAAATGTAGCAGCATCTCTGGAAAGGAATGTGACTAAGAAGGGGCTATGCAACAAATGTAGCGGCATCTCTGGAAGGGACTGTGACTAAGAAGGGGCTATGCAACAAATGTAGCAGCATCTCTGGAAAGGACTGTGACTAAGAAGGGGCTATGCAACAAATGTAGCGGCATCTCTGGAAGGGACTGTCACTAAGAAGGGGCTATGCAACAAATGTAGCGGCATCTTTGGAAGGGACTGTGACTAAGAAGGGGCTATGCAACAAATGTAGCAGCATCTCTGGAAAGGACTGTCACTAAGAAGGGGCTATGCAACAAATGTAGCGGCATCTTTGGAAGGGACTGTGACTAAGAAGGGGCTATGCAACAAATGTAGCAGCATCTCTGGAAAGGACTGTGACTAAGAAGGGGCTATACAACAAATGTAGCGGCATCTCTGGAAGGGACTGTCACTAAGAAGGGGCTATGCAACAAATGTAGCAGCATCTCTGGAAAGGAATGTGACTAAGAAGGGGCTATGCAACAAATGTAGCGGCATCTCTGGAAAGGACTGTGACTAAGAAGGGGCTATGCAACAAATGTAGCGGCATCTCTGGAAAGGACTGTGACTAAGAAGGGGCTGTGCAACAAATGTAGCGGCATCTCTGGAAGGGACTGTGACTAAGAAGGGGCTATGCAACAAATGTAGCAGCATCTCTGGAAGGGACTGTGACTAAGAAGGGGCTATGTAACAAATGTAGCAGCATCTCTGGAAGGGACTGTGACTAAGACGGGGCTATGCAACAAATGTAGCAGCATCTCTGGAAGGGACTGTGACTAAGAAGGGGCTATGCAACAAATGTAGCAGCATCTCTGGAAGGGACTGTGACTAAGAAGGGGCTATGCAACAAATGTAGCGGCATCTCTGGAAAGGACTTTGACTAAGAAGGGGCTATGCAACAAATGTAGCAGCATCTCTGGAAAGGACTGTGACTAAGAAGGGGCTGTGCAACAAATGTAGCGGCATCTCTGGAAAGGACTTTGACTAAGAAGGGGCTATGCAACAAATGTAGCGGCATCTCTGGAAAGGACTGTGACTAAGAAGGGGCTGTGCAACAAATGTAGCGGCATCTCTGGAAAGGACTTTGACTAAGAAGGGGCTATGCAACAAATGTAGCGGCATCTCTGGAACGGACTGTGACTAAGAAGGGGCTACGCAACAAATGTAGCGGCATCTCTGGAAAGGACTGTGACTAAGAAGGGGCTATGCAACAAATGTAGCAGCATCTCTGGAAAGGACTGTGACTAAGAAGGGGCTGTGCAACAAATGTAGCGGCATCTCTGGAAGGGACTGTGACTAAGAAGGGGCTATGCAACAAATGTAGCAGCATCTCTGGAAGGGACTGTGACTAAGAAGGGGCTATGTAACAAATGTAGCAGCATCTCTGGAAGGGACTGTGACTAAGAAGGGGCTGTGCAACAAATGTAGCAGCATCTCTGGAAGGGACTGTGACTAAGAAGGGGCCAAGCAACAAATGTAGCGGCATCTCCGGAAGGGACTGTGACTAAGAAGGGGCTATGCAACAAATGTAGCAGCATCTCTGGAAAGGACTGTGACTAAGAAGGGGCTATGCAAGAAATGTAGCGGCATCTCTGGAAAGGACTGTGACTAAGAAGGGGCTATGCAACAAATGTAGCAGCATCTCTGGAAAGGACTGTGACTAAGAAGGGGCTACGCAACAAATTTAGCGGCATCTCTGGAAAGGACTGTGACTAAGAAGGGGCTATGCAACAAATGTAGCGGCATCTCTGGAAGGGACTGTGACTAAGAAGGGGCTATGCAACAAATGTAGCAGCATCTCTGAAAGGGACTGTTACTAAGAAGGGATATGCAACAAATGTAGCAGCATCTCTGGAAAGGAATGTGACTAAGAAGGGGCTATGCAACAAATGTAACGGCATCTCTGGAAGGGACTGTGACTAAGAAGGGGCTATGTAACAAATGTAGTGGCATCTCTGGAAGGGACTGTCACTAAGAAGGGGCTATGCAACAAATGTAGCAGCATCTCTGGAAAGGAATGTGACTAAGAAGGGGCTACGCAACAAATGTAACGGCATCTCTGGAAGGGACTGTGACTAAGAAGGGGCTATGCAACAAATGTAGCGGCATCTCTGGGAGGGACTGTCACTAAGAAGGGGCTATGCAACAAATGTAGCGGCATCTCTGAAAGGGACTGTGACTAAGAAGGGGCTATGCAACAAATGTAGCAGCATCTCTGGAAAGGAATGTGACTAAGAAGGGGCTATGCAACAAATGTAACGGCATCTCTGGAAGGGACTGTGACTAAGAAGGGGCTATGCAACAAATGTAGCAGCATCTCTGGAAAGGAATGTGACTAAGAAGGGGCTACGCAACAAATGTAACGGCATCTCTGGAAAGGACTGTGACTAAGAAGGGGCTATGCAACAAATGTAGCGGCATCTCTGGAAGGGACTGTGACTAAGAAGGGGCTATGCAACAAATGTAGCAGCATCTCTGAAAGGGACTGTGACTAAGAAGGGGCTATGCAACAAATGTAGCAGCATCTCTGGAAAGGAATGTGACTAAGAAGGGGCTATGCAACAAATGTAACGGCATCTCTGGAAGGGACTGTGACTAAGAAGGGGCTATGCAACAAATGTAGTGGCATCTCTGGAAGGGACTGTGACTAAGAAGGGGCTATGCAACAAATGTAGCAGCATCTCTGGAAAGGACTGTGACTAAGAAGGGGCTATGCAACAAATGAAGCGGCATCTCTGGAAGGGACTGTGACTAAGAAGGGGCTATACAACAAATGTAGCAGCATCTCTGGAAAGGACTGTGACTAAGAAGGGGCTATGCAACAAATGTAGAAGCATCTCTGGAAGGGACTGTGACTAAGAAGGGGCTATGCAACAAATGTAGCGGCATCTCTGGAAGGGACTGTGACTAAGAAGGGGCTATGCAACAAATGTAGCAGCATCTCTGGAAAGGAATGTGACTAAGAAGGGGCTATGCAACAAATGTAGCGGCATCTCTGGAAGGGACTGTGACTAAGAAGGGGCTATACAACAAATGTAGTGGCATCTCTGGAAGGGTCTGTGACTAAGAAGGGTCTATGCAACAAATGTAGCGGCATCTCTGGAAGGGACTGTGACTAAGAAGGGGCTATGCAACAAATGTAGCGGCATCTCTGGAAGGGACTGTGACTAAGAAGGGGCTATGCAACAAATGTAGCAGCATCTCTGGAAAGGACTGTGACTAAGAAGGGGCTATGCAACAAATGTAGCAGCATCTCTGGAAGGGACTGTGACTAAGAAGGGGCTATGCAACAAATGTAGCGGCATCTCTGGAAGGGACTGTGACTAAGAAGGGGCTATGCAACAAATGTAGCAGCATCTCTGGAAAGGACTGTGACTAAGAAGGGGCTATGCAACAAATGTAGCAGCATCTCTGGAAGGGACTGTGACTAAGAAGGGGCTATGCAACAAATGTAGCGGCATCTCTGGAAGGGACTGTCACTAAGAAGGGGCTATGCAACAAATGTAGCGGCATCTCTGAAAGGGACTGTGACTAAGAAGGGGCTATGCAACAAATGTAGCAGCATCTCTGGAAAGGAATGTGACTAAGAAGGGGCTATGCCACAAATGTAACGGCATCTCTGGAAGGGACTGTGACTAAGAAGGGGCTATGCAACAAATGTAGCAGCATCTCTGGAAAGGAATGTGACTAAGAAGGGGCTACGCAACAAATGTAACGGCATCTCTGGAAAGGACTGTGACTAAGAAGGGGCTATGCAACAAATGTAGCGGCATCTCTGGAAGGGACTGTGACTAAGAAGGGGCTATGCAACAAATGTAGCAGCATCTCTGAAAGGGACTGTGACTAAGAAGGGGCTATGCAACAAATGTAGCAGCATCTCTGGAAAGGAATGTGACTAAGAAGGGGCTATGCAACAAATGTAACGGCATCTCTGGAAGGGACTGTGACTAAGAAGGGGCTATGCAACAAATGTAGTGGCATCTCTGGAAGGGACTGTGACTAAGAAGGGGCTATGCAACAAATGTAGCAGCATCTCTGGAAAGGACTGTGACTAAGAAGGGGCTATGCAACAAATGAAGCGGCATCTCTGGAAGGGACTGTGACTAAGAAGGGGCTATACAACAAATGTAGCAGCATCTCTGGAAAGGACTGTGACTAAGAAGGGGCTATGCAACAAATGTAGAAGCATCTCTGGAAGGGACTGTGACTAAGAAGGGGCTATGCAACAAATGTAGCGGCATCTCTGGAAGGGACTGTGACTAAGAAGGGGCTATGCAACAAATGTAGCAGCATCTCTGGAAAGGAATGTGACTAAGAAGGGGCTATGCAACAAATGTAGCGGCATCTCTGGAAGGGACTGTGACTAAGAAGGGGCTATACAACAAATGTAGTGGCATCTCTGGAAGGGTCTGTGACTAAGAAGGGTCTATGCAACAAATGTAGCGGCATCTCTGGAAGGGACTGTGACTAAGAAGGGGCTATGCAACAAATGTAGCGGCATCTCTGGAAGGGACTGTGACTAAGAAGGGGCTATGCAACAAATGTAGCAGCATCTCTGGAAAGGACTGTGACTAAGAAGGGGCTATGCAACAAATGTAGCAGCATCTCTGGAAGGGACTGTGACTAAGAAGGGGCTATGCAACAAATGTAGCGGCATCTCTGGAAGGGACTGTGACTAAGAAGGGGCTATGCAACAAATGTAGCAGCATCTCTGGAAAGGACTGTGACTAAGAAGGGGCTATGCAACAAATGTAGCAGCATCTCTGGAAGGGACTGTGACTAAGAAGGGGCTATGCAACAAATGTAGCGGCATCTCTGGAAGGGACTGTCACTAAGAAGGGGCTATGCAACAAATGTAGCGGCATCTCTGAAAGGGACTGTGACTAAGAAGGGGCTATGCAACAAATGTAGCAGCATCTCTGGAAAGGAATGTGACTAAGAAGGGGCTATGCCACAAATGTAACGGCATCTCTGGAAGGGACTGTGACTAAGAAGGGGCTATGCAACAAATGTAGCAGCATCTCTGGAAAGGAATGTGACTAAGAAGGGGCTACGCAACAAATGTAACGGCATCTCTGGAAAGGACTGTGACTAAGAAGGGGCTATGCAACAAATGTAGCGGCATCTCTGGAAGGGACTGTGACTAAGAAGGGGCTATGCAACAAATGTAGCAGCATCTCTGAAAGGGACTGTGACTAAGAAGGGGCTATGCAACAAATGTAGCAGCATCTCTGGAAAGGAATGTGACTAAGAAGGGGCTATGCAACAAATGTAACGGCATCTCTGGAAGGGACTGTGACTAAGAAGGGGCTATGCAACAAATGTAGTGGCATCTCTGGAAGGGACTGTGACTAAGAAGGGGCTATGCAACAAATGTAGCAGCATCTCTGGAAAGGACTGTGACTAAGAAGGGGCTATGCAACAAATGAAGCGGCATCTCTGGAAGGGACTGTGACTAAGAAGGGGCTATACAACAAATGTAGCAGCATCTCTGGAAAGGACTGTGACTAAGAAGGGGCTATGCAACAAATGTAGAAGCATCTCTGGAAGGGACTGTGACTAAGAAGGGGCTATGCAACAAATGTAGCGGCATCTCTGGAAGGGACTGTGACTAAGAAGGGGCTATGCAACAAATGTAGCAGCATCTCTGGAATGGAATGTGACTAAGAAGGGGCTATGCAACAAATGTAGCGGCATCTCTGGAAGGGACTGTGACTAAGAAGGGGCTATACAACAAATGTAGTGGCATCTCTGGAAGGGTCTGTGACTAAGAAGGGTCTATGCAACAAATGTAGCGGCATCTCTGGAAGGGACTGTGACTAAGAAGGGGCTATGCAACAAATGTAGTGGCATCTCTGGAAGGGACTGTGACTAAGAAGGGGCTATGCAACAAATGTAGCAGCATCTCTGGAAAAAACTGTGACTAAGAAGGGGCTATGCAACAAATGTAGCAGCATCTCTGGAAGGGACTGTGACTAAGAAGGGGCTATGCAACAAATGTAGCGGCATCTCTGGAAGGGACTGTGACTAAGAAGGGGCTATGCAACAAATGTAGCAGCATCTCTGGAAAGGACTGTGACTAAGAAGGGGCTATGCAACAAATGTAGCAGCATCTCTGGAAGGGACTGTGACTAAGAAGGGCTATGCAACAAATGTAGCGGCATCTCTGGAAGGGACTGTCACTAAGAAGGGGCTATGCAACAAATGTAGCGGCATCTCTGAAAGGGACTGTGACTAAGAAGGGGCTATGCAACAAATGTAGCAGCATCTCTGGAAAGGAATGTGACTAAGAAGGGGCTATGCCACAAATGTAACGGCATCTCTGGAAGGGACTGTGACTAAGAAGGGGCTATGCAACAAATGTAGCAGCATCTCTGGAAAGGAATGTGACTAAGAAGGGGCTACGCAACAAATGTAACGGCATCTCTGGAAAGGACTGTGACTAAGAAGGGGCTATGCAACAAATGTAGCGGCATCTCTGGAAGGGACTGTGACTAAGAAGGGGCTATGCAACAAATGTAGATGCATCTCTGAAAGGGACTGTGACTAAGAAGGGGCTATGCAACAAATGTAGCAGCATCTCTGGAAAGGAATGTGACTAAGAAGGGGCTATGCAACAAATGTAACGGCATCTCTTGAAAGGACTATGACTAAGAAGGGGCTATGCAACAAATGTAGTGGCATCTCTGGAAGGGACTGTGACTAAGAAGGGGCTATGCAACAAATGTAGCAGCATCTCTGGAAAGGACTGTGACTAAGAAGGGGCTATGCAACAAATGTAGCGGCATCTCTGGAAGGGACTGTGACTAAGAAGGGGCTATACAACAAATGTAGCAGCATCTCTGGAAAGGACTGTTACTAAGAAAGGGGCTATGCAACAAATGTAGCAGCATCTCTGGAAGGGACTGTGACTAAGAAGGGGCTATGCAACAAATGTAGCGGCATCTCTGGAAGGGACTGTCACTAAGAAGGGGCTATGCAACAAATGTAGCAGCATCTCTGGAAAGGAATGTGACTAAGAAGGGGCTATGCAACAAATGTAGCGGCATCTCTGGAAGGGACTGTGACTAAGAAGGGGCTATACAACAAATGTAGTGGCATCTCTGGAAGGGTCTGTGACTAAGAAGGGGCTATGCAACAAATGTAGCAGCATCTCTGGAAGGGACTGTGACTAAGAAGGGGCTATGCAACAAATGTAGCGGCATCTCTGGAAGGGACTGTGACTAAGAAGGGGCTATGCAACAAATGTAGCAGCATCTCTGGAAAGGACTGTGACTAAGAAGGGGCTATGCAACAAATGTAGCAGCATCTCTGGAAGGGACTGTGACTAAGAAGGGGCTATGCAACAAATGTAGCGGCATCTCTGGAAGGGACTGTCACTAAGAAGGGGCTATGCAACAAATGTAGCGGCATCTCTGAAAGGGACTGTGACTAAGAAGGGGCTATGCAACAAATGTAGCGGCATCTCTGGAAAGGAATGTGACTAAGAAGGGGCTATGCCACAAATGTAACGGCATCTCTTGAAGGGACTGTGACTAAGAAGGGGCTATGCAACAAATGTAGCAGCATCTCTGGAAAGGAATGTGACTAAGAAGGGGCTATGCAACAAATGTAGCGGCATCTCTGGAAAGGACTGTGACTAAGAAGGGGCTACGCAACAAATGTAACGGCATCTCTGGAAAGGACTGTGACTAAGAAGGGGCTATGCCACAAATGTAACGGCATCTCTGGAAAGGAATGTGACTAAGAAGGGGCTACGCAACAAATGTAACGGCATCTCTGGAAAGGACTGTGACTAAGAAGGGGCTATGCCACAAATGTAACGGCATCTCTGGAAAGGAATGTGACTAAGAAGGGGCTACGCAACAAATGTAACGGCATCTCTGGAAAGGACTGTGACTAAAAAGGGGCTATGCAACAAATGTAGCGGCATCTCTGGAAGGGACTGTGACTAAGAAGGGGCTATGCAACAAATGTAGATGCATCTCTGAAAGGGACTGTGACTAAGAAGGGGCTATGCAACAAATGTAGCGGCATCTCTGGAAAGGAATGTGACTAAGAAGGGGCTATGCAACAAATGTAGCGGCATCTCTGGAAAGGACTGTGACTAAGAAGGGGCTATGCAACAAATGTAGTGGCATCTCTGGAAGGGACTGTGACTAAGAAGGGGCTATGCAACAAATGTAGCAGCATCTCTGGAAAAGACTGTGACTAAGAAGGGGCTATGCAACAAATGTAGCGGCATCTCTGGAAGGGACTGTGACTAAGAAGGGCTATACAACAAATGTAGCAGCATCTCTGGAAAGGACTGTTACTAAGAAGGGGCTATGCAACAAATGTAGCAGCATCTCTGGAAGGGACTGTGACTAAGAAGGGGCTATGCAACAAATGTAGCGGCATCTCTGGAAGGGACTGTCACTAAGAAGGGGCTATGCAACAAATGTAGCAGCATCTCTGGAAAGGAATGTGACTAAGAAGGGGCTATGCAACAAATGTAGCGGCATCTCTGGAAGGGACTGTGACTAAGAAGGGGCTATGCAACAAATGTAGCAGCATCTCTGGAAAGGACTGTGACTAAGAAGGGGCTATGCAACAAATGTAGCAGCATCTCTGGAAGGGACTGTGACTAAGAAGGGCTATGCAACAAATGTAGCGGCATCTCTGGAAGGGACTGTCACTAAGAAGGGGCTATGCAACAAATGTAGCGGCATCTCTGAAAGGGACTGTGACTAAGAAGGGGCTATGCAACAAATGTAGCAGCATCTCTGGAAAGGAATGTGACTAAGAAGGGGCTATGCCACAAATGTAACGGCATCTCTGGAAGGGACTGTGACTAAGAAGGGGCTATGCAACAAATGTAGCAGCATCTCTGGAAAGGAATGTGACTAAGAAGGGGCTACGCAACAAATGTAACGGCATCTCTGGAAAGGACTGTGACTAAGAAGGGGCTATGCAACAAATGTAGCGGCATCTCTGGAAGGGACTGTGACTAAGAAGGGGCTATGCAACAAATGTAGATGCATCTCTGAAAGGGACTGTGACTAAGAAGGGGCTATGCAACAAATGTAGCAGCATCTCTGGAAAGGAATGTGACTAAGAAGGGGCTATGCAACAAATGTAACGGCATCTCTTGAAAGGACTATGACTAAGAAGGGGCTATGCAACAAATGTAGTGGCATCTCTGGAAGGGACTGTGACTAAGAAGGGGCTATGCAACAAATGTAGCAGCATCTCTGGAAAGGACTGTGACTAAGAAGGGGCTATGCAACAAATGTAGCGGCATCTCTGGAAGGGACTGTGACTAAGAAGGGGCTATACAACAAATGTAGCAGCATCTCTGGAAAGGACTGTTACTAAGAAAGGGGCTATGCAACAAATGTAGCAGCATCTCTGGAAGGGACTGTGACTAAGAAGGGGCTATGCAACAAATGTAGCGGCATCTCTGGAAGGGACTGTCACTAAGAAGGGGCTATGCAACAAATGTAGCAGCATCTCTGGAAAGGAATGTGACTAAGAAGGGGCTATGCAACAAATGTAGCGGCATCTCTGGAAGGGACTGTGACTAAGAAGGGGCTATACAACAAATGTAGTGGCATCTCTGGAAGGGTCTGTGACTAAGAAGGGGCTATGCAACAAATGTAGCAGCATCTCTGGAAGGGACTGTGACTAAGAAGGGGCTATGCAACAAATGTAGCGGCATCTCTGGAAGGGACTGTGACTAAGAAGGGGCTATGCAACAAATGTAGCAGCATCTCTGGAAAGGACTGTGACTAAGAAGGGGCTATGCAACAAATGTAGCAGCATCTCTGGAAGGGACTGTGACTAAGAAGGGGCTATGCAACAAATGTAGCGGCATCTCTGGAAGGGACTGTCACTAAGAAAGGGCTATGCAACAAATGTAGCGGCATCTCTGAAAGGGACTGTGACTAAGAAGGGGCTATGCAACAAATGTAGCGGCATCTCTGGAAAGGAATGTGACTAAGAAGGGGCTATGCCACAAATGTAACGGCATCTCTTGAAGGGACTGTGACTAAGAAGGGGCTATGCAACAAATGTAGCAGCATCTCTGGAAAGGAATGTGACTAAGAAGGGGCTATGCAACAAATGTAGCGGCATCTCTGGAAAGGACTGTGACTAAGAAGGGGCTACGCAACAAATGTAACGGCATCTCTGGAAAGGACTGTGACTAAGAAGGGGCTATGCCACAAATGTAACGGCATCTCTGGAAAGGAATGTGACTAAGAAGGGGCTACGCAACAAATGTAACGGCATCTCTGGAAAGGACTGTGACTAAGAAGGGGCTATGCCACAAATGTAACGGCATCTCTGGAAAGGAATGTGACTAAGAAGGGGCTACGCAACAAATGTAACGGCATCTCTGGAAAGGACTGTGACTAAGAAGGGGCTATGCAACAAATGTAGCGGCATCTCTGGAAGGGACTGTGACTAAGAAGGGGCTATGCAACAAATGTAGATGCATCTCTGAAAGGGACTGTGACTAAGAAGGGGCTATGCAACAAATGTAGCGGCATCTCTGGAAAGGAATGTGACTAAGAAGGGGCTATGCAACAAATGTAGCGGCATCTCTGGAAAGGACTGTGACTAAGAAGGGGCTATGCAACAAATGTAGTGGCATCTCTGGAAGGGACTGTGACTAAGAAGGGGCTATGCAACAAATGTAGCAGCATCTCTGGAAAAGACTGTGACTAAGAAGGGGCTATGCAACAAATGTAGCGGCATCTCTGGAAGGGACTGTGACTAAGAAGGGCTATACAACAAATGTAGCAGCATCTCTGGAAAGGACTGTTACTAAGAAGGGGCTATGCAACAAATGTAGCAGCATCTCTGGAAGGGACTGTGACTAAGAAGGGGCTATGCAACAAATGTAGCGGCATCTCTGGAAGGGACTGTCACTAAGAAGGGGCTATGCAACAAATGTAGCAGCATCTCTGGAAAGGAATGTGACTAAGAAGGGGCTATGCAACAAATGTAGCGGCATCTCTGGAAGGGACTGTGACTAAGAAGGGGCTATACAACAAATGTAGTGGCATCTCTGGAAGGGTCTGTGACTAAGAAGGGGCTATGCAACAAATGTAGCAGCATCTCTGGAAGGGACTGTGACTAAGAAGGGGCTATGCAACAAATGTAGCGGCATCTCTGGAAGGGACTGTGACTAAGAAGGGGCTATGCAACAAATGTAGCAGCATCTTAGGAAAGGACTGTGACTAAGAAGGGGCTATGCAACAAATGTAGCAGCATCTCTGGAAGGGACTGTGACTAAGAAGGGGCTATGCAACAAATGTAGCGGCATCTCTGGAAGGGACTGTCACTAAGAAGGGGCTATGCAACAAATGTAGCGGCATCTCTGAAAGGGACTGTGACTAAGAAGGGGCTATGCAACAAATGTAGCAGCATCTCTGGAAAGGAATGTGACTAAGAAGGGGCTATGCCACAAATGTAACGGCATCTCTTGAAGGGACTGTGACTAAGAAGGGGCTATGCAACAAATGTAGCAGCATCTCTGGAAAGGAATGTGACTAAGAAGGGGCTATGCAACAAATGTAGCGGCATCTCTGGAAAGGACTGTGACTAAGAAGGGGCTACGCAACAAATGTAACGGCATCTCTGGAAAGGACTGTGACTAAGAAGGGGCTATGCCACAAATGTAACGGCATCTCTGGAAAGGAATGTGACTAAGAAGGGGCTACGCAACAAATGTAACGGCATCTCTGGAAAGGACTGTGACTAAGAAGGGGCTATGCCACAAATGTAACGGCATCTCTGGAAAGGAATGTGACTAAGAAGGGGCTACGCAACAAATGTAACGGCATCTCTGGAAAGGACTGTGACTAAGAAGGGGCTATGCAACAAATGTAGCGGCATCTCTGGAAGGGACTGTGACTAAGAAGGGGCTATGCAACAAATGTAGATGCATCTCTGAAAGGGACTGTGACTAAGAAGGGGCTATGCAACAAATGTAGCGGCATCTCTGGAAAGGAATGTGACTAAGAAGGGGCTATGCAACAAATGTAGCGGCATCTCTGGAAAGGACTGTGACTAAGAAGGGGCTATGCAACAAATGTAGTGGCATCTATGGAAGGGACTGTGACTAAGAAGGGGCTATGCAACAAATGTAGCAGCATCTCTGGAAAAGACTGTGACTAAGAAGGGGCTATGCAACAAATGTAGCGGCATCTCTGGAAGGGACTGTGACTAAGAAGGGCTATACAACAAATGTAGCAGCATCTCTGGAAAGGACTGTTACTAAGAAGGGGCTATGCAACAAATGTAGCAGCATCTCTGGAAGGGACTGTGACTAAGAAGGGGCTATGCAACAAATGTAGCGGCATCTCTGGAAGGGACTGTCACTAAGAAGGGGCTATGCAACAAATGTAGCAGCATCTCTGGAAAGGAATGTGACTAAGAAGGGGCTATGCAACAAATGTAGCGGCATCTCTGGAAGGGACTGTGACTAAGAAGGGGCTATACAACAAATGTAGTGGCATCTCTGGAAGGGTCTGTGACTAAGAAGGGGCTATGCAACAAATGTAGCAGCATCTCTGGAAGGGACTGTGACTAAGAAGGGGCTATGCAACAAATGTAGCGGCATCTCTGGAAGGGACTGTGACTAAGAAGGGGCTATGCAACAAATGTAGCAGCATCTCTGGAAAGGACTGTGACTAAGAAGGGGCTATGCAACAAATGTAGCGGCATCTCTGAAAGGGACTGTGACTAAGAAGGGGCTATGCAACAAATGTAGCAGCATCTCTGGAAAGGAATGTGACTAAGAAGGGGCTATGCCACAAATGTAACGGCATCTCTGGAAGGGACTGTGACTAAGAAGGGGCTATGCAACAAATGTAGCAGCATCTCTGGAAAGGAATGTGACTAAGAAGGGGCTACGCAACAAATGTAACGGCATCTCTGGAAAGGACTGTGACTAAGAAGGGGCTATGCAACAAATGTAGCGGCATCTCTGGAAGGGACTGTGACTAAGAAGGGGCTATGCAACAAATGTAGCAGCATCTCTGAAAGGGACTGTGACTAAGAAGGGGCTATGCAACAAATGTAGCAGCATCTCTGGAAAGGAATGTGACTAAGAAGGGGCTATGCAACAAATGTAACGGCATCTCTGGAAGGGACTGTGACTAAGAAGGGGCTATGCAACAAATGTAGTGGCATCTCTGGAAGGGACTGTGACTAAGAAGGGGCTATGCAACAAATGTAGCAGCATCTCTGGAAAGGACTGTGACTAAGAAGGGGCTATGCAACAAATGAAGCGGCATCTCTGGAAGGGACTGTGACTAAGAAGGGGCTATACAACAAATGTAGCAGCATCTCTGGAAAGGACTGTGACTAAGAAGGGGCTATGCAACAAATGTAGAAGCATCTCTGGAAGGGACTGTGACTAAGAAGGGGCTATGCAACAAATGTAGCGGCATCTCTGGAAGGGACTGTGACTAAGAAGGGGCTATGCAACAAATGTAGCAGCATCTCTGGAATGGAATGTGACTAAGAAGGGGCTATGCAACAAATGTAGCGGCATCTCTGGAAGGGACTGTGACTAAGAAGGGGCTATACAACAAATGTAGTGGCATCTCTGGAAGGGTCTGTGACTAAGAAGGGTCTATGCAACAAATGTAGCGGCATCTCTGGAAGGGACTGTGACTAAGAAGGGGCTATGCAACAAATGTAGTGGCATCTCTGGAAGGGACTGTGACTAAGAAGGGGCTATGCAACAAATGTAGCAGCATCTCTGGAAAAAACTGTGACTAAGAAGGGGCTATGCAACAAATGTAGCAGCATCTCTGGAAGGGACTGTGACTAAGAAGGGGCTATGCAACAAATGTAGCGGCATCTCTGGAAGGGACTGTGACTAAGAAGGGGCTATGCAACAAATGTAGCAGCATCTCTGGAAAGGACTGTGACTAAGAAGGGGCTATGCAACAAATGTAGCAGCATCTCTGGAAGGGACTGTGACTAAGAAGGGCTATGCAACAAATGTAGCGGCATCTCTGGAAGGGACTGTCACTAAGAAGGGGCTATGCAACAAATGTAGCGGCATCTCTGAAAGGGACTGTGACTAAGAAGGGGCTATGCAACAAATGTAGCAGCATCTCTGGAAAGGAATGTGACTAAGAAGGGGCTATGCCACAAATGTAACGGCATCTCTGGAAGGGACTGTGACTAAGAAGGGGCTATGCAACAAATGTAGCAGCATCTCTGGAAAGGAATGTGACTAAGAAGGGGCTACGCAACAAATGTAACGGCATCTCTGGAAAGGACTGTGACTAAGAAGGGGCTATGCAACAAATGTAGCGGCATCTCTGGAAGGGACTGTGACTAAGAAGGGGCTATGCAACAAATGTAGATGCATCTCTGAAAGGGACTGTGACTAAGAAGGGGCTATGCAACAAATGTAGCAGCATCTCTGGAAAGGAATGTGACTAAGAAGGGGCTATGCAACAAATGTAACGGCATCTCTTGAAAGGACTATGACTAAGAAGGGGCTATGCAACAAATGTAGTGGCATCTCTGGAAGGGACTGTGACTAAGAAGGGGCTATGCAACAAATGTAGCAGCATCTCTGGAAAGGACTGTGACTAAGAAGGGGCTATGCAACAAATGTAGCGGCATCTCTGGAAGGGACTGTGACTAAGAAGGGGCTATACAACAAATGTAGCAGCATCTCTGGAAAGGACTGTTACTAAGAAAGGGGCTATGCAACAAATGTAGCAGCATCTCTGGAAGGGACTGTGACTAAGAAGGGGCTATGCAACAAATGTAGCGGCATCTCTGGAAGGGACTGTCACTAAGAAGGGGCTATGCAACAAATGTAGCAGCATCTCTGGAAAGGAATGTGACTAAGAAGGGGCTATGCAACAAATGTAGCGGCATCTCTGGAAGGGACTGTGACTAAGAAGGGGCTATACAACAAATGTAGTGGCATCTCTGGAAGGGTCTGTGACTAAGAAGGGGCTATGCAACAAATGTAGCAGCATCTCTGGAAGGGACTGTGACTAAGAAGGGGCTATGCAACAAATGTAGCGGCATCTCTGGAAGGGACTGTGACTAAGAAGGGGCTATGCAACAAATGTAGCAGCATCTCTGGAAAGGACTGTGACTAAGAAGGGGCTATGCAACAAATGTAGCAGCATCTCTGGAAGGGACTGTGACTAAGAAGGGGCTATGCAACAAATGTAGCGGCATCTCTGGAAGGGACTGTCACTAAGAAGGGGCTATGCAACAAATGTAGCGGCATCTCTGAAAGGGACTGTGACTAAGAAGGGGCTATGCAACAAATGTAGCGGCATCTCTGGAAAGGAATGTGACTAAGAAGGGGCTATGCCACAAATGTAACGGCATCTCTTGAAGGGACTGTGACTAAGAAGGGGCTATGCAACAAATGTAGCAGCATCTCTGGAAAGGAATGTGACTAAGAAGGGGCTATGCAACAAATGTAGCGGCATCTCTGGAAAGGACTGTGACTAAGAAGGGGCTACGCAACAAATGTAACGGCATCTCTGGAAAGGACTGTGACTAAGAAGGGGCTATGCCACAAATGTAACGGCATCTCTGGAAAGGAATGTGACTAAGAAGGGGCTACGCAACAAATGTAACGGCATCTCTGGAAAGGACTGTGACTAAGAAGGGGCTATGCCACAAATGTAACGGCATCTCTGGAAAGGAATGTGACTAAGAAGGGGCTACGCAACAAATGTAACGGCATCTCTGGAAAGGACTGTGACTAAGAAGGGGCTATGCAACAAATGTAGCGGCATCTCTGGAAGGGACTGTGACTAAGAAGGGGCTATGCAACAAATGTAGATGCATCTCTGAAAGGGACTGTGACTAAGAAGGGGCTATGCAACAAATGTAGCGGCATCTCTGGAAAGGAATGTGACTAAGAAGGGGCTATGCAACAAATGTAGCGGCATCTCTGGAAAGGACTGTGACTAAGAAGGGGCTATGCAACAAATGTAGTGGCATCTCTGGAAGGGACTGTGACTAAGAAGGGGCTATGCAACAAATGTAGCAGCATCTCTGGAAAAGACTGTGACTAAGAAGGGGCTATGCAACAAATGTAGCGGCATCTCTGGAAGGGACTGTGACTAAGAAGGGCTATACAACAAATGTAGCAGCATCTCTGGAAAGGACTGTTACTAAGAAGGGGCTATGCAACAAATGTAGCAGCATCTCTGGAAGGGACTGTGACTAAGAAGGGGCTATGCAACAAATGTAGCGGCATCTCTGGAAGGGACTGTCACTAAGAAGGGGCTATGCAACAAATGTAGCAGCATCTCTGGAAAGGAATGTGACTAAGAAGGGGCTATGCAACAAATGTAGCGGCATCTCTGGAAGGGACTGTGACTAAGAAGGGGCTATGCAACAAATGTAGCAGCATCTCTGGAAAGGACTGTGACTAAGAAGGGGCTATGCAACAAATGTAGCAGCATCTCTGGAAGGGACTGTGACTAAGAAGGGCTATGCAACAAATGTAGCGGCATCTCTGGAAGGGACTGTCACTAAGAAGGGGCTATGCAACAAATGTAGCGGCATCTCTGAAAGGGACTGTGACTAAGAAGGGGCTATGCAACAAATGTAGCAGCATCTCTGGAAAGGAATGTGACTAAGAAGGGGCTATGCCACAAATGTAACGGCATCTCTGGAAGGGACTGTGACTAAGAAGGGGCTATGCAACAAATGTAGCAGCATCTCTGGAAAGGAATGTGACTAAGAAGGGGCTACGCAACAAATGTAACGGCATCTCTGGAAAGGACTGTGACTAAGAAGGGGCTATGCAACAAATGTAGCGGCATCTCTGGAAGGGACTGTGACTAAGAAGGGGCTATGCAACAAATGTAGATGCATCTCTGAAAGGGACTGTGACTAAGAAGGGGCTATGCAACAAATGTAGCAGCATCTCTGGAAAGGAATGTGACTAAGAAGGGGCTATGCAACAAATGTAACGGCATCTCTTGAAAGGACTATGACTAAGAAGGGGCTATGCAACAAATGTAGTGGCATCTCTGGAAGGGACTGTGACTAAGAAGGGGCTATGCAACAAATGTAGCAGCATCTCTGGAAAGGACTGTGACTAAGAAGGGGCTATGCAACAAATGTAGCGGCATCTCTGGAAGGGACTGTGACTAAGAAGGGGCTATACAACAAATGTAGCAGCATCTCTGGAAAGGACTGTTACTAAGAAAGGGGCTATGCAACAAATGTAGCAGCATCTCTGGAAGGGACTGTGACTAAGAAGGGGCTATGCAACAAATGTAGCGGCATCTCTGGAAGGGACTGTCACTAAGAAGGGGCTATGCAACAAATGTAGCAGCATCTCTGGAAAGGAATGTGACTAAGAAGGGGCTATGCAACAAATGTAGCGGCATCTCTGGAAGGGACTGTGACTAAGAAGGGGCTATACAACAAATGTAGTGGCATCTCTGGAAGGGTCTGTGACTAAGAAGGGGCTATGCAACAAATGTAGCAGCATCTCTGGAAGGGACTGTGACTAAGAAGGGGCTATGCAACAAATGTAGCGGCATCTCTGGAAGGGACTGTGACTAAGAAGGGGCTATGCAACAAATGTAGCAGCATCTTAGGAAAGGACTGTGACTAAGAAGGGGCTATGCAACAAATGTAGCAGCATCTCTGGAAGGGACTGTGACTAAGAAGGGGCTATGCAACAAATGTAGCGGCATCTCTGGAAGGGACTGTCACTAAGAAGGGGCTATGCAACAAATGTAGTGGCATCTCTGAAAGGGACTGTGACTAAGAAGGGGCTATGCAACAAATGTAGCAGCATCTCTGGAAAGGAATGTGACTAAGAAGGGGCTATGCCACAAATGTAACGGCATCTCTTGAAGGGACTGTGACTAAGAAGGGGCTATGCAACAAATGTAGCAGCATCTCTGGAAAGGAATGTGACTAAGAAGGGGCTATGCAACAAATGTAGCGGCATCTCTGGAAAGGACTGTGACTAAGAAGGGGCTACGCAACAAATGTAACGGCATCTCTGGAAAGGACTGTGACTAAGAAGGGGCTATGCCACAAATGTAACGGCATCTCTGGAAAGGAATGTGACTAAGAAGGGGCTACGCAACAAATGTAACGGCATCTCTGGAAAGGACTGTGACTAAGAAGGGGCTATGCCACAAATGTAACGGCATCTCTGGAAAGGAATGTGACTAAGAAGGGGCTACGCAACAAATGTAACGGCATCTCTGGAAAGGACTGTGACTAAGAAGGGGCTATGCAACAAATGTAGCGGCATCTCTGGAAGGGACTGTGACTAAGAAGGGGCTATGCAACAAATGTAGATGCATCTCTGAAAGGGACTGTGACTAAGAAGGGGCTATGCAACAAATGTAGCGGCATCTCTGGAAAGGAATGTGACTAAGAAGGGGCTATGCAACAAATGTAGCGGCATCTCTGGAAAGGACTGTGACTAAGAAGGGGCTATGCAACAAATGTAGTGGCATCTCTGGAAGGGACTGTGACTAAGAAGGGGCTATGCAACAAATGTAGCAGCATCTCTGGAAAAGACTGTGACTAAGAAGGGGCTATGCAACAAATGTAGCGGCATCTCTGGAAGGGACTGTGACTAAGAAGGGCTATACAACAAATGTAGCAGCATCTCTGGAAAGGACTGTTACTAAGAAGGGGCTATGCAACAAATGTAGCAGCATCTCTGGAAGGGACTGTGACTAAGAAGGGGCTATGCAACAAATGTAGCGGCATCTCTGGAAGGGACTGTCACTAAGAAGGGGCTATGCAACAAATGTAGCAGCATCTCTGGAAAGGAATGTGACTAAGAAGGGGCTATGCAACAAATGTAGCGGCATCTCTGGAAGGGACTGTGACTAAGAAGGGGCTATACAACAAATGTAGTGGCATCTCTGGAAGGGTCTGTGACTAAGAAGGGGCTATGCAACAAATGTAGCAGCATCTCTGGAAGGGACTGTGACTAAGAAGGGGCTATGCAACAAATGTAGCGGCATCTCTGGAAGGGACTGTGACTAAGAAGGGGCTATGCAACAAATGTAGCAGCATCTCTGGAAAGGACTGTGACTAAGAAGGGGCTATGCAACAAATGTAGCAGCATCTCTGGAAGGGACTGTGACTAAGAAGGGGCTATGCAACAAATGTAGCGGCATCTCTGGAAGGGACTGTCACTAAGAAGGGGCTATGCAACAAATGTAGCGGCATCTCTGAAAGGGACTGTGACTAAGAAGGGGCTATGCAACAAATGTAGCAGCATCTCTGGAAAGGAATGTGACTAAGAAGGGGCTATGCCACAAATGTAACGGCATCTCTTGAAGGGACTGTGACTAAGAAGGGGCTATGCAACAAATGTAGCAGCATCTCTGGAAAGGAATGTGACTAAGAAGGGGCTATGCAACAAATGTAGCGGCATCTCTGGAAAGGACTGTGACTAAGAAGGGGCTACGCAACAAATGTAACGGCATCTCTGGAAAGGAATGTGACTAAGAAGGGGCTATGCCACAAATGTAACGGCATCTCTGGAAAGGAATGTGACTAAGAAGGGGCTACGCAACAAATGTAACGGCATCTCTGGAAAGGACTGTGACTAAGAAGGGGCTATGCAACAAATGTAGCGGCATCTCTGGAAGGGACTGTGACTAAGAAGGGGCTATGCAACAAATGTAGATGCATCTCTGAAAGGGACTGTGACTAAGAAGGGGCTATGCAACAAATGTAGCGGCATCTCTGGAAAGGACTGTGACTAAGAAGGGGCTATGCAACAAATGTAGCGGCATCTCTGGAAGGGACTGTGACTAAGAAGGGGCTATGCAACAAATGTAGATGCATCTCTGAAAGGGACTGTGACTAAGAAGGGGCTATGCAACAAATGTAGCGGCATCTCTGGAAAGGACTGTGACTAAGAAGGGGCTATGCAACAAATGTAGTGGCATCTCTGGAAGGGACTGTGACTAAGAAGGGGCTATGCAACAAATGTAGCAGCATCTCTGGAAAAGACTGTGACTAAGAAGGGGCTATGCAACAAATGTAGCGGCATCTCTGGAAGGGACTGTGACTAAGAAGGGCTATACAACAAATGTAGCAGCATCTCTGGAAAGGACTGTTACTAAGAAGGGGCTATGCAACAAATGTAGCAGCATCTCTGGAAGGGACTGTGACTAAGAAGGGGCTATGCAACAAATGTAGCGGCATCTCTGGAAGGGACTGTCACTAAGAAGGGGCTATGCAACAAATGTAGCAGCATCTCTGGAAAGGAATGTGACTAAGAAGGGGCTATGCAACAAATGTAGCGGCATCTCTGGAAGGGACTGTGACTAAGAAGGGGCTATACAACAAATGTAGTGGCATCTCTGGAAGGGTCTGTGACTAAGAAGGGTCTATGCAACAAATGTAGCGGCATCTCTGGAAGGGACTGTCACTAAGAAGGGGCTATGCAACAAATGTAGCGGCATCTCTGGAAGGGACTGTGACTAAGAAGGGGCTATGCAACAAATGTAGCAGCATCTCTGGAAAGGACTGTGACTAAGAAGGGGCTATGCAACAAATGTAGCAGCATCTCTGGAAGGGACTGTGACTAAGAAGGGGCTATGCAACAAATGTAGCGGCATCTCTGGAAGGGACTGTCACTAAGAAGGGGCTATGCAACAAATGTAGCAGCATCTCTGGAAAGGAATGTGACTAAGAAGGGACTATGCAACAAATGTAGCAGCATCTCTGGAAAGGACTGTGACTAAGAAGGGGCTATGCAACAAATGTAGCAGCATCTCTGGAAGGGACTGTGACTAAGAAGGGGCTATGCAACAAATGTAGCAGCATCTCTGGAAAGGACTGTGACTAAGAAGGGGCTATGCAACAAATGTAGCGGCATCTCTGGAAGGGACTGTGACTAAGAAGGGGCTAGACAACAAATGTAGTGGCATCTCTGGAAGGGTCTGTGACTAAGAAGGGTCTATGCAACAAATGTAGCGGCATCTCTGGAAGGGACTGTGACTAAGAAGGGGCTATGCAACAAATGTAGCGGCATCTCTGGAAGGGACTGTGACTAAGAAGGGGCTAGACAACAAATGTAGTGGCATCTCTGGAAAGGACTGTGACTAAGAAGGGGCTATGCAACAAATGTAGCAGCATCTCTGGAAGGGACTGTGACTAAGAAGGGACTATGCAACAAATGTAGCAGCATCTCTGGAAAGGACTGTGACTAAGAAGGGGCTATGCAACAAATGTAGCAGCATCTCTGGAAGGGACTGTGACTAAGAAGGGGCTATGCAACAAATGTAGCGGCATCTCTGGAAGGGACTGTCACTAAGAAGGGGCTATGCAACAAATGTAGCAGCATCTCTGGAAAGGAATGTGACTAAGAAGGGGCTATGCAACAAATGTAGCGGCATCTCTGGAAGGGACTGTGACTAAGAAGGGGCTAGACAACAAATGTAGTGGCATCTCTGGAAGGGTCTGTGACTAAGAAGGGTCTATGCAACAAATGTAGCGGCATCTCTGGAAGGGACTGTGACTAAGAAGGGGCTATGCAACAAATGTAGCGGCATCTCTGGAAGGGACTGTGACTAAGAAGGGGCTATGCAACAAATGTAGCGGCATCTCTGGAAGGGACTGTCACTAAGAAGGGGCTATGCAACAAATGTAGCAGCATCTCTGGAAAGGAATGTGACTAAGAAGGGGCTATGCAACAAATGTAGCGGCATCTCTGGAAGGGACTGTGACTAAGAAGGGGCTATACAACAAATGTAGCGGCATCTCTGGAAGGGACTGTCACTAAGAAGGGGCTATGCAACAAATGTAGCAGCATCTCTGGAAAGGAATGTGACTAAGAAGGGGCTATGCAACAAATGTAGCGGCATCTCTGGAAGGGACTGTGACTAAGAAGGGGCTATGCAACAAATGTAGCGGCATCTCTGGAAGGGACTGTCACTAAGAAGGGGCTATGCAACAAATGTAGCAGCATCTCTGGAAAGGACTGTGACTAAGAAGGGGCTATGCAACAAATGTAGCAGCATCTCTGGAAAGGAATGTGACTAAGAAGGGGCTATGCAACAAATGTAACGGCATCTCTGGAAGGGACTGTGACTAAGAAGGGGCTATGCAACAAATGTAGCGGCATCTCTGGAAGGGACTGTGACTAAGAAGGGGCTATGCAACAAATGTAGCGGCATCTCTGGAAGGGACTGTGACTAAGAAACCAGATTTGGTGGCCGGTTTATAACCGCCAAATACCCCAAGTTGTCGTCTTATACGGCCTGTGTTGTTTTTTCTTCCTGAAAATAGACTTTCTGCACTTCCGGTTTACTCGGTGGAATGAATGGAACTCTTCAATTACGATTTCTGATCACAGTAAGTGACAGCTGAAATGCAGAAGTGTCTTTGTGTGTGTCCAAAAATATGAATCTGTTATTTATACATATTTTTTTAAAATTTATTTAATTAGCATCCTAAATTTTTTTATTACAGACATATTTCTTAAAAAACATTTGTATGTGTCCAAAAATATGAATTTATTATTATTATTTTTTTTAAATTAAATAAAATTCACGTCATGAAATCTTTTCATTAGAGACATATTTCTTTAATAAAATTTCATGTGTCCAAAAATATGAATTTATTATTTATTTAAATAATATAAGAATTAAATAAAATAAACGTAATTAAACTTTTTCATTACATATATTTCTTTAAAAAAATTGTATGTGTCCAAAAATATGAGTTTATTTTTAATTAATATTTTTAAAAATTAAATAAAATAAACATCATGAATTTTATTTATTACAGACATAAAAAATGTTCATTACAGATATATTTCATGAATAAAATTGTATGTTCTCAAAAATATGAATATTAACAAGGCCAAGTAAATAACTTCTTTTCAAAAAGTTAATAAAATTGACACCATGGGATGTTTAAATGAATGAATTTTGTTTTTGTCCAAAATTTATGAATTTTTTTTTGTGATTAGTGCCATGCACGCAAAGCCTCATTATCGGTTTCAGATGTTAGATTTTTAACAAGATTACTGTCTTTTCAGACATCTATACTCACAAAGGTAAAGGTACAAATTCTTCTTTTTGAGGTCTGCGTTTAACTTCCGAATTATCAGTATATCAATAAGTTTTCCGGTGAATTTATTTTTTACTGCAATATTTGCATGTATCTCAATGAAAATAAGAACACAAAAATGATAACATCTATCGTCAAGCCAGCGCGTTGTAGGAGATTATCTTCTTTCTTGTAATATTAAGACGCCATGCAGTCTTGCCTTTTTGAGTTCATTGACTTTGATTAGTCAGGGAAATTGTTTGGATGGCAAGGCACTGTATTCTGTGTGCGTTGCTTCACATGTAAATTTAGAGGCGCAAGATACCACTGGCCTATTACATCCCTTACAAAGATGTTAGTGGATTTGGGCTAGATAGCCCATTACTCAGATAAAGGTCAGTTGAAAAAGGACAGGAGTTTAGCTTATCGCAATCCTTCCTTCTAATATGAAAAGTTTATGCATTCTTGCCTTTCGGAGTCCATTGACTTTGATTAGTCAGGGAGACTGTTTGGATTTGAGCAGTAGCCTGTATTCTGTGTGCATTGCTTCACATGTAAAATTAGAGGTGCAAGATATCACTGGCCTATTACATTCTCCTTACAAGGATTTTGGAGTCTGCTGTATTTGCTGAATACTTGATGTGTAGTTCAGCAAATCTGCGAGAGTTCAGATTCTGTTCTGTAAAAGCCTTCTGTAAAACTGGCCTGAAGTTGATCCAGTTCGGGTGACCTTCCCCGCACGGGAGTCATCTTCAGATATTGAGGCTGCTGAATGCTTTCTGGATTTTTGAAGGCATGTCATAACTTGACTTTCAATTATGTTACGAAGGCAATTGTAACCCAAATTAATGAGTATTGGGATTTTCACTACCAAAACAGTCTCTTCTTGGGGGGTAACACTTGATCGCTATATGAGATACATATATATCTGCATACCCATTAGGTTTCTCTCCAGTGTAATTTCGCATAGGTGGGTCTGTAGGTGTCATTTAAAATTATAAATGACGCATTGCAAATTTCAGAATAATAAATTTTCTTTCCACTATGGAATAACATGTCTCTAAAAATTAGATATTTTAAATGATGAGTAACAAATTTCACAGAAAAACATGTTCTCTGTAATTTAGTTAAGTTAGTTCTCAGATATCTCTTTTTTGCAGATGATTTTCGAATAATTTTAGAAGGTATCCGCACAGAATAGGTTTGCATGTGTTTCTTTACATTAGATTAAGTTGTAGACCATTTGACACAAACTTGTTGCTGTATTTGATGGAGATAGGGGGCCAGGATCTTTTGTCTCCAGGCCTAATGGCTGACCCTGGTTAGCCTCTGTATTGGCTGGAGCACCATTTAATTGGCAGAAAAGTTTACACCATTGCTTACATCTTCCCGCCTGGTGTATGAATGGGTTGATGGACCCTTTTTATCCTGGGTGCCGGCCTGTCAGTATTTCTTTTTAAATTCATATTTGTTATTATTCATTTCTTCATTGTCAACGGCTTCTAATTCTTTATTCGAAGCTGCCCTCTATGAGTAGAGGGGGTGCCCCCGTCCGCAATTCAGGAGACGTGCTGGATGGCTTGAGGAGACAGCACACCATTTTCTTTTTAATATTTGGTCAAGTAAAAAGTATCCTCATGTTGGAGTCTCTGACAGTTTCCCTTTCTGGCTCTTCACTTTTTAGCAGTTTATTTTCATTTTTTTAACTTAAAGTATAAAATCATTTATTGTATAAAGACATAAAAATTACATCTTTGGAATTTTAATTGTATTCTCTTTCCATCTATAAAAATGTTGTTTTAAACAATGGCTTACAAAAATATGGCTTGTTTAAGCTGATTAGGTGTGAAATTTGGCTTATGTCCAACGAAAGGGTGTTATTGACTGTTAATGCTACTAACAGAGTCTTAGCACGAACACTACACAGATGAGGACATATATGTCTGAGCTAACAGCCTCTTAAGGCTAACATTACATAGATGAGAACATAGAATTCTGAGATAACAGAGTCTTAAGATCAGTCCTAAACAGATGAGAACATAGATCTCTGAGGTAACACGGTCTTAGAACAAATACTAACTAGATGAGAACATAAATATCTGAGCAAACGGAGTATTAGGAAAAATGCTACACAGATTAGAACATATATGACTGAGCTGCTGGCTACGACGATAGAAAAAAAATTATAATTAATCATTAATTCTAGATAGGTCAAAATTTAATGTGGCTCTTGAGGGAGAAAAGATGAATGGTCTTACTTATGCACAAAAAGGTCTTCACATTATGAAAGTAAACTGTAAAAGTTGGAAAACATAACGAAAGCTTGTACTAAATACTCATCAGTCAAGTTTTATGTGACATCCATGTGTACAGCTTTAATGCTCAGCCAGATGAAAAGCAGTAAATACACCTTCCTTTCTACAGTCTCACTCTTTCAACAAAGGTTCCAGTGAAGTCTACTAAAGTATTCTGGAATGGACTCATCAACTAAACTATAAAGATAGTCAGGCTGATAGAGTTCTAGGGTAAAGTAAGTCTTGTATCCAAAACAAATCTGATCCCTTGTAGGAATAAACACTTTTTGATCACCCTAGAATCTCAGAAAGATCAGCTCTGTTGTCTTTTAAACTTTTTTTATAACAAACTGTTAAAGTATATCGTTGCCCTTCTCTGAACATACCCATCACAATCTATAATTTGCTGATACAAAAAAGAATCGCACCTATAAGAAGCTGAGAGTACTGTGAAAAGTGTCTCACGTCAATCTACGATGATCCAAAAGGAAGTTGGCTCTGTGAAATCTTGATTCAAGATTTCTTGCATCCGAAAACTTTGACTTCACACTTCAATATTGTTCTTCACCAATGTTCCCTGTGTATGTGTTTCCCTTTTTTTATCTTCAAACTACAATAGCAGCAAATTTGAATTTTTAATAATATTCCTAAGGAAGAAAGTTATCTTTTCTTTTTAGAAATGTGAAAATTTTTAAATGAGAATAAAGAATTCCAAGCAGACTCTGCTCATACATAAATTTTAAGAAGTTCATTTAATATTTACATTTGTATTTCAAGTTTTAATTTCCATATTGTTTGCTTATTATTGTAATTTCTTGTAAGGAATAATCAATAGAATTCATTTCTTCTTAATTTGTGGAACTGATTTCAACATGAAGATCATTTATTTGTAATTCAAAAATGTTTGGGTCACCTTCTTGTGGTTAAATTTGAAAAACATGTGAAGTGAAAGGAAATATTGTAATCTGTTACTTCCACAGCAAAATAAGTTTCTACTTTTTTAAACGATGACAGCTATTAATGTACTAACGAGTTACTGCTTATCAAGGCGCAAAGGCCTCTCAAGGATAAAGATTAATGCGTTTGTCAGGAAGACAGTGAGACAACAAAATGAGGATTGAAGACGATGGTAAAATCTGGAAAAATTTGAAAATTTAATAAAATACCTTATCAAGAACTTGTTACTATTGGACTTGACAACGACCATGATGTAGTCAGCTGATAAGCAGACATGTGGGACTCTGTTCCACAGACGAATAGTTCTTGTAAAGAAAATTTGCTCATTAAAGTTCTATTATGTTTTACAATTCTCAGATTTTCAAATGTCAAGACAGCAAAAATGTGCTCTGAGCAGCATTTCACTTGATGTGGCAACACTACTCAACCTTGGGATGTTTTACCTTTTATACAGGTAACAGATTGAAGAATAAGAAGTGGGATACTTTCTGGAGGGTAGAATGATTCAACTATTTTCAGGATCCGAGCATTGGTGGTTAAAAGAGAGAAGCTTGGTTTAATGGTTTAACATGTATTGAAAGTAACCAGCCACCATTTTTTTCCTTATTGCAATACTTCTGTTGGTTATACGTGGGACTGTGTTCCACAAACGAATAGTTCGTTTGAAAGAAACATTGTTCATTGAAGGATTGTTTAGTCTTACAATTTAAAAATGTTCCACTGTGAAGACAGCAAAAAGGTGCATTTCGCTAGATGTGGCAACAATACTCAATCTTGGGATGTTTTTAACTTTTATACACGTAAAAGATTGAAGTTGTCAAAGGTTATGGGAAGCGTTTCTCTTTTAAGCAACAATTGAACAGCTTTGAACAGAGCTAGTTCTGATTGAAGCTTCTCAAGCACAATGATTGGAATGTTTAGGACCATTTGCCGTGCTGTCATCCTTTTGTGAAAATTGGTAACATCTCAGACAAATATATAGATGTTTTTAATGTCATAGATGGAAACTTATGAGGTAGGCAGGCCTGATCGCAAGTTATTTGCAAAATTTAGTCTGTTGATGTCGCAGTCAGCCATCGAATATCAATACATTCTGACATAGAAAGGAACATCAGAGGTTTTCTTGAACTTTGTTTTGGAGAGGGGCGTGATCTGTCTATATAGGAGATCACTAATGAATATATGGGCAAACAAATGCAAATTTCTGCTGGATGGGGAGCAATTCTGGGAGAGCAACAGGATGGAGCAAAAGACATGGCGTATATTCATTAATACAAAATAATGATTTTAGTTATAACTTGTTTCAATGTATAATTTCTGCAGAAGTTCCACTAGAGACATCATTATGCAAAGAAAAAACAACAAAAAATTTTAAATAAATAATTTCAACAGAAAATACGTAAATTAGTAGATGAGGGTCATCAGCTGAACCAACGTCTTCTCTTTTGTTAACGCTACATGTCCACCCACCAGAAAACCTTCCTTAACCAAGCAACAGCCATCAACAAAGAAAACTCCACGCACCATAAGTTTGAGTGGCAACAGCCATCAACAAAGAAAACTCCATGCACCATAAGTTTTAGTAGTAACAGCCATCAACAAAGAAAACTCCACTCACCATAAGTTTGAGTGGCAACAGCCATCAACAAAGAAAACTCCACTCACCATAAGTTCGAGTGGCAACAGCAACCCCAAATAAAACAAGAACATGGGTTCATCTAATATTAAACTTAAAAAATCAACCGCTGTAAAATCTTTAACTTGTCACAAACTTTAGAATCCTTTTACGTTGAATTTATATGCGTAACTGATCCTTCATTCTAAAGTAATTGTTTTTTTTCTCAAGTTTTTCATAGAGTTTTCATGTAATTTCTTATTTTTCTTTGAATCTTTGCTCAAGTTTTACATCTAATTTAAAGTATCCTTTTTTTATTTTTATTTTCATTCATTTGCTGGGGACGGGGCATTCTTCCAAATGCCATACGATCACCCGCTATTTACAGACTCCAACCGAGAGCTCTTTTCAGGATTCTGGCTGTTCCCTTGAGTGCAGTTGTTTGGATTTCTCTTGCTCTTGGTTCACCAGGTATACTTGCTAAATACTTTTTCAAGTTCTTCTTCATGAGTCCAGTGGCTCCTATGATAACTGAAATGATAGAGATCTCTTTGAGGTTCCAGTTTCTTTTCATATCATACATTAGACCCTGATATTTTGTTATTTTCTCCCTCTCAGCTCTATTAAAGCCCCCATCATTAGGGACACTGACCTCAACCAAAGTTGCCACTCTCTCTCTCTTGTTCCATATGACAATGTCAGGGTTGACAGCTGCGTTTTCCAGATAGGTAGCTGTGGGGATTTCATGGTCATAATGGATGGTGTATGTCTCATTCCACACAGTTCTCTCAGGTAGATGTTCCCAGTGCCTGCTGCTACATCTTATATTCAGTTTCTTACAGATGGTCCAGTGGAGGTATGCCAACATGATTTTGCAACTCGATATCAGGTGGCTCACACTCTCCACTTCAGTGTGGCACAACCTGCACTTGTTGTCCTGACTGCGACCAGCCATCTTTTTAAACACATTTGTCATCAGGCCCTGGTCTTGTGCGGCCATTATAAGCCTTTCCTGGTCGTAGTGGAGGGCTCCCCTTCTTAGCCAGTCTGCCTCATCTATATGACAACCTTGTCCAAAATGCTTGGCCAACTTTGTGATGGAATTTGTTTTGCTGGCTCTTGAATCTTGGTGTTCACGTACCATTGCTAGGCTGGGGTTTAAAGAGCTTCTTAGGTACTGGCCAATGCTGACAATAGTGGCTCTATGCTGGTGGTTTATCTCTAATAGACCCAATCCTTCCTCTCTTCTGGGCAAGTACAGTCTTGGCAGACACTGATTTCTATAGATGACCCTATGGAGGGTTAACATTTTTCGTGTCTTTACATCTAGCCTGTTGATGGTTTCTTGAGGCCAATCAATGATGCCAAAGCTGTACGTAATTACTGGCATAGCAAGTTGGTTAATGGCAGTTATTTTATTTTTATTTGTAAGCTGTGTGTTTGCAGATCTTTCTCACACGGCACACATACTCTCTGCCATTTTTTTCTCTCATCCTGGCATGTTGGATGGTGTCATTTTCCTCAATGCCAAGGTATTTATAGGACTCCTGCTCATCTAGCTGTATATTGTCTGTCTGAGTCCTTTTCCCAGCCCTGATGGAGCACTTGGCACATTTATCCAAGCCAAATCTCATTCCCATGTCTTTGGCAAAGGTGTGCACAACCTGCAGGAGCTGCTGCAATTCAGTGTCAGAGCTTGCATACAGCTTAAGGTCATCCATGAAGAGAAGGTGGTTGATTCTCTTGGATGGATCTATCTGGCATCCCTTACCAAGGTTGTAAGCCTCTCCCCTGTTGTTGAGAAGCTTACTAAGTGTGCCTATTGCCATGCAGAAGAGCAACGGAGATAGGCTGTCACCTTGGAAGATTCCCCTTCTGATATTGATGTTAGGGATGGTAATCTTTCCTTGGCTGTGGCTTAGTGAGATGTTGGTTTGCCACATTTTTATGTGGGCTGTCATTGTTTTTTTAATTACTGGGTTGATATTATACAGGTCAAGGCACCGTAGTAGCCATGAGTGGGGTACGCTGTCATAGGCCTTCAGATAATCAATCCATGCTATGCTCAGGTTTCTATGCCGCTTCCTACAATCCTCTAAAATAGTTTTGTCAATCAGCAATTGGTCCTTGGTACCAAAGCATCTTCTACAGCTTGTTGATCTTCTAGGTACTTTCCAGAGGAGAGATGGTCGTAAATGCTATCAGCTACCAGACCAGTAAAGAGCTTGGAGGTGGTACTGAGACAGCATATGGGTCTGTATTTATTTGAGCACTGTCTCTTTTCTTTTGGGTATGAGGCGTGTCTCCCTTGGTGAGCCATGGTGGTGTTGCCTCTTCACCCCTCAGTAGTCTGTTGAAGCATTTGCTGTAGTGGCCATGGAGTGCAGTCAACTGCTTCAACCAAAAATTTGAAACATTGTCAATGCCAGGTTTCTTGTGGTTAGCAAACAGAGCTAGTTTCTTTTTAGTCGCTTCTGTTGTAATCACTGGCTCCGGCATTGTGGGCTTGGTCTCATTTAGCCTCTGTATGTCTCCAATCCACTGGGCCTTCTGGTTGTACACTCCCTCACACTACAACAGAGGTCGCCAGTAGTTCTCCAGGTCTTGTTCTTCAGGTGGTTTTTCTACAGTAATGGTATCCCTTATTAGAGTTCTATAGAACACTCTAGGGTTTGCTTCAAACTGTTTGTTCTGGGACTGGGCCTTCTTCTTATTTTCCCTGGTTTTTATTCTTTTAGCAAGTGCTGGTATCTTGCCTTCCAGCTCCCTGACAACGTTGTTTAGTTCCTCACTGCTTGTTGTGTGGTACTTTGCATGGAGTCTACTGATGGTGTTTTTCAGTCTCCATTCTGTTGTGGGAGCTGCGAGGAACTGTTTTATTTGGCTCATTTCTTTCCGATGGAGGTTTAATTCTTTTTGCAGCGTGAGCTTCCATGCAGGTGTAGTTTTGGAAGCTCTGGGATTAAATCGCTTTTTAACATTCTTTTGAGGGAATGTTATCCTATCGATAAAAAGCCCAGCTGCATATGTGATCTGGTTGAGTTCCGTGAACGACACTGCATCTGGCACCAGTCTCTGCAGTGCAGTTGTTATGTTATGTTATGTATATTATTTTTCTTCAGCTGCATTTGCCCAGGATTGAACTCAGCACCTTGGGATTACGAGATGGATTACGTGCACTTGCATATATTTCCGTTAAAGTAAAATTACTTGGTTTTCTTGTCCACGTGACTTTTTAATTTAAATGCGTTCTCTTCTTTTTCCATATATACGTTCTTGGCCTCTTGCCTTGTTAGCATTGTAGTTTTGAATTAATTGAATAAAGCCTTAGAAAAGGTTTTTCTATTCGTGTCTTCTTTTTTTTACATTACAATTTATTCAATTAATTCATTTACTAAATTTCTCATGGATAAGATTATTCGTCTGGACAAGTTTGATATATCTTCTGCAGACCCTCAGGCTGGCAAGCTCTGGAGACTATGGTACCGTAATTTTACTTATTACTTATCTACTATTGCTTCTTTAAATCCAGACAAACTTGAAGTCCTTTATTTAAACATTGGTGCTACCGTTGCTGACATTATCGAGGGTTGTTCTGGATTCGAACATGCTGTTGAATTGCTGAAAAGTGTTTATGATAAGTCTCCAAGCGTTATTCATGCTAGACATTTGCTTTCTACACGTCTACAACAGGAAAATGAGTCTGTAGACCAGTACCTTCAGGCCTTGAACCGACTTGCCGCAGACTGTTGCTTCAAAGATGTTACTGCTACTACTTACAGAGATGAATCTGTCCGTGATTCATTTATACGTGGTCTCCGGTCTTCCGTAATACGTGCCAGACTACTTGAAAATGATACGCTAAATCTCAAGGAGGCTACTCAATGTGCTAGAGCTTTAGAACAGGCTCAATTTCGTGCTGAGTCATACGCTTCTCAGATTGGACCTACCGTTGCTGCTACCACGACTAAAAATGTGTTTACTGATTCTGTCGAGGAGGCCACTATTACTGCTCCTATGGAGTGTGAATCTGTACAATTGTCTGCTGCCCTTCCTGCTCATGGAAAGTGCTACAACTGCGGAGGGAAACGTCACATTAAGGATGATCGCCGCCACTGTCCTGCCCGCGATAAAGTATGTCGAAACTGTGGCAAACTCGGCCATTTTGCCAAAGTTTGCCGTTCTACCATGTCTACACCTTCACGTTCCACCTCAGCTATTATAGTAGCCCGTGCTAAAGATGATGATAGGTTCCCTCCTATTACTAAAATTGTAAAATTAAAGGGTAAACGATTAACTGCTCTCATAGACACCGGCAGTTCTGATAACTTTATCAGTGCTCGTATTGTTAAAACAATGAAACTGTCTACTTCTAAACGGAATTCCGTAATTTCCATGGCATCATCGGCCATTTCCCTCAAGCTATCTGAATATTGTACTGAGGACGTTATCTTCAATGGTTACGAATATAAAGAAATTGACTTCACAGTACTTCCTGATTCCTGTATGGATATTATACTCGGAGTGCCCTTCTTAAAACTACACCGGAGTATCACTATTTCTTTTGGAGGGTCTCAGGATATTCTAAAAATCTGCGCTTTAACCAAAATCAGTTGTGCACCCGTTAAATTGTTCCGAAACTTGACCCGTGATTGCAAACCTATTGCTACTGGGTCCCGAAATTACCGTGCGGAGGACTCTCGATTCATTGAAAAAGAAATTCTACAAATGCTTGAGGATGATATAATTGAACCAAGTTACTCTCCGTGGCGCGCTCAAATTGTTGTGACTTCGTCAACTAATAAAAAGAAACGATTGGTAGTCGATTTCTCCCAAACTATTAACCGTTTCACCTTACTTGATGCATACCCCTTGCCACGAATTGGGGATCTCGTTGACCAAATAGCCCAGTATCGTATCTTTAGTATAATTGACTTGTCCAAAGCATACTATCAGATTGAAATTTGCCCTGAAGATCGCCCCTATACGGCCTTTCAGGCTGGAAACCGTCTGTACCAATTTAAACGAATACCCATGGGGGTCACAAACGGGGTTTCTGCCTTTCAACGATTTATGAATTCTTTCATTTCTGATAACAAATTACCTGGAACCTTCTCGTATATAGATGATATAACTATTTGCGGTAAAACCCAGGAGGAGCATGACGTCAATTTGGAGTATTTCTTAAAAGCTGCCTCGACATACAACCTCGAAATAAACCGGGAAAAATCAAAGTTTTCACTTCGTTCTATTAACGTGCTTGGATACCAAATTTGTAACGGAACTCTTCAACCTGATCCAGAGCGTTTGAGACCTCTTTTGCAAATGCCTCCCCCTTCCGATTCAAAATCGTTAAAAAGGTGTCTTGGTATGTTTGCTTACTATGCGAAATGGATACCTAAGTATTCATACAAAATTCGTCCACTGGTCGAAAATAAACAATTCCCTATGCCTCCTATAGTTGTAAATTCTTTCGAAAAACTCAAGAAAGACATTGCTGAATCATCCGTAAAAGTTATTGATGATGAATTGCCGTTTATTATTGAAACCGATGCCTCAGAAAAGGCTATCGGAGGCACTCTCTTACAAGCTGGGAGACCTGTAGCATTCTTTTCTCGGTCGTTAAACCTCTCTGAAATGCGACTTCATATAGTCGAAAAAGAAGCATATGCCATAGTCGAATGTGTTCGTAAATGGAGAGATCTCATTGTTGGGAAACATTTTACTATTATTACTGATCAACAAGCCGTATCTTTTGTGTTTAAACCTGCTAATCGTGGAAAAATTAAAAACGATAAAATTATACGGTGGAAAATGGAACTTCTTCCCTTTTCATATGATATAAAACACCGTCCCGGGAATGAAAATATTGTCGCTGACACATTATCCAGAGTATGTAGTGCTGCTGTTTCTTCCTTGGAGGAACTAAAATCAATTCATGATTCCTTAATACATCCTGGAGTACAACGCTTTTGGCATTTTGTAAGGTCACAAAATTTGCCATATTCACTTGATGAAATCCGACGTATGACATCTCAATGTACTACGTGCGCCAAAATAAAACCCCAATTCTTTACTTCTACTAATAATATTCTTATCCGTTCTACTGCTCCATTCCAGCGTCTTTCTGTCGATTACAAAGGACCTATCCCGGCATCTTCATCAGGTTGCCGTTACATATTTACAGTCGTCGATGAATACAGTCGATTTCCGTTTGCTTTCCCTTGTCGTGATTGCTCCTCTCAAACCGTGATTCAGTGCCTGGTGAATATTTTTTCTATTTTTGGACTTCCCTCATTCATCCATTCCGATCGAGGAACTTCGTTTATGTCGGAGGAATTCAAACAATTCTTGCTGCGACTTGGAATTGGATCCAGTAACACTACTGCATATAACCCAAGAGGTAACAGCCAATGTGAGCGCTATAACGGCATTATTTGGAACACCATCTTATTAGCTTTGGGATCAAAACGGTTACCCATTAGCGCTTGGCAGGATGTTCTACAGGATGTTTTACAAACTATTCGCTCTCTACTATGCACCTCCACAAATGCTACGCCTCACGAACGCATGTTCAATTTTAAAAGGCGCTCTTCCACTGGCACTGCATTACCTGTTTGGCTCTGTGAGCCTGGGGAGGTGTTATTAAAGCGATTTGGTAACAGGAGTAAATATGACCCGATCGTTGAGGTAGTGGAACTCCTCGAGGCTAACCCTACACATGCAAGAATACGATATCATGATGGCCGGGAAGATTCAGTAGCACTAAGACATTTAGCACGTTTTCCACGCTCGGGTCGATCTCAAGATTCTGCTGAAAACGTTCTACCTGACATGGGCACTTTGCCTGATACAAGTTCCACGAATACTCCTTCACCTAAGGAAAGTTATACAGAAAATGAATTAGTGAATCAGAATTCCGAGAATCAACCTTCCCAGAGATATGGTGCTTCTGATAGTGAACTACTTCCCCGCCGGTCTAGCAGGATTCGCAAACCAGTCCAGCGTCTGGATTTATAAAACTTTCTGATAACAATCTCTGTTACAAGTGGGGGAGAATGTTATGTTATGTTATGTTATGTATATTATTTTTCTTCAGCTGCATTTGCCCAGGATTGAACTCAGCACCTTGGGATTACGAGATGGATTACGTGCACTTGCATATATTTCCGTTAAAGTAAAATTACTTGGTTTTCTTGTCCACGTGACTTTTTAATTTAAATGCGTTCTCTTCTTTTTCCATATATACGTTCTTGGCCTCTTGCCTTGTTAGCATTGTAGTTTTGAATTAATTGAATAAAGCCTTAGAAAAGGTTTTTCTATTCGTGTCTTCTTTTTTTTACATTACAGCAGTGTTGACTTTTGTGATGAGAGCTTTGGTGGTTCTGTAGGGTTTTAACTTTTACAGTTGTGGTCGGTTCTCTAGTTCCATGGACTTGACCTCCTCAATGATGTTACTGAGGTCCCCCTCAACTGCCAATTGTTCCTCATCTGGCTCAAAGGGTGGTGGTGGTGGAGGTGGGCTGAGTGCTGGGGATAATGCAGGTGGAGTATTTAGTGAAGAGTTTTGTGGTGTGAGAGTTTCTGTAGGCTTTTGTTTGGCTTTGGGATTTTGTTTAGGGTGTGTTTTTGAATAGTTATGTGGGTGTGCTGGTATTGGGAGGTGTGTTTGTGTTGGGACTGTTGTTGGGGATATTGTTAATCCATCTGTAGCTTGCAGATGTAGAGGGTCTATACTAAGGGGTAGTTTTGGAGTGTCTCCATTTGCCGATCTTACTTCCCTAGATATATTTGGGTTTTGTACTTTTTTGTTGCTAGTGGGAACTGTTATAGGGTTATGAAGGGGGCTGATGTTATTTGTTATAAGTGATGCTACGTCCAGTCCCATGGAATTAAATTCTGCTTCACTGAAGTCCCATTTGAGACTGTTGTAGCACTGCATATTCAGTTTCTTAGAGGGGACATTGCGTTTTGCTGGGTGGTAATGAAAGAAAATTTCTTTCCATGCTTTTGTGATTTCTTTCTATTTTTCGTATTTTGTTATCGCATATGCCATGGACCATATTAGTGTCCATTTTTCCTCTTTGTTCCATGTTTTCTATTCTCCACTGGGATTCCTCTGCTTGTCGTGGTAAATAGTCCTTTTCTGCGTCCTTCAGGGCATCAGTTTTTATGCTGGAGATCTCAGGTGTTAAGTATTTGCCCACTGGGGATACTAAGGAGCGCTGATTGGAAACGGGGGTGTTTTTTTTTCTTCAGGAAGGTCAGATGCTCTTATTCTCTCGGTTAGAATCTCGTTTGAGCTCCTACTCCACTTCTCGAACATCGAGTAATGGTAGCAGTGCGGTAAAATCCTTTTTTGTGCAACTGACCACTTTTGGGATTTTAGGCCCCTTGTATTCCTTGTTTTGGTCGTTGCTTGTGGTGGAGTCTGGGTGCCAGGGTCTTTTTCATCAAGGCCTAGTGACTGTCCCTGTCTGGTCTCTGACATGTCCATAGTGACATTTTCAGAGGAAAAAAGGTGTGTACCATTGCATACCTCTTCCGCCTGGTGCATAAACGAGTTGAGGGGCCCTTTTTATCCTGGGTGCCGGCCTGCCAGTTTGTAGATTTTGATTTATTCATCTTTTCATGTTTTTCTTCCTCTTTGTCCACGGCTTTTTATTGGTTATTCAAAGCTACCCTCAAAAAGAGGGGTACCTTCATCCGCAACCGGAGGGACGCGCTGGATGGCCTGAGGAGACAGCACATTAGTGATCTCCCCAGTATGGGTTCGTGTGTGTCTTTTTACTTCAGTTTTTGTAGCAAATGATTTACAACAAATTTCACAAGAATAAGGTTTCTCCCCAGTGTGAGTACGCATATGTATTTTTACATCATTTTTTGTAGTAAATGATTTCCCACATATTTAACAAGAATAAGGTTTCTCCCTGAATGTTTAATTTTACTTCAGTCGAAGTTCTCAGAAATCAAGGGGCCCCTTCCTGGGGCTAACACTTGATCTCTATATGAGATACATAGATACCCGAGTATTCTATTTAAATTCTCCTTTATTTCTCAAGCATTGAGTTAGTAAAAAAGTTAATAATAATTTCTTCTCTCTCCAATTGACCAGTCAATATGTCATAGTATATCTTTCTTGTGGTCTGTTGGTCTTACCGGATTCCAGGACAAGAATTCATCTAGCCTGGTGGAGTATCCAGCACGTGGTGTTACTTGAGGTAACATCACTAGGAGAAGATGCACTATTCCTCGTATGAGGGGATCTTATTTGTGCTGTGGATACTATGTAATTTGAATATTTGGTCAGGGTTTACTTGTAGGGGTAAGTATCCTCATGTCAGATTGTCCTGACAAACCCTTGTACAGAGAGACTGAAGACACTCAAGGATAGTGTCTAGTAGGTAATTCCATGCGTTCGTGTGTGTCTTTTTACTTCAGTTTTTTTAGCAAATGATTTACCACAGATTTCACAAGAATAAGGTTTCTCCCTTTTTTTTTTCATTGTGGGTTCGTGTGTGTCTTTTTACTTCAGTTTTTGTAGCAAATGATTTGCCACAAATTTCGCAAGAATAAGGTTTCTCCCTTTTTTTTTTTCATTTTAATTTAGTTTATCTAAAGAGATCAAGGGGCCTACTCTTGAGGCTAACACTGGATTTCCCTATGAGTAAAATTTATATCCGAGGGCTCTCTTAAGGATAGATGTGGTTCCTTTTAGGGCTGCTATCTGTACTTCCCTACAATTTGGTTTTCCGGGGATTGTTTCTAAGTATTTACTTAGATTTTTTTTCACCAGACCAGTTGCCCCCACTACAACCGGTATGATGTTTATTTCATCGAGGGACCATGTGTACACATGTGTATTTTTAAATGAGTACTTGTAATAAACGATTTACTACAAATTTCACAAGAATAAGGTTTCTCCCTTTTTTTTTTCATTGTGAGTTCGTGTGTGTCTTTTTACTTCAGTTTTTGTAGCAAATGATTTACCACAAATTTCGCAAGAATAAGGTTTCTCCCTTTTTTTTTTTCATTTTAATTTAGTTTATCTAAAGAGATCAAGGGGCCTACTCTTGAGGCTAACACTTGATTTCCCTATGAGTAAAATTTATATCCGAGGGCTCTCTTAAGGATAGATGTGGTTCCTTTTAGGGCTGCTATCTGTACTTCCCTACAATTTGGTTTTCCGGGGATTGTTTCTAAGTATTTACTTAGATTTTTTTTCACCAGACCAGTTGCCCCTACTACAACCGGTATGATGTTTATTTCATCGAGGGACCATGTTATTTTTAGATCATTTTTGAGATCTTGGTATTTTGTTATTTTTTCCCGTTCGGCTCTATTGAGACCGTAGTCATTTGGGACGGTTACATCAATGATGAGAGCAGTTTTATCTGGTTTGTTCCAGATGACAATGTCTGGTTTGATGGCCTTGTCTTTTATGTATCTGCCCGCCTGTATGTCTTTATCATAGAACACTGTCACTTTTCCATTCGATGTTATGGGTGGGAGTTCATGTTCCCAGATGTTCAGTGATCTTTCTAGCTGCATCTCTCCGCAGATCTTCCAATGTAGGTATTTACATACTTTGTTGTGGCGGGCAGTGTAATGGCCATCAGCCAAAAGGATCTTGCATCCAGACATTAGGTGGCTTGGACTTTCGATGGCAGAGTGGCAGAACCTGCACTGGTCAGTTTTTTGTAGACCCGCCATTTTCTTAAACCCATTAGTAAGTAGGCCTTGGTCTTGTGCTGCTATTAATATCCGTTCCTCATCGAACGGGAAGTTGCCACTCTTGAGCCATTGTAGTGAAGCCTCCTTGTCGATATAGCTCTGGTTGAGTTCTTCAATGAACTTTCCTGCTCTTTTATTATTTCGCCATCCTTCTAGTCTGGTCTTCAGCTCCTTTTTCGTGTACTCCTCCCTCTTCTTGCGCGCGATCAGGGTTGCTGGGTTGTTATCATCTTCGCTAGTGTTCTCCAGTGTGTTACCACTGAAATTATCGGCTAGTTTTGTTGTTGAGGTCTGCTGAGGAAGGTATTTGGTGTGATGTTCATTCACCATTCTCATTTTTTGATCACAGGAGCTCTTTATATATTGTCCCACACTGACCATTGAGGCTCGGTAGGCATGATTGATCTCAATGAGGCCCAGACCACCTTCTCTTCGCGGTAAGTAAAGTCTGTCCATACACTGATGTCGGTAAATGACTTTCCAGTGTGAGTTCGTGAGTGTCTTTTTACTTCAGTTTTTGTAGTAAATGATTTACCACAAATTTCACAAGAATAAGGTTTCTCCCGAGTGTGAGTATACATGTGTATTTTTAATTTTGTTTTTGTAGCAAATGATTTACCACAAATTTCGCAAGAATAAGGTTTCTCTCCAGTGTGAGTTCGTGTGTGGCTTTTTACTTCAGTTTTTGTAGCAAATGATTTACCACAAATTTCACAAGAATAAGGTTTCTCCCCAGTGTGAGTATACATGTGTATTTTCACGTCACGTTTTGTAGCAAATGATTTACCACACATTTCACAAGAATAACGATTCTCCCCAGTGTGTTTACACATGTGCATTTTTAAATGATCACTATTAGTAAACGATTTACCACAAATTTCACAAGAATAAGGTTTCTTCCCAGTGTGGGTGTGTGTGTGAATTTTTATGTTATAACTTGTTGTAAAGGATTTACTACACCTTTCACAAGAATAAGGTTTCTCCCCAGTGTGAGTATACATGTGTTTTTTCACGTCACGTTTTGTAGCAAATGATTTACCACAAGTTTCGCAAGAATAAGGTTTCTCTCTTTCTCACTTAATGTTTAATTTTACTTCAGTCGAAGATCTCAGAAATCAAGGGGCCCCATCCTGGGGCTAACACTTGATCTCTATATGAGATACATAGATACCCGAGTATTCTATTAAAATTCTCCTTTATTTCTCAAGCATTGAGTTAGTAAAAAAAGTTAAGAATAATAATAAATTTCTTCTCTCCCAAACTGACCAGTCAAGTATGTAGTAGTATATCTTTTTTGTAGTCTGTTGGTCTTACCGGATTCCAGGACAAGAATTCATCTAGTCTGGTGGAGTATCCAGCTACGTGGTATTACTTGAGGTAACATCACTAAGAGAAGATGCACTATTCCTCGTATGAGGGGATCTTATTTGTGCTGCGGATACTATGTAATTTTGAATATTTGGTCAGGGTTTACTTGTAGGGGTAAGTATCCTCATGTCAGGTTGTCCTGACAAACCCTTGTACAGAGAGACCGAAGACACTCGAGGATAGTGTCTAGTAGGTAATTCAAACTCCCCTCCAGTGTGTGTACACATGTGTATTTTTAAATGATTACTTGTAATAAACGATTTACCACAAATTTCACAAGAATAAGGTTTCTCCCTTAATGTTTAATTTTACTTCAGTCGAAGATCTCAGAAATCAAGGGGCCCCTTCCTGGGGCTAACACTTGACATTTATATGAGATACATAGATATCCGAGTATTCTATTAAAATTCTCCTTTATTTCTCAAGCATTGAGTTAGTAAAAAAGTAAAGAATAATTTCTTCTCTCTCCCAACTGACCAGTCAAGTATGTAGTAGTATATCTTTTTTGTGGTCTGTTGGTATTACCGGATTCCAGGACAAGAATTCATCTAGTCTGGTGGAGTATCCAGCTACGTGCTGTTACTTGAGGTAACATCACTAGGAGAAGATGCACTATTCCTCGTATGAGGGGATCTTATTTGTGCTGCGGATACTATGTAATTTTGAATATTTGGTCAGGGTTTACTTGTAGGGGTAAGTATCCTCATGTCAGGTTGTCCTGACAAACCCTTGTACAGAGAGACCGAAGACACTCGAGGATAGTGTCTAGTAGGTAATTCAAACTCCCCAGTGTGAGTTCGTGTGTGTCTTTTTACGTCAGTTTTTGTAGTAAATGATTTACCACAAATTTCACAAGAATAAGGTTTCTCCCTTTTTTTTTTCATTTTAATTTAGTTTATCTAAAGAGATCAAGGGGCCTACTCTTGAGGCTAACACTTGATTTCCCTATGAGTAAAATTTATATCCGAGGGCTCTCTTAAGGATAGATGTGGTTCCTTTTAGGGCTGCTATCTGTACTTCCCTACAATTTGGTTTTCCGGGGATTGTTTCTAAGTATTTACTTAGATTTTTTTCTCCCCAGTGTGAGTATACATGTGTATTTTTACTTTAGATTTTGTAGCAAATGATTTACCACCGATTTCACAAGAATAAGGTTTCTCCCTTTTTTTTTCATTGTGGGTTCGTGTGTGTCTTTTTACTTCAGTTTTTGTAGCAAATGATTTACCACAAATTTCGCAAGAATAAGGTTTCTCCCCAGTGTGAGTTCGTGTGTGTCTTTTTACTTCAGTTTTTGTAGCAAATGATTTATCACAAATTTCACAAGAAAAAGGTTTCTCTTCAGTGTGGGTATGCATGTGTATTTTTATATAACAACTTTTACAGGAATAAGGTTGCTCACAAGTATGGGTCGGCATGTGCAGTTTGACATCATAAATACTTTTTTAAATTACCACAAATTTCACAATAAGAGGTTTCTACACAGTGTGGATTGACACGCATATTTTTTATAACTTTTCGAAAATGATTTACCACGAATTTTACGAGAATAAGGTTTCTCTACAATGTTACATTTCATTAATGTTCTTCTCTCCAATCGACCAGTTTACTTTATCATAATATATCTTTGTTGTAGTCTCTTGTTCTTGCCGGATTTCAGGACAAGAATTTATCTGGTCTGGTGGAGTATCAAGCTTATCACTATGAGAAAGTGCCCAGTCCTTGTATAAACTAGTGTGAATCCATGCTGATGTTATCTTATTTGGGCTTGAAATATATGTTATTTTGAATATTTGGTCAGGATATATTTGTAGGGGGAAGAATCCTCATGCCAGGTTGTCTTAGCAAAACTCGAGGATAGTGTCTAGTTAGCATTAAAATCTTCCATGTCTAGTAGGCATTGAAAATCTCCCATGTTTAGTAGGTACTCAAAATCTTACCAGTCGAGGACATTAATTTATGTATTTTACAGAAGATGTTCCATAAATGATGAGATACAAATTTCACAAACATTAGCTTTCCCTCCAGTGTGTTTGTTTTGAAATTAGATTTATTCTCGTGAATTCACACATTTCAGAAGACTAACACTTCTACTCTATATATGTGTATCGGATACTTTCATTTTCCTCCACTGTGGTTGTTACCTGTGAATGAATAAGAATTTTATTTAATAATCCATACAGTAATAAAAATAGATATATAAATTATGTCTAAATATTACAAAAAAGTTTCCTCCTGCGACAATCTTCGAAAATAGGTAATTGGGAGATATGGGGTAAGGGATGTTGGTAAATTCAAATTGTAAACACGATTTGGTGACCTGCTTAAAAATTTCCATATCATTTATTTTGACAATAAAACTTTTGTTTGATAATTCAACTTACAGGTGCAGATTTTTTGCACCTAAGCAAATACATGATCTTATGTATGATCTTTTTATAAACATAAAAAATAAAATATCAACAATAATGTATACAAAAATAAATGTAGTAAGATTAAATCAAATTTAGTAGAACTTAAGTTGTTCCAAGCATTTCTTTACAGACTATAACTTTTCACTTTAAATCATATAGAAATTGGATTTAATATACTGAATTTGTTTAAAAATCACATTTTAAAACAGTAGTAAAAAAATTCCAGAATTTTACAGGTTCTAATTTTAGTAGCTCTTTATTATCACAAATAATTAGCAAAAATTTTACCCTTAAACTTGGGAAGGTGTAAAGTGAGAATATTACACACTGGAGAACATATATGTCTGAACTAACAGATTCTAAGGATGAATACTACACAGATGAGAACACATATGTCTGAGCTAACAGTCCTCTGATGAATGCTACACCAATAAGAATACATATGTCTGAGTTAATATCATTTTAGAATGAATGCTACACAGATGAGGGCATATTTCTGAGGTAACAAACCTCAGGAAAAATACTAAATAGATGAGAAGAAATGTGTCTGAGACCAGAAACTGTTTTCCTACTTAGTGTTTAGCTTAACTAGTAATGCCAGTTCTGACCTGTACAGGAAGAGTGTCATCATAATCTTGGCAGGAAACACTAGCAACGTTATTTCACCAGTCTTATCTGACACACACCTCTGCAGGGTTTGCCTCTCTTTTACACAAACAAGATAGACAATCAGAGATAGAAAAAAAAGGCAAATATATGTATAACATTAAACTGTCCAACGTGCAATATAAACTGAACATAGAGTGAGCTGATGATACCTACCACAGATAGGAAATATTAAATAATGGATCATGAATTTCAGTTTAGCAACATCTCAGACAAATATACGGATGTCACTCAGTGTGTTTACAATCATAGTTGGAAATTAAGGAGCTAGGCGGTCCTGTTCACATAGGATTGAATTTGATGTAAATTCTTTGTAAGAATGTTGGCTTAGGAAATCACCTCTGACCAATTTATCATGGTTGGAACAGTGGTATTACATCTGTTCATTACCATGTTTGTTATTCACCAAAACTCTTGAGAACCAAGTCTCTGCTCAGCACCTCTAGATTTAATGCATCGGCCATAGGAATCTTTTGCATTTTTATGACTCTTTTGCAGTGGTTTTGCAAGCAGTCATAAAGACAGTTTGTCTTCAGAGCATCTATTTCGTTGGAAGCAATTGAAATACTGATTTTTTGTGAGAAATGGAAGCAGCAAATTTCAGGGTGTACTAAAGTTGGCTGTTTGGTTTGTTGGAATTTCTTGCAGAATATGAAGCTCTCAATACCAAAAATAACCAATCAGTTATAGAAGATGCGATACAAGACTCATTCTTTGCAAAAATGTAGTGCACCGGAATTTCTGCTATTAACGATCTCACACTGTCCCACTGAGATAGATAGAGTATCTATACACTCTGAATAAAATGGGTATCAGAGATTTTGTTGAACTTTGTTTGGATCTTAATATAGACAACCGAGTGATCAGAAGATTGCAGTAGAGAGAGAACAGTAGATTATCAGGCAAATATCGAGAAGACTTGCAAAATCTACGTCAGCATCTGGTACGCAAGTCTGAAAACATTGTAGAAAAAAACACTAATTTTAGAAGTTAGGCTGGGGATCAGTTTTACAAATTATTTCAATTTAAATAGCTCATCCATTTCTGCAGTCGATAACATTTTCAAGCATATATGACAAATCTTTCTTTAAAGAGAGATACAATTTATAAGTTTTATAGGGGGCATTTAGGGCATTTTTTATGCTGAATAATATAAAAGAATAATTTTATAAATTTCTTACTTTCAATCACTTAACAAGTAGTTATTATTACCAAAAAATATTTTGTCATTTAACCTCTAAAGAGTTGATACCAATATTAAACCTATGTATATGACTAAATAATGAGCATAAGTAATTTCTGATTGAAAATTATACATGGGATCCCATTGAAAAAAATGCTTAAATACATGGCCAGGAATTACCTCATTAAAAAATATCCTAAAGAAATGGCTTTAGAGTTTAGCAGAGAAAGCTGAGGGTGGGGCGTCATCTCTTCATCTGGGACATAGTCTAGTGAATGGATGGACACACGAATGCAATTTTGTTCTGGATGGGCAGTAATTCTGAAAGAATGACAGTGGAGCAAGTGTCATCGATAATATTCATTCACCCTAAAATGATTATTTTATTTATAAACATGTTTTGCTCTTTTTAAAAAAATTTTTTAACATGATTCATCCCAAACAAGGCAGGCCGCCACTGTAAACGTAAGGGGCTACTGAGAAAAAGGAAAAGGGGAGAAGGATTGGTGGTTCAGCTTAAATTGGGATCTGCGCAGCGAGATGTCTGTTTACATTAGTTTTAAATTTCTGCATGTCAGTACTGTCGGGGAAACAGGGGGCATGGAGGGAGTTCCAGAGACCAGCAGCACGAGGAAAGAAGCTATTTGAGTAGAATGCTCTCCGGCATCTGGGGACCTCCACAGTGAATGAATGAGATTTAGTAGAAAGTCGAGTTAGTCTAGTGAATTTACGTCGAGGGGGCACCAGAGTAGCCAACTCATCGGAGCATAATCCATTGAAGTATTTGTAAAACAAACATAAGGATGCTACATTGCGGCGATGGGACAGGGGCTGGAGCTTAGCTGACAGTGAGGGACCTATTAGGTTGACGACTCTTTTTTGGACTTTGTCAAGGAGGGAGAGACTAGTAGATGATGCACCAGCCCAGATGTAGCAACAATACTCCATGCATGGGCGAATGGTGGCTTTGTAGAGATACAGGATAATGTCAGGTGTAAGGAGTCTACTAGCACGGTAGAGGGAGCCAACCTTCTTTGCGGCAGCCTTGGCAATGTCTTCAATGTATGTGTTCCAATTCATGTTACCTGTGAAGGTTAGGCCACGGAGTTTGAATGATGAACTCTCAGGTAGGGTGTTATTTGCCATGACAATCGGTGGTCGGAGAGGCTTCTTGTAGTTGTTGAAGGAAAGGAGCTTAGTCTTTGCGGCATTAAAAGTTACCAACCATTTATGGCCCCAATCAACTACAACCTGGAGGTCATTTTCTAAAGATTCAGCCATTGCCTCAGATATGATCGCATCGGTTTTGCCAACATGGCGAGGGTAAAGCGTGGTGTCGTCAGCAAATAAACCAATCTCAGACACTATGTCATCAGGGATATCGTTTATATAGATCAGGAACAACAAAGGTCCAAGAATAGATCCCTGTGGCACACCAGCATTTATGTCATGTAGCTTAGATGTACGGCCATCGAGGACAACCTGGATTTTTCTTTTGTTTAGGAAGGGTCAAATTATATGAAGTAGTTGCCCAGTAATACCGTATGAGCATATTTTCAGGAGAAGCCCTTTATGCCATATCTTGTCAAAGGCCTTTGATATATCAATAGCTACTGCCCTAGCTTCACCTTCCTTGTCGAGTGTATGATACATGCGTTCAGAGATGACCGTTAGGATGTCTGCAGTAGATCGTGCTTGTCTAAATCCATACTGGCGGTCAGATAGAAGTTTACCATTAACTAAGTGCCGTACTATCGCTAGATTGATTAAGGATTCAAAGATTTTGGCAAAGATCGGCAGTAGACTGATTGGGCAGTAGTTCTGAGGGTCGGTTCCATTCCCAGAACTCTTGTAGACTGGTACCACAGAGGCAATTTTGCCAGCTATCGGGGAAGCAAGATTCGGCTAGGCATTTATTGTAGAGTTTGGAGAGGACAGGGGCCAGTTCAGCAGAGCATTTCTTTATTACTATTACAGGTATAAGATCAGGCCCACAAGCTTTAGAGGTGTCAACGTTTTTTATGATGTCTCTGACCTGGGACGAGGTGATGACCAGGTTATCAAGTGTGGCTTCGGTCCGCAAAGGTAATTCAGGGAGAGGGTGGTTACCTGAGTCTAAAGTAGAGTTAGAAGCGAAACGCTGTGCAAGTAGTTCAGTCTTATCAGTGGCTGTACAAACGACATCATTGTGGTTTGAAAGTGGGGGAATCGTAGATTGACCATTATTCACTACACTATTGTAGATTTTCCAGAAATCGCGAGTACCTAGTTTCTGTGACTGAATGCGTTTTTTTGTTAACTCATTATACCTTCTCTTCGCTTTGCCTATCACGGCCTTGCAATTATTTCTTGACTCTATAAATTTATGCCTATTAGTAGTTGACTTGTGGCGGCCGAATTTACGGAATGCTTGTTGCCTCTCAGAAATGGCAGCTGCACATTCCGAAGTGAACCATTGAAGAGAGTGGGGCTTGCTAAAGAATTTTTGCATGGGGACATAGGCTTCAATGCCTGCTTTGACCCATTCAGTTAATTCGTTTGCACACTGGTTGGCAGGGAGTGAGAAGGTTTCTCTCCAAGGGACGTCACTGATGTGATCTCTGATTGACTCAAAATCAGCTCGCTTGTAGTATCTTGTTGTTTTGAGCAACGGTTCATCAGCTTTTGGACGACTTTTTAGCGTGATATGTATCATTAGCACAATGTGATCAGCATTCCCGAGTGGGCTATGAGCTTTCGTCACACAAGCCTCGGGTATTGAGGTCAAGAAGAGGTCTAGAAGTGAGGCTTGTTGGTCCATTCGATCGGGGATGTGGGTCGGAAAATCAACAGTCTGAGAGAGGGAGTGAGCTAAGCAGAAATTATACGTAGAGTTGCCGGCTGTGTCAGTAAGGCTGGAAAATCCCAAACAGTCGCGGTGGTGGGCATTAAAATCCCCAAATACATGTATCTGGGCATTCGAGTCAAGAGTTTGGGCTCCTTCCTATCAGTCGGAAACAGCAGCCAGACAAGCTGTCTAACCTGTACCTTCAACCTGTCGGAACAAGAGAGACCCAGACTGATCATGTAAGACTTACTAACGAAAAAACTTTCCCCAAGTTGCCCAAATAGAGAGAAAGAGAACGGCGTTCATTGTCCTAGTAAGGAAACAAGGCTAGGCACTGAGTGTTTAGAGGCGTCCCAGCGCTATTACCTCTGCGCCTGACTAATAAACAAAGAATGAGTGCAAGGGCCGGCGATAGATAGAACCTATCTACTCCTTAAGCAATTGTAGGTTTGCAAACCGGATATTTTGTTCGAGATTCCAACTCCCACTTCTGTATCTGCTTGGCCATTTGGGTGGTGGGGGAGGTCAGCCCTTTCTTTTTTTGTACTAATCTTTTTGCCTCTCCGAGAGCTTGACATATTCAGCATCGTTGTCATGTGTTACACCTGCCCTTCCCCCTGGCCTCGGGGTAAGCATTGGTGTAAGTAGTCCGACCACAAGAGGAAAGAAGTGAGTGCACCGAGAAACCCGAAGGTTAAGGCCATTTCCCCTTTTCTTCAAGCCAGCCCCTTCTGAAGTGGTTGTCTTTGGAGCTTGTCTCCGTCGGATAATATGACGTTAAACTTTTAAAGGACCGTTCTCAGGAAGAAGCCCTTTTTTGTGGTATTAAAGCCTGGGGCTTTATTTGATTGAACCATTAGGGAAGAGAGTACCAGCTAGAACAGCTTCCGAAGTGGTTGTGTTTGGAGCTCGTCTCCGTCAGATAATATGACGTTAAATTTTTAAAGGACTGTTCTCTGGAAGAACCCCTTTTTTGGAAGAAAACCCTTTGGGAAGGCCAGAGGCCATTTTTATATGGAAGAAAACCATTTTGAAGAAGAACCCTTTCTTGAGACAATAATCCTTTAGAAAAGGATTATTTTATTGTGGAAATATTGCTAAAGTACCCAACAAGAACTTTTCCACCCTTTGAGGGTTTAAAATCAAAGAGGAGGACGGCTACGATATACTTGAACGGATATCGTATTCGCAGATTTCGGGCGAAGAAATCCCAAAGACTGTTACCCTTTGTGGGCCTTATTTGAAAGAAGGAAAGAGACTGGAAAAAAGAGGAACCTTTGATTTCCTTCTAAGGACAATTTTGTGTTATATTTGTATGATTTCTTTTCAGCCCCTTTTCAAGTAAGACCTCCTCTTCTCTTTTTATGAATATTTGTTGTTAAGGCGAGACCTTGTTTTTATCGCCGGTATTTATTGTTGCCAAAGGCAATAATCTTTTTTGTACGGATCTTTCGATCCACCCTCGTATTTTTGGCGTCGTTTGGGACGATAATATTTATTGGAGTAACTTGTTTTTTCTGCTATTATCGTCTGAAACGGCAAGCCCCTTTTTGGGAATAGTCTTTGGACGAGACTCCATTTTTCCTTATTTCTTTGTATTTTTATTTAATTGTTACATTGAGAAACAAAAGCAGGAACTAGTCCTTTTTGTTACTAATAAACAATATTGAATTACATCCCTTTTTTGTCTATTTATTTTATTCCCTCTTCTTTTTTCATAGTAACAACCGACGAATTTCGGTCACGATTCCGAAAATTCCGTCACTGGTAAATTAAATTGCTCGTACCTCATTTTAAATAGTAAACCCTTTAACACAAATAGGTCACAAATGAGTAAGTAAATTAAATTGCATATAACTTTTTTCAAATAGTAAATATTCAATTTTTGAACACAAATAGGTCACGGATGAGTAGGTAAACAATATTTATTTTTTTTACTAATTGCCCTACTGTATTTCTTTTCAAATAATTTATGTCGCCAATACTAACGTTTACCAAAATAGTTTTTTTCATTTCATTTTTTTGTCTGAACTAGCAAAGGGTTCAGTGAAAGAATAATACCGAAAATATATTTAATTAAGTTTACTCAGTTTTTCTTCATGTGCGAAAATCCGACAATTAAAAACAATAAAAACAAATTAAATTGAATTCAGTTGAATTCTATTTTGATTACATCAAATTTAAACATTAACAACGAAAAGTTTGTTATGTGAACTCAGACGTAAAATTCAGTCGTAAAATGAGAATAGTATACAAAGTTAAAATAAATGGTCTCATTTAAAAACCCATTTTTAAAATTTGTTAACAATTCTGTTCTTACACTAGAAAGACTTTTTAAACACGAAGTTAAAATTCAGTCGTAAAATAAACGCAATGAAAAAAATCGGTAGTGATTGAACTTACCTTTATACAATTATTTCGTCTTATTTGTTTTCTTTTCAAATTAAATTAATGAAATAATTGTGTTATAAATTGTGAAAACATGGGATTACCTGGCAAACGGTCTCGATGCGCGCTCTGCAGGGCTGGACCGCCCAAAATGCGACAAGATAGCGTCCTAGGCTCAATATCGCCAGGTAATCCCGTGAAATCTCGTGTTCTCTCGCGGAGACGAGAGTCCAGTTTGATATAAAAACGGGTCGCTGGAGGCAAGACGGCTGAAGGCTGAGAGCGTAGTCTACGAGGGACGACGTGGAAAGAAGAAGAGAAAGAAGAAGAGAAAGAAGAAGAGAAAGAAGAAGAAGAAGAAGAGAAAGAAGAAGAAGAGAAAGAAGAAGAAGAGAAAGAAGAAGAGAAAGAGGAAGAAGAAGAGAAAGAAGAAGATAACGAAGTAGAGAAAGAAGAGGTGGAAGATTAATTTTTTCTGCTACAAGCTATTTTCGGCATTGTTATGGAAAAATTCGACATCAGATTGATTCCGGAATTCGACGGCTCTCCTGCTGGTCCATCGGTGGTCGAATGGCTGGAGAAGGCCGAGCGTGTTTACCGGTTGTGCAAAATTAAAGACCCAGCTATGGTCATCCCATTGAGACTCACTAAGGGGGCTTACGCCGTGTACCAGCAGCTCAGTAATGATGCGACCATGGAGCAGATTGCACAGGCGCTGCACGGGGCATTTGGTGCAGATCCTTTTGTTGCCTGGAGGCAATTTTCCGAACGCCGGCTTGGGCCGGGGGAGACAGTGGACGTCTACATGGCCGACTTGAAAAAGCTTGCTGCTCCCTTCGGCGGTGCGAGTGACCGCATATTGGCATGCGCCTTTTTGTCTGGACTTCCGGACGATGCAAGCCGACTGCTGCGAGCATCATTGAGACTCACAGAGATTGAATTGGTGGAGTTGTTGGCGAGAGCACGAAACATCTTGAAGGACGATCGAGAACTGGTCTCTGCAGCGGTTGACACCTTGGACTCGCCAGCAGAGGGCCTACGATGCTATACATGTGGTGGCCCCAACCACTTCTCCAGAGACTGCAGAGGCGGCACAAGGCGCACCCCAAATTATGGAGCACGAAAAGTAATACGGTGTTACCAATGCAATAAGCCAGGCCACATAGCACGGAATTGTCCGGGAAACGGGCAAGGGGAGGACGCCGCAGCGCTAGCACCCTCCCCAAAGCGGCATTGAACAAAGCGCTTCCTGCAGTGACAGTTCAAGTTGATGGGTGTAAACGTTCAGCGCTGGTTGACACCGGCTGTACCCAAACCCTCCTTCGAAAGGAATGTTGCACCACATGGAAGAAACGACAGATCCCCGTCCTGACTGTCGGCAAAGGCTCATTAGTGTGTTGTGGATCCAGTGTTGTTCATATCAGCATTGACAATGGCCCCCCGGTGGCTGTGACGGTGTTGGTGGTCGATGGGGAGCTGCTCGGATATGACCTTCTCCTTGGAATGGACACTATTACACAGCTAGGCGGAATTACTGTAAACAGCGTCGGTGATGTGAGATTCCCTCGACCAGACAAACAAATGTGTGCAGCAATCACTCTTGACGAACCCGATTTCCACGCAGAATATGACAAGGGCACAAACACATGGACAGCGTCCTGGAAGTGGGCAGGCGACCAGCCACCAGTGTCTTTGCGGAATCGGCTGACAGAGTATCCCCCTCCTGCATGGCTTAGGGGGCAGTACGAGGCAGAACTTCAAGTGTGGCTGGATAACGGCTGGTTAATTCCATACCCAGAGGATGAGCTCGGGCCCCCGCGGGGGCTAATTCCCCTGATGGCTATCAGACAAGAGAACAAGCAGAAAGTTCGACCTGTTCTTGATTACCGGGAACTCAATGAACACGTTGACCCGTACACTTCGGGGGCTGACGTTTGTGCTCATAAACTGCGAGAATGGCGACGGCAGGGTGCGGAAGCGGCCATACTGGACTTGCGAAGAGCTTACCTACAAATACGTGTTGAGAAATCGCTGTGGCCATTCCAGACGGTGGTAATCAAAGGAACTCGCTATTGCTTGACCAGGCTGGGGTTCGGCTTGAATGTAGCCCCGGGCATCATGACGGCGATCATGCGGGCGATCCGGCGTCAGGATAAAGCTGTGCAACAGGCGACATCGTCTTATATAGACGACATTTTTGTCAATGAGAGCCTGCTGTCTGCCCAGGCGGTCAAAGAACACTTTGAGCACTTCGGGTTGTCGTGCAAGGAACCGGAGCGGCTGCAGGATGGGGCGAAAGTGCTCGGGCTGCAGGTGAGCGGAAGTGCAGATGGCCTCCAATGGGGAAGGGGCGGTGAAATCCCGGAAATCCCATCTACCATCACACGTCGGAGCACGTTTTCCGTGTGTGGAAAACTGGTGGGTCACTTCCCTGTGTGTGGGTGGCTCCGAGTGGCTGTGGCGGCTATAAAGCGACGGGCAACTTCTTTGTCAACAGGATGGGACGATGAGGTGCGTGATCCTTCCTTGCGAAGCATGCTGGTGGAAGCTGTGGCCAGAGTGACCAATGATGACCCTGTACGAGGGAGCTGGTGCGTCGATGGGAGTGAGTTTACAGTTTGGGTGGACGCCAGCTCACTTGCCCTTGGCGTTGCTCTGGCAGTCAACGGAAGTATAGTAGAAGATGCCTGCTGGCTCCGGCCAGAGAATGACGCTAAGCACATAAACCTAGCTGAACTCGATGCTACACTGAAAGGAGTCAATCTAGCGCTTCAGTGGCAGGCTAGCGTCCTCCACGTTATCACGGATTCCACGTGTGTGCATCGGTGGATGACCGATGCCTTGAACGAAAAAGCACGGCTGACAACGAAGGCATCGGCCGAAATGTTAATCCGGAGGCGGCTTGCTACCCTAACCGAAACCATCAATGAATACAACTTGGTCATAGATGTGACACTGGTGCAGTCCTGTTTGAATCGAGCGGATCGATTGACCAGAGTGCCTCGCCGTTGGCTGGACCTGCAGAAAGAAGTGAACGAACCAGCACCTGTAAATTGTGCTGCGGTGGGATGTAGACTCAGCCCAGAGCGTATCGCTGATGTCCATTGCCAAAGCGGGCACCCTGGTGTAAACCGAACCTTTTACTTCGCCAGGTTGGTTGACCCCTCTGTGTCACGGAGGGCTGTGAAATCTGTTGTGAGAAGTTGCAACACCTGCCAATCGATCGACCCAGCACCTGTCCGGTGGAAGAAGGGCACACTCGGTGTGAAGTATAACTGGGATAGGATTGCGATGGACATAACTCACTACAACGGGGGGAATTTCTTGACCCTTATTGACTGCGGACCGTCCCGATTTGCATTGTGGCGGTCCCTTCGCCGGCAGGATACGGCTGCCATTGTCCATGAGTTGGAAAGTGTGTTCCTTGAGTGTGGCCCTCCTTCTGAGATATTGACCGACAATGGCCCCGCTTTTGTTAGTGCACCGTTCAAACAGTTTGTAGATGGCTGGGGTGTCCGTCTGCGTTTTCGGTGTGCCCATGTGCCCAGTGGGAACGGAATTATTGAGCGCAACCATAGGACTATCAAGACCATCGCAGCGCGGAAGGGGTGTACGGTGGCTGAAGCAGTCTATTGGTATAACGTCACCCCTAAGGACAATACTTCACCCTCCACCGCGCCAGCTAATGCGCTACATACATACCATGTCAGGGCGAGAGGTTTGGAGAGCAGCTTACTGCCCGAACCAGAACCTCCACAGGAGAAAATGAAAAAAGGAGATGTCGTTTGGGTTAAAAAACCCCGAGGCCAGTGCACGACTCGTTACGGAACCGGTCGTGTCACTGAAGTGATCAGCCCGCAGGCGGTGCGAGTTGATGGAGTACCCCGTCACATTAAAGACTTAAGATCGGTATTCCAAACGCAGCTGCCATTTAACGAGGATAATGACATTGAATCCGTGACCAGCGAACCATCATTCTGGTTCATGACGGCTTCATCGCGCAGCGACACTGAGAGTGATAGCCTTGAATGTACTGACTCTCCTACTGCTGATGAAAGCCCGGACAGTGATGCTGCGATGCGCAGCCTCAGGTTCGCTGACCTTCCTGCCACGGAAGACAGCACGGATGACGATGAGGCCCCGAATCCCCCTCCCCGAAGAAGCACTCGAAGAAAAAGGACACGGCCTCCCTGCTCTTTCTGTGATAATGAGATCAGGGGGGAGTGTGTTATAAATTGTGAAAACATGGGATTACCTGGCAAACGGTCTCGATGCGCGCTCTGCAGGGCTGGACCGCCCAAAGAGCGGCAAGATGGCGTCCTAGGCTTAATATCGCCAGGTAATCCCGTGAAATCTCGTGTTCTCTCGCGGAGACGAGAGTCCAGTTTGATATAAAAACGGGTCGCTGGAGGCAAGACGGCTGAAGGCTGAGAGCGTAGTCTACGAGGGACGACGTGGAAAGAAGAAGAGAAAGAAGAAGAGAAAGAAGAAGAGAAAGAAGAAGAAGAAGAAGAAGAAGAGAAAGAAGAAGAGAAAGAGGAAGAAGAAGAGAAAGAAGAAGATAACGAAGTAGAGAAAGAAGAGGTGGAAGATTAATTTTTTCTGCTACAATAATCGGACGTTAATTACAGTAAAGATTTTAAATCTAAATTTCTTCTTTTGCTACAAAAGAAATATAAGAGTCAACAAGGGAGATAATTTAATCTAAAGTCAACAAGGGAGATAATTCAATCTAAAGTCACAAGGGAGATAATTCAATCTAAAGTCACAAGGGAGATAATTCAGTACAAAGTAAAACAAAAGTAATAATAATCTCTATTGTTCTTTGAATAGACAACATTAATAAATGGGAATTATAGGCCAGTGATGCAAGTTGAGTTAGTATTTTGTTTAGAAACGGCTTAAAAATAGTTAAACTCAGCTAGATATTTTGGGGTAAATTGCAGAGTAACACACAATGCTCTAAATCACTTACTCCCCATCTAAAGAATGAGATTTTACTTTTCTTTAAGAAGAGAATTACGTGTGTACAGTCTGATAAACTTTAATTGAAAGAAGACAACAATTAAGGGCAGCGGATCAGTTTCGTCTATAATTTGAACATAAAATGATCACCCATCTCTCTGCCATAGTTTTGTTTTTACAACTAACCATGAATCTGAGTAGAAGGTCGTAAAAACACAGTCGTCAAATGAAAGAAAACCTGCTTAAAAAGATCCAACGTATGCATTTATTTCAACGAAAAAAATAATAATTTGAAGAAAAAAATTGGTGCTTCTACTGTTTAGCCCTGAGTGTTAGGCTTCTCTTTTAAAAAAAAATAGCTAAAGAAATGTATAAACTTTTTATGTACTTACGTGGTAGCTTAAAATAAGATTCTACGCCAAAAATGACGCAAATTCATCCAGTATTTATTAAATAAAAAACGATTTTATCTTTCGGTAGCCATTTTGGTTTAAGCAGTAAACACAATTTAAGTTATCTCCCTTGTCTATTTCATCAGTGAAAATGTGTAACGAAACGTAAGATTGTTTTTTCTTTTACTTATTATTTAATAAATATTGGATGAATTTGCGTAATTTTTTCTGTACAATCTTATGTTCCATCTAACACGTAAGTAAATAACAAAGTTTATACATTTTTGTAAATATTTTAATGTCGTGGCTAAACAACAGTAGCACCAAAAATATTTGAACAAATTTTAAAAAATATTTTCTAAGATTAGTACTTGAACAATTAAAATTTACATTAAATAACATATTACAGATTTTACATTGGATATTCTCACCAGAATATCAAGGCCGCAAATACGTCCGTACCAAGCATACTCCATCGCCAGGCGTGCTCGTATAGATAGGTGTGGAACAAAGCTTCACTCTTTCCGCACTGTCGTCTCAACTTTCGTTTACTCAAAGTAAAAGCTGTAATATGTTAATTAAATGTATTTTTACTTGTTCATATAAGTGCTAATCTAACAAAAAAAAATGTTCAACATTTTTTTTGTTGAAATTTTTTTTTAATGAAATGTTGCTTTTAGCCAAAGAATAATAATTTAGAGCAGGGGTTCGGTTTTATCTATTAATTTAACATCAAATGATCACCCATTTCCTTGCTATTTAAGCCTTGTAGAGCAGTTAACAGGGTTTTTTTTACCACTAACCATAAATCTGAGTAGCAGTCTGAACCCCTGTAATATTTTGTAATAAAACAGTCGTCAGATGAAAGAAAAATCAGATTGACAATGAATCTTTAGGGAAAAAGGATGAATGGTCTTACTCCTCAAGAAGTAACATCAGGATGCAGAACCTGTTCACGTTAATGGCCTCACTATCTCAATACTCATAGTAAATCAATTGTGGCTTTGCTTTTTAGCAGGGCAAATACTCAACTTAACTTTCCTGCAACAGACTTTGTACAGACACATTTGACTAGTCTGTATGCACCTCTACTACAATGCCTTAATGTTACACACTCAAAACTTCTGGTTCTCATGGGATAAGGCAAGATGGGCAGACAACAAGTACAATGTAAAGACTGAAAAACTGTTGGGAATAACTAAAGAAAAACGGAATTATGTCCCTTGGAACATTTAAGAGTTATCGCCCCCTATCGAGTGACTTACCGAGTGAAAAGTAAACATTAACCACGGAGCAGACTGGCAGATATTCCATCACATCTCATGCAGACAAATTCAGATGAGAATTATCAAAGACCTCCCAGGACTTAGCCAAAGCGCAGTCGCACTAGAGTAAAGCACCTCCAAGTTGATCCCAGGTGCGCTCGATACAGTTAAAGACTAAAACGGGGAGATGTTAGGAATAACTAAAGAAATACGGAATTATGTCCCTTGGAACATTTATGAGTTATCACCCCTTATCGAGTGGCTTACCGAATTAAAAGTAAACATTAACCACGGAGCAGACTGGCAGATATTCCATCTCGCGTTACAGCGGCTAAATAACTCATTTCATTCTAATTACACTTTTAATAAATCTGTTAAACCGTTCTGTTGAAAAGTCATCCATTTTGTTTTACGAGTTATTAATTATTATAACCTAAATTACATGGTTTATAACAAAAGCCAAACCAGAGCTTGTACTAAATACTCATCGGTCAAGTTTTCTGTGACATCCATGTGTACAGCTTTAATCTTCAGCAGATGAATATCAGTAAGTACACCTTCTTTTATACAGTCTCCCTCTTTAAACAAAGGTTCCAGTGAAGTCTACTACAATATTCTAGACTCTAAAGATGGTCAGGCTGGCAGAAAAAGTCTAGCGCAAAGCAAATATTGCATCAGAAATGAGAGAACAAGTTTGATAACCTTTTTTTGCTTTCACATGCAATATCTGCCACACCTGAGTTTGTTCAAGGAAAGTAACTGCTGGAATTTGAATATAAGATGAATAGTTTGGTGAGGAGATGGAGTTTACTCAACAAGATAGGATTCTGACTTCAGTGCTAAAGAAGGGGAGATGTCGATTTTATCCCAACAACATATAATGCTGTGAAAATTCAGGAAGAAGTCAATTCCTCTGATTTGCTATATGAATTAACCCTGTACCCATGTAGGATCTCATAAGAACAGCCTCTTTTGTCAAGAAGGTTATCTTTTCTGTATACATGTTTCCCATATTTTTTATTAGAAAACTATTAACTATAGCATACCCATCAAAATGTTTGAATTTGTTGACAAAACAGAACCAGAGTCACAACTCTAAGGAGCTGAGAGTAGTAAAAAGAAGGTTATATTTTCTGTATACGCGTTTCCCATATTTTTTATTAGAAAACTATTAACTATAGCATACCCATCAAAATGTTTGAATTTGTTGATAAAACAGAACCAGAGTCACAACTCTAAGGAGCTGAGAGTAGTAAAAAGAAGGTTATCTATTCTGTATACGCGTTTCCCATATTTTTTATTAGAAAACTATTAACTATAGCATACCCATCAAAATGTTTGAATTTGTTGATAAAACAGGACCAGAGTCACAACTCTAAGGAGCTGGATGAAGAAGAAATAAGGGGAGAAATTATCCAAGGAATGCTGGATTTTCACCTAAAGAGTCCTAAAGATGTGGAGGGAGTGAAGGACTTTATAATAAAAACCCAGTTAAATGTGTGGGAACTCAGGGCTTCATACAACTGTGACCTGTATGAGGATAATCTGCTGGAGCAATTATAATATCACAAGTGTTGTTCGCAAAACTACCATCCGATATAAAGGGCGAGCTAATCAGAATTGCTGGAAGGACCTACCCGACATTATCAGCCATCTTGTCAGAAACTCCAGAAATAGTGAAAAGGTTTTTGATAATTAGAAAACCTGAAAGGACCCCAATGGAAAAGCTATGGCGCTCTCCAAGGCTTAGGGTAGAAGAGGAAGATGGACCCTATTCTTCCCTGAAAACCTTTAACACAAAGGTGGACTTAAAACCACAGAGTTGTGGATTTTGTAGGCGGAATGGGCATTCTCCTGAATATTGCCCCTATTACACTTCACATGAAGCCAGATTTACAAGGTGCAAACAAATCTGGTTGTGTTTTAGATGCCTAAAAAGGACCCACATGGGAAATATGTGTCCACTAAAAACGAAGAATAGCTGTAGTGGCTGCGATGCTAAAGGCCATATAACAGCAATGTGCCCAACAGTCGGAAGTGGAGTGAGTGTGGACACCTGCCTTCACGTTAATGATTACCAATACAGTTACATGTCTCCCGTAATCAGCGTGGTGGTAGGAACGAGAGAGTAAAGTATTGAAATAAACTGCCTGCTGGATACGGGAAGCCAAAGAACCTACATGGACACCTCGGTTCTAACAAGATTGAATTGCCTTTCTTCAGCAAAGGAAAAGGTGTTGGAAGTTAAAACTTTTTTGGGCTCGGCGACAAGGTCTTTTAAAGAAACCTCTTTGGATTTGAGGCTGGTTCCTGAAAGGGTTCACACCCTCCCTATTCTTTCCAGCAAATTGAACCTTTCTTATAGATTGCAGGAGCTTCCTCAGATACTCAAGAATCTAAAGAGACATAAACTAGCAACCCAACACAGTCCCCACGACAATTATATCAACATTGAGGGGCTATTGGGAATTGATGCAATTCAATTCCTGGAACCGTTTAAAATAGTACCATGCATGTACGGAGCGGCCTTTGCAACGCCGAAAGGACTAGTCCCCTTTGGTAACAGTCGGCATTTCTTGTATGAAAATCAAATAAAAACAAGAAACAAACAAAGAAGAGGGGTAAACATCAATTATGCCTGCTTGATGAGTAAGATTCCCATACTTCCAAGGAACAAAATAGATTTTGTACTGAACAGGACCCCCTAACACCTTGGTTTGAGGAGAGCGATGTCCAGCGAGGACTGGAAAATATGTTTAGTATGGAATCGCTGGGACTACCTGCCTCAGAAGAATTCTCCACCTTCGATTGAAGAAAAAGTAAATCAGTTCAGAGACACTATATCATTCAGAGATGGTCGGTACCATGTACAACTGCCTTGGTATGAAGACAAGATAAAGTCGGTGTCTTCAAATCATAATGCTGCTCTTAGAGTCCTAGAAAGGGTAGTTAAGGACCTGGACAAGAAAGATCTCTATGATCAATATCTGGACGCATTTAAACAACAAGAAGACGAAGGTATAATAGAGGAGATAACAGTGCCTCCTGAATACTTTAACAATTATATTTGGATTCCTCATAGGCCAGTGCTCAGACTTACGGACCAGACAACCACAAAAGTGAGACCGGTTTTTAATTGTTCATACAAGAGGGCAGATTCAGTATCACTGAATGAAGTGGCCTATCCAGGAGTAAACCTGATGGCAGATATGTGTGAACTGTTGATTCGTTTCAGAACCAACAGGTATGCATTATTGGCTGACATAAGGAAAGCCTTCCTTATGATTCGTCTCGACCTGGAGATTGACCGCAATCGGTTTTGTTTCTTTTTAAAAAAGGGAAAAAACTTGCATTGTTATAGATATACAACCATCTTATTTGGCTTCAATGCGAGCCCTTTTATACTGAATTATGTATTGAAATACCATGTGGAAAAGTTTCCCTCATATGTGTGCTCCCAGGCGCTAAAATCCGATTTCTATGTGGACAATCTGGTGAAGACAGGAAATAATATCGATGTCCTGTCTACTTTATACTCAACAGTAAAGGAACGTCTGCAGAAGGGTAACTTCAATATACAATCTTGCAACTCCAACAGTGCGATGTTACGGAAGAAAATGGAGGCGGATGGCAACCTGTCGGGGTTTTATTCTGGATGGGAGAAGGTATTAGGATACCATTACAGCCCCGAACAAGATATTATAAAGATCTCTCCTCATGAATGCAATGGGACTGCATCAACAAAAAGAAAGATGCTGTCAGAAGCTTCCAAGATATTTGATCCATTATCTCTTTACCTTCCTATAACAGTGAGAAGTAGGGTGTTGATGGGAGCACTTTGGAAGCAGAAGTTGGATTGGGATCAGGAGGTTCCGGAAAATTCCAAAGGAATTTGGAAGGCCATCGCAAGGGATTTAAGCAGGTTGGACTCTGTGTCATTTCCAAGGAGAGTTCTAAATGAGGACAAAGCAATAAAATTATTTTTGTTTTGTGATGCCTCCAAAGCGGCATATTGATTTGCAGCATATGCTGTAAAGGATGGACAGTCAGCGCTGATGTTTGCCCTTAAAGAGTAAATCTCTACCCACATTGGAGCTTTTATCTATATTGTTAGCGCTAAAATGTTTACCGACTATAATGAAAGCTTTGAGGGACACTCTGATAGAAAAGGTGTATGTGGTAACAGACGCTCAAGTTGTCCTGGCTTGGATTCTGGCCAAATCTATTACAACAAAGAATATCTTTGCACGTAATAGGTTGCGAGATATAGCAGAGATGACAGCCACAATGAAAACAGAGTCAAAGTTAGAATTTAGTTTCCAATACGTGCCGACGGAAGATAATCCGGCCGATTATATAACGAGAGGATTAACCTTGAAAAAATTTAAGGAGAAACTTTCTCATTGGTATACGGGCCCTGCGTGTATAAGGCAGGAGGAGATACACTGGAGTAAAGTGGAGTTGGCTTGTCTTTCAGAAGAACAAAGTGAATGTGTACGTCCGTCGGTTAATATGTTAACGAGAAATGATAATGAAGTCACCACTGTTGTCTCGGTAGAGAGATTCTCCAGCTTCGTTAAATTGGTTAATGTTGTTACTTTGATGTTTAAGTTCATCAACAAACTTCAGAAGAGAGATGCGGACCAGAACCTGCAGGCCCAAATTTATCTGATAAAAACCATGCAAAAAGAATCTTTTGCACCAGAATTGGACTTTTTGTTGGATCCTGAAGGCAAGGGTGAACCGAAACTAGTAAGAAATCTAAACCTCTTTCTGGACTCTTCCCATATCATTCGTTCTAGAGGAAGAATAGGCGGATCAGAATATCATCCGTATGAAGTTCAAAATCCTGTTTTGTTGGGAACAAAACATCATGTGACAAACCTAATAATAAAGGAATACCACTGGAGAAGCCAACATTTAGGCTTGGCGACAACTTTAAGTGAAGTAAGGCTGGCTGGTTATTAGACTCCACAGGCCAGACAAGCTGTTAAGAGAATAGTGAATGCTTGTGCCAGGTGCAAAAGATACAATGCCACTGCCTTTTCAGCACCAAATGCAACAGACCTCCCTGGTCCTCGTGTAAATTTAGTGAGGCCATATCTCCATACTGGTGTGGACTACACCAGTCACATCTGGGTCAAGGGAGAAGTGAGAGATTATAAGATGTATATCCTCATATTTACCTGCATAAGTGTCAGAGCTGTCCACATAGAACTCGTCCGGGACATGAGTGTATCTTCCTTCGTACAGGCCTTTGTTCGCTTCACGAATGTGAATGGCATCCCCTCTCATCTTTACTCAGACAATGCAAAGACTTTCGTGGCTGCTGCCAGAGTGATAGACGGGGGATGATTACAGAAGAATACAAAGCACAATTTGGGATCTATAACCTAAAACATTGCACTATACCCCTTTAATCAGCTTGGTATGGAGGCACTTGGGAGAGGACCATTAAGACCATAAAAAACTGTCTGTACAAGTCGATAGGAAGATAGAAGGTGGATTATTTTGGTCTACTGACCATATTATCAGATGTTCAGCGGGCCATTAATATAATAATTGATATTTTGGATGGGCTAACTCCGAATTCTCTGGTGGGTTCAAATGTGAGCCAAGGATTGTTAATCCGACTGAATGATGATTTGGAAACAACAGAGCCTCTTAGCAGGACCAATTTGAGGAGGACGCTCCGTTATCGGGAAGAGAGTTTGGAGAAATTCAAGAAGATATGGCAGGAAGACTACCTTTTTAGTCTAAGAGAAAGAAACCTCAGGTTATCAGGCCCTTCTTTTGAGAACATCATCAAGAAGGGTGATATAGTGTTAATTAAGGACCCCCTCAAGACTAGGCCATTTTGGTCTATAGGCGAAGTCCTTGAACTGATCGAAGGTAGTGACGGATTGGTACGTTCCACCAAGGTGAGAAAGGGAAACGGTTCTGTACTTATTCATTCCCTTAAGCACCTGTTTCCACTGGAAATCTATCCGCAATCAAAGGAACCTGCAGAGGAAGTCTTAAATGAAGAACCAGTTGACTCACAAGACCAACCCCTATTTTTCCAACCACATCAAAGCACCAGCATCTGGATATGTCCAACTTGCAATAGACCTGAAGATTCGAGATCAATGATTGCCTGTGATCAATGCAATGATTGGTTCCATTTTAACTGCGTGGGCTTAGTTGTTGCACCACCTGAAGAGGAACAGTGGTTCTGTTAATTTTGCAGGCCTCGGCGACCCAGTAGACCCAGTTTATTGGGGGTCTAAAAAGAAACCAGAATGTACTGGTGGAGGACTTTAAACTGACTAAAAAAGGGATGGATGTGTAAGAATTGTGAAATCCCCTCCCTTTTTCCCCCAAGTTAAAATTGGAGTTTGTATACGATTAGCGTTCCTCTCGACAGTGGGCAGTTCTGTTGTGTGAGCATGACACCAGGGAGCCATTTTTCATGACATACATTTTTATTTTTTCGCATACCAGATTAGAGTTTGATAGTTGAAAAATCGAGGATTTCGATACTTCTTTTTTTTTCTTCTAACTTTTTATTTTGTCTTTTGTTGGGAGTGTGTAGAAAAAAAAGAAAGTGATACATACCGTTTGCTGGTGCCGGCTTTCAAGGGGGTGGCGATAAGATCAACATGAGCAGAGATAAAGAGTTGATATTTATATATGTTTAGTATGGGGGTGGCAGGTTGTTACAAGCCTATAAATTGAGGTTCTACCTCTCACCGGGAGTTCAAAGGTTCTATGTTAGAAGTGTTATTGTGTTCCAGAGCTTGGTGGTGACCAGAATTAGTACAGAATTCGACTCACTATAGACCAGACACTGGATCGTTACTCCTGCAGAGAAATCCGTTCTCTGCCCCATTACATATTATTACCGGACCTATTGGTTGGGTCGCTAAGGGAGCAATTCGTTTTGCAACCCAGCCCCAACTGCTGCCTCGGTCCCTTTCAGGGTATTGACTTTGAATTGGATTTTTTCTTACAGTTTACTTTCTTGAGGTAATATTAAATAAAGAAGTTATATAAAGTTAACATCATGGAATTTTATTATATGTTTACGTAAAATACATATTTATTGAAGAAAAATGGTGTTTACTTTCTTGAGGTAATATTAAATAAAGAAGTTATATAAAGTTAACATCATGGAATGTTAACTTATGTTTACATAACATACATATTTATTAAAGAAAACTTGTGTTTATGTTACATTAGGACGTGTAGCACTCACCAATAGGGACTACTTTCGAATGCGTAATCACTGTCCCTGTGAGCTGGCTTGTCCAATCAAATCACAGGGCGCAGTAATATCGTTATCTCCCTAAGGGACTACTTAGGTTTCCTTAGGGTTCGAGGAAAAAGATCAGACGATCTACTGGCACCAGCTTGGACACATCGCAGAGAGCACCAGTGAGGAACGAGGAAACGCTCTCTCTCCGCCGCCACTTGACGACTACTACCATCTTAACCTGAAGAAATCCATGGCGGCCCTAAGAACTCTTATATTCTTCCTCTTCCTCAGACGGACACTGTCCCTCTGTCTTCTACCTATACCAAACGGTATAGGTAACCTTGAGTTTTTAATAAAATCCCTTTTTGTTATAGTTACAGAAACACTTTTCGTTTTTCCGTTTCTTTACGAGAAGATGAAAGGATAACCCCTTTCATCCTCCTCTCATCATCTCCTTTACAAATGGTGACCCGACGCTAAAAGAAAAACACCCCAGACCTTCTGTTATACGAAACGTAAGGAAAAAACGGAATATAAAAAAACAAACAAAAAAAACATTGAAAAGTTATTTCTGCGACGAAAAGGTTTTAAAACTCAACCCCACGGCGACAAAAAAAACTCCGTCGTTTAAAAAAAAACAAAAAAACAGTCACAAATTGAGCAAGACACGAAACTCCGCGTTTTTGTAAACAGAAAAAGAAAAAAATTCAATCTTGAGAGATTCGGAAACTTTTTAAATTCTCTTTAAAAGCTTAAAAAAACGACAGTTATTTTTAACACCAAAAAAGAAAAAACAACTACCGAAATCCCTTTTTTTTCTCTCTCTCTTTCTCTCTATCACAGTAAAGGCGTACTTCGCATCGAAGAAACTTTTTCTTTTATAAAATATTTTTTCTGTGTTTAACTGAACACATTCTTGACTGAGAAATACTTCAAAATACCTTAAATTATAAAACTATTAACAAAAAAAAAACTTTTTTCCGAATTTAAAACAAGTTTCAAACAACTTTAGACGGTCAGACTCCTCGACGGCGCGACGTGTCCACCCTCCAAAATGGTCCTGACCAATTCTTTTGATTTCAACCGAAGAAAGTAAGACTCAACAAACGAAGAAAGAATCATTTTTTTGCCTTTTACAAAAAAAAAAAAACTCTTGTTTTTACGAATAATTTTTTTAAAGGGCCCTTAAAAGAGTAAGTACATTAGTTTTTTCCCTTTTACACACAAATACATGAACTCAAATATATCTATCCCCTCTGTCACAAAAAATACATACTTATTATTATTTTTTTTAACTTCTTGGCTTTTTACACTTACACAATTCCTCTTTCGTTTCTTCTCTCTGAAATGTGTGTCCATGACGATGTTTTCAATTTTTATTTAACTTAGATTTCTTGGTCTGGGGTCCCATTAAAAAATGAGCGCTTTATCTGCTAACGCCGGAGACAGAAGTCAACAGGTCACATTGGCCATACTCCATGCGATAGAGCGACTTGAAAGAAACATGCGAAAATTAAGCATGTCTAGACCTCAATCGCTTAGACGTTGTAATCGTTCGTCATCCCCACACCATCGCCACTCAAATAAGCCAGGATTGTGTTACTACCACAGTCGCTATGGCAACCAAGCACATAAGTGTAAACAACCTTGTTCGTTCCCTAAACAGGGAAACTGAATTCTGGGGATCCGAGCACGGCACGGTCTCCACTAGGTTCTCATGATAACCGTGCATATTTCATTCGTTGCTTGGTTGATACTGGGGCCACTGAAACTACTAGCTAAAAAGCCACCAGTGTCGCCCATTCCACTGTAAGCCGTAAATCACTCCCCTATTCCCACGTACGGTCAAATTTCTCGTTCTTTGGACTTGGAATTGCGCAGAGACTTTACGTGGATCTTTACAGTCGCAGATTTACCCTCCCCCATTCTGGGTGCGGCTTTTCTGCACCACTTTAATCTATTAGTGGACATGCGCAGACGACGACTGAGAGATGCTAATACAGAACTTTCCGTACCAGGTTTTAAATCAAACACCCCATCTGACAGCTCGGTATTCATTATTGCCGCAACCGATGACCCATACCAGACTCTACTCCACTCTTACCCAGAGTTAACGAATCTTAATTTTGTTGTAAGTAATCCAACTCACTCAACAAAACATTATATTGAGACCACATGAGCTCTTGTGTTCTCACGCCCTCGTTGCTTACCTGCAGAAAAACTAAAAGCGCGAAAGGCAGAATTTAACCATATGCTGCAACTGGGAATTATACGCCCCTATTCCAGTCCTTGGGCTTCCCCTTTGCATATGGTCCCGAAGCGCTCTGGAGATTGGCGTCTGACTGGGGACTATCGACATCTCAATGCCATGACGGTACCTGATCGTTACCCAATCCCACATATACGGGGCTTTGCTTCGTCTCTGCACGGTTGTAAGACCTTCTCCAAACTGGACTTAGTAAAGGCTTACCATCATATTCCACTGAATCCGGCCGACATACATAAAACGGCGGTAACAACTCCTTTTCGAGCTTTTGAATTCCGGACTATGCCTTTTGGTTTGCGAAACGCTGCTAGTACCTTTCAACGCTTCATGGACGAAGTAGTGTGAGACCTTGACTTCGTCTATAATTACATAGACGACATACTTGTGGCAAGTGCCTCACATGAGGAACATGTCACCCATCTCCGCCTACTGTTCGAACGGTTTCAACAATACCAGGTGAGGATTAACCCTGGTAAATGTGTTTTCGGTGCTTCGTCACTAGTTTTCCTGGGCCACATTATCAGCCCTGAAGGCATATCTCCCTTGCCTGAAAAGGTTAAAGCTCTACCCACTTCACTTCGCCAACTAAGGCACTTTCTGGGTCTGTTAACTTATTACAGACGTTTTATCCCACACTGCGCGGATCTCTTGTCTCCTCTTTCCGACCTGTTACGTAACAGGAAGAAGAAAAACGAGCAGATTTCACTGAATTATATTCAGCTGAAAACCTTCAATGAAGTGAAGCAAAAACTAGCGACGACATCCTTGCTTGCACATCCTGTGTCTAATGTCCAGTTTTCACTGGTCGTTGACGCATCGGGCACAGCTGTAGGTGCAGTGTTGCAACAGCAGCACCAAGGCCAACTGCAACCTCTCGAATACTTTTCGAGACAACTGAAACCGGCAGAACAACGTTACAGCACGTTTGGCCGTGAACTACTGGCAATGTACCTCGCAGTGAAACACTTTCAGCATTCACTCGAGGGCCGTCAATTCATGATCTACACTGATCACCGTCCGCTTACATACGCACTGCGTGCCAAGCCGGACAAATATTCTCCTCGCGAAACTCGCCACTTGGATTTTGTTTCGCAATTTACTAATGATATCCGACATATCTCTGGTGAACAGAATACTGCGGCAGACGCCTTGTCCCGCCTTCCTATCAATTCTCTGTCTTCACCTTCGGATATCGATCTATAACAGATGGCTTTAGACCAGCTATGTCTGGACACTCTGGATCTGTCGTCATCTGAGTTTGCAACTTGCAAATTCAAATACCTGCCTGTGCCCACTTCGGACCCGCAGATCATCTGTGACACTTCAACAGATTCACCTCGCCCCTTTCTTCCACTGACTCACTGTAGGGTTATTTTTGATACCCTTCACAACTTAGCACACCCCGGACTCAAAGCAACAGTGAAGCTGATTTCAGCTAGATTTTTCTGGCCAAATATGAGGCGTGATATCACTGCCTGGACACGTTCCTGCGTATCCTGCCAAAAGTCAAAGGTGCACAAGCATATCCGTGCACCCCTTGGAACATTCAGCACTCCAGACGCTCGGTTCAACCATGTTCATATTGATCTGGTTGGACCATGGCCTGTCAGTCAGGGATTTACTTATCTTTTGACCTGCATAGATCGTTTTACACAGTGGCCTGAAGCCATCCCTCTAAGTGACATTTCTGCTGTATCCGTAGCATGAGCCTTTATCTCGGGCTGTATATTGCGTTATGCAGTCCCTACGACTATTACCACCGACCGTGGTGGACAGTTTGAATCCCACTGTTTCCAGGAACTTTCCAGGATTTTAGGATTAAATGTACCCGTACGACCAGCTATCATCCAGCTTCCAATGGGATGATAGAACGCTTCCATCGCCAATTGAAAGCCGCGTTGCATGCTTATCCTGACCAGCAGCGATGGAGCGAGTATGTACCAATTGTCCTTCTTGGCTGTCACGCTGCGATCAAAGAGGACCTCGGATACTCTCCAGCCGAACTTGTCTATAGACTACCTCTATTGTTGCCGGGTCAGATGCTGATCCCGATAGATTTAACGGCAACAGACCCAGCTCTGTACACAGACAGAGTGCGAGCTTATTTTAATGAGCTCCCACCGATGAACCCTAGGCAACAGACCATAAAATCTTCGGTCCCTAAAGACATTGCTTCGTGGACTTATGTTTTTCTTAGAAAGGACTCTGTAAAAGCCCCTCTAACTCCACCTTACACTGGTCCTTATCGCGTACTTTCACATACTGATAAGCTATTAACTATTGATATTGGTGGCAAAAAAGAAACAGTATCAATAGATAGGGTTAAAAGAGCCTTTTTAGACACTAAAACACTACAGCCACATATTCCCCCTACTTACACATTGCACACGCCAACTCTGCCAACAGTAAACAGAAACAGAAATTCTAAAGACAATCACATCACCACCATACGCAGTGGTCGGCGAGTACCTTGGCCAAAAAAGCTTTGTAAGACTATATATATGAAATTAGCTTTTTTGATCCTTTGTACTCTATCATACTATTTTCAGACACAAAAAAAAACAAAAAAAACAACATTTTTTTACGGAAAATCCATAAAAGAAATTTTTTTCTCTGCTTTCGTAAAAACAAAACAAATAGGAAATCTGACGTTCAATCAGAGTGTTTAATCGAACAGCCGCTGATATTCATATAATAGAATGGATAAACAGTGTTGAACTCATCTTTCTTGTCTGTTGTACTTGTTGCTGTACGTTCTTCTCTGATCAAGAACTGACAATTACGGAACAAATTGATGTCAATCCATTAGATTTGACGTGAAACCAGTAACAAGGTCAGCGTCGATATTGAGGATCTGAGTTAGGATCTGGTTACATTTTTGGATTCTTTAATTTGGAATCTTTCGCTACGCACAGAGAAAGCCTTTGAAGTTCAGCTAAGAATATTTTACGGTTTTACTTCAATTCAGTATTCGTTTCATAAAGTTCTAATCGACCACGAACGAATTAATCAGGGATCACAAAACTTGCTTAAAATCGAATTTAGTTTCTTTTTTAGCTGTCTAGATACCACTAGATCTGCATCGCTTAGTAAAAACAGGATGACGATGTGTCACCATTAACCCATACCTGCCAATATGATCGAACGATATTGAGTCCGAGTAAGAGGTATCGATTCACTTGACGCAAATCAGTCTAAATCATTACAGTGACTTTGCCGTTTGTGTGCTATATATTTGCATCGAGTGTTAAGACTAACTCCGATAATATATTTGTAAAACGAGAAACGGTCGTCACACGAAGGAAAACAAAGCCTTTTTATGATCAACTACGAACAGGTATTTATTCAAGTTAGCTATACCGTTGGGTATAGGTTGGCAAGGTTAGGACAGTTTACAAGTGGAGAAATGAATTAGGAAAGTCAAAGAGTTTTTTGGATGTCGAAAGTCTACGTGTGAAAAAAATTAGAATGGAAAATGTAGCCGTAAACATGGTCAATTATGCTATAAACTTTATAGGAAAACAATACCGTACATTTAACTCATGGACGGACCTTTTGACACGAGGAACGAAATAATAATTACACCGTGTGACGATGACCTAAATTCATTGTTCGTTTATCAGTCAATTGTTCAAAAATAAGTCTTCATTGTTTTAAATTTCATGGAATGAATGGTAAGATTTTTCCACGTTTTATTAAATTGTGTTCAATAATTTTTAAAACAATCTTAAACATTTCAAAGTTTATTTTTATTGCAATCACTTAATAATTTCAATTCCACCATGCTGGATGACAGACATCATTTTTTAAAAAAAAGTACGAATTTTGGATAAAAAAAACAAATCTCATAAAAATAAATTATTCAAGCTGACATTTTAATTCGACTACAAAAATAGTATAACTTGTATGATTTCTAAGAAAACAATACTTTCTACGGTAAAATAAATAAGAAATAGGTGCTTATCCAGATTAAGGGAAACATTCGAAAAGAAAACAAAAACAAACTGAATAATATCTGTTTGATGTTTTAAAAAAGAAAATTAAATTTTAACGATGTACGAATTTTTTTATATAAAATAAAAACTACTTTATCAATTTACGTGAGGCTATATACAGGTACGTACATCAAACAGATATTCTTTAGTTTTTTTTTTGTCAAATGTCTCCCTTAATCTGGATAAGCACCAATAAATAATAGTATTTTATGTATTTTTAACTATCTCACCCAGCGTTTTTTTACCAGAAAATAAAAAAGTAAACAAGATTCTACTTTTTTGAGCGGTTACATGTAAACAGCCTAGAAGAATTTTCGAAAAAAAATATTTGAATTAAATATTTTAGATTTTGATATTACTTTCCTGCACTTTTGCAGAATAAGGACGAGCCGAAATTTATTTGTTTTCATTTTAGAAGAACTCAAATAGTGTACGGGGCCGACAACTTTTCTTTTAGTACATAATTTCTAATTTCTTCAAAAATGAACGTGAATGCCATGAATATGCGTGATTTTTTCCTAAATTATATCCTGTTTAAACTACAAAAACAAGAGAAAAATTAATATTTTAAACTGTAAAAAAATAAATAAAAAATGTGTTAAACCAAACACTAGGTACGTGCACAATCAATGGCCGATTCTCCAAATGTAAACATATTTTGACCCCCGCTTCACTTAAAAATTCACCAAAATTCAGGAAATCAACCAATTTTAATTAAATTTTCAGTATTTATTAATCAACTATCACGGAATATACTGAAATTATTATTTTGTTTAAACTCTTGTTGAAAATGTATTATTTGTTGAAAACAAAATGCACCTTTACTAAAGTTATATTTTTATGTATTAATAAAATAATATGCATGAGTTTAAAAAAATGAAAATAAAGCACTGTAGATGTTAAAAATTAAACATTTAAACAAAAACATATTTCATATATATTACCTAAATTCTGTGTTGATAAAATCACTATATCTCGCAGAAAAAATAATTTCTTGAATTAGCGATCTCATTATTGAATAAAGCATTGTTTAATCAATATTTTCACCAAAAAATAATACAATTACAAAACATTTTATGTGATTTTAATGATTAGAGTTTCTGGGAAAATCAAAAACTCGATATAATCATATTTCTCTTTCGCACGTGAACGTGTCATCATCAGTGTAAGGATTTTTTTTTATAATCTGGAAAAAAACAAACAATTCAATAAAATGAGCATCAGGATTATTACGAAATGTTTTGTTTTATTTGGATAATTTATACTAACGAATAACTTGGATTGGTATGGTTGCTCTGTTACAACACGTTAAGAATAAATCGAGTAACTAAAGTTTTTAATCATCATGTAAAAAAATTGATGAAATTGACGCAGTTCGTAACGTAAATAATTTTAAACACCTTAAAAAAGTTTTATTTCAAATTCGAAGGAAAAACATTGGTAATCAGACGTCATCAATAATTTCAGAATATTACTGAATAGCAAGTTAAATATGAAACTTTTTAGTTACAAAGAAAGAAAATCTTAATTGCGTACAATCACAAACATTCTAATTAAATAAACATTTCCTTTTTATTACAACAAAATAAGGGTACTTCAATTAATTAAATTTCTTTATAACCTTAAAAAGAATAAAGAAATTAATTGATAATAATTTTTAAACTTCTATAAACTATTACAAAACCATTTTCATATATAAAGTTAAAAATAATAAATTATTACATTTTTGTTTTCCATATATTTTGCAGAGCGGTAGTCAATTGGTAAACAAAGTCGTTTACCGTTGACTGAATGCCTCATTTCACTAAACTATGACTTTTCGGGGGCTAATTTTGCTAATTTTTAGTAAAACATAGGAAATACTTTTTGATTCAGTATCTTATGACATTAATTTGATAATTATCTTTGAAAACTTATATTTATTTTTCAAGGGATTTTTACAAGTAATTTCTTCAAAGTTCAAAATTCACTGAATTTTTTTTTCAGCCATTGTGATAACATATTTCATTATAATTTCTTTTTCACACATAAATATACAGTTTTTTTTCCTTTTAGTGATTAAGTTTAGGCTTTTATGTTTCAAACAAAAGCAAAGTTTACAAGGAAACTAATTAAATAATTAATGATAAGCCCCTTTTAATAAGCATAGTCCGTACAAGAGGCGGCCATTTTTGCACGTACCTACCAAACATGATGGCTGTTCGTTTTGAAATTAAAAAAAACATACTGTTGTTTTTCCAAAATTATATTATCTTCAATAAATGTTCTATGAATATACTGTTAATTTTCACAAATTTTTATTTCTTCAATAAATGTTCTATTAATTAATAAATAAAATCATATTTTCCATTTTCGGAGAAATTACTTACTTAAAAGTGAAAAAAAAAGAGTTGTCGGCCCCTACACTATTGGAGCTCTTCTAAAATGAAAACAAATACATTTCGGGTCGTCTAAATCTGCATTAGTGCTTACTTTCCTATATTAAACGTAACATGAACACCGTCTTCCTGGCCATTTCGCCATAGTGTGGAGCCGTTTTATTTTTCAAAACTTGTGCGAGATGGGTGTGGGTTATCAAAGTTTATATTTATTAAATTTTATTTCTTCTTTTTTGGCGGCAAGGTGTCACCATTTTCCGATAATAAAATAAAGTGTGAAATCAATGTTTTAGGATACATTTTATTTCTGTAAATAAAAACTTCGATGCTTGTGGGGGGGGGGGAGGATTATTTTTTTAGTGCTTTTAAGGAATATATCTAAAAAAAATTGCAGTTGTGAAATAGTATAGCACACTCTTTAGAAAAAGCCGAATAAAGTTCTGATGCTTTTACACAATACGAACCGAACTAACTGACTTTGCAAACTAAAACTTAGTTTAGGGTTAGCGTAAAAATTTAAACAAAACAGTTTGATATATATTAGGTTGATTGTCGGATGAAGTTTCTGAAACGTTCGTTATCGTCACTTTTACTTAGCCAAACACTCATATTTTACACTATAGTCGATTTTGTGGTAGATGTGGGCATATTTCAGAATTAATAAAACCCTCTTTCTTCGAAAAATTAAACTAAATTGCTGAACAAAAATAACCTCACCTTTATTTTTCCGGAAAAAATTTGTGCAAGAGGGAGGTAGGTCTGTGTTAACTAATTTTATATTTTTTATTATCTTCCTTTTTTTCACATAATCAAATAAAGTGTGAAAGAAATATTTAATGTTTTAGGATACATTTTTTAGGTCTAAGAAGAATTCGAGATGGGTACATTTCTTTTGTGCTGTTTAATGATAGATATCCACAAATTTGCTCTTGTGATGTAAGCAGTTTTTACTTGTGAAGATAGCTCAATCATGTTCTGACTTATCAGACTTAAACTAAAACTTGGGTTAGGTTAGATTAGGGTTAGTTAAAGGTTAGTGTAAGGTAGGGTCAGTTGGGGTTGGGGTAAAAATTTAAAAGAAAACAGTTGTGTTCGTACGTTGTGTACATTGTTCGGTGAAGTTCGTCACTGTTACTTATTACTTATTGTGATAAGTTCATTATCGTAACTGTTACTTATTACTTATTGTGATAAGTTCATTATCGTTACTGTTACTTATTACTTATTGTGATAAGTTCATTATCGTCACTGTTACTTATTACTTATTGTGATAAGTTCATTATCGTTACTGTTACTTATTACTTATTGTGATAAGTTCATTATGGTCACTGTTACTTATTACTTATTGTGATAAGTTCATTATCGTCACTGTTACTTATTACTTATTGTGATAAGTTCATTATCGTTACTGTTACTTATTACTTATTGTGATAAGTTCATTATCGTTACTATTACTTATTACTTATTGTGATAAGTTCATTATCGTTACTGTTACTTATTACTTATTGTGATAAGTTCATTATCGTTACTGTTACTTATTACTTATTGTGATAAGTTCATTATCGTTACTATTACTTATTACTTATTGTGATAAGTTCATTATCGTCACTGTTACTTATTACTTATTGTGATAAGTTCATTATCGTAACTGTTACTTATTACTTATTGTGATAAGTTTATTATCGTAACTGTTACTTATTACTTATTGTGATAAGTTCATTATCGTTACTGTTACTTATTACTTATTGTGATAAGTTCATTATGGTCACTGTAACTTATTACTTATTGTGATAAGTTCATTATCGTTACTGTTACTTATTACTTATTGTGATAAGTTCATTATCGTCACTGTTACTTATTACTTATTGTGATAAGTTCATTATCGTCACTGTTACTTATTACTTATTGTGATAAGTTCATTATCATTACTGTTACTTATTACTTATTGTGATAAGTTCATTATCGTTACTGTTACTTATTACTTATTGTGATAAGTTCATTATGGTCACTGTTACTTATTACTTATTGTGATAAGTTCATTATCGTTACTGTTACTTATTACTTATTGTGATAAGTTCATTATCGTCACTGTTACTTATTACTTATTGTGATAAGTTCATTATCGTTACTGTTACTTATTACTTATTGTGATAAGTTCCTTATCGTTACTGTTACTTATTACTTATTGTGATAAGTTCATTATCGTCACTGTTACTTATAACTTATTGTGATAAGTTCATTATCGTTACTATTACTTATTACTTATTGTGATAAGTTCATTATCGTCACTGTTACTTATTACTTATTGTGATAAGTTCATTATCGTAACTGTTACTTATTACTTATTGTGATAAGTTTATTATCGTAACTGTTACTTATTACTTATTGTGAAAGTTCATTATCGTTACTGTTACTTATTACTTATTGTGATAAGTTCATTATCGTTACTGTTACTTATTACTTATTGTGATGAGTTCATTATCGTTACTGTTACTTATTACTTATTGTGATAAGTTCATTATCGTCACTGTTACTTATTACTTATTGTGATAAGTTCATTATCGTCACTGTTACTTATTGCTTATTGTGATAAGTTCATTATCGTTACTGTTACTTATTACTTATTGTGATAAGTTCATTATGGTCACTGTTACTTATTACTTATTGTGATAAGTTCATTATCGTCACTGTTACTTATTACTTATTGTGATAAGTTCATTATCGTCACTGTTACTTATTACTTATTGTGATAAGTTCATTACCGTTACTGTTACTTATTACTTATTGTGATAAGTTCATTATGGTCACTGTTACTTATTACTTATTGTGATAAGTTCATTATCGTTACTGTTACTTATTACTTATTGTGATAAGTTCATTATCGTTACTGTTACTTATTACTTATTGTGATGAGTTCATTATGGTCACTGTTACTTATTATATATTGTGATAAGTTCATTATCGTTACTGTTACTAATTACTTATTGTGATAAGTTCATTATCGTCACTGTTACTTATTACTTATTGTGATAAGTTCATTATCGTTACTGTTACTTATTACTTATTGTGATAAGTTCATTATCGTTACTGTTACTTATTACTTATTGTGATAAGTTCATTATCGTCACTGTTACTTATTACTTATTGTGATAAGTTCATTATCGTTACTATTACTTATTACTTATTGTGATAAGTTCATTATGGTCACTGTTACTTATTACTTATTGTGATAAGTTCATTATCGTCACTGTTACTTATTACTTATTGTGATAACTTCATTATCGTTACTGTTACTTATTACTTATTGTGATAAGTTCATTATCGTCACTGTTACTTATTACTTATTGTGATAAGTTCATTATCGTCACTGTTACTTATTACTTATTGTGATAAGTTCATTATCGTCACTGTTACTTATTACTTATTGTGATAAGTTCATTATCGTTACTGTTACTTATTACTTATTGTGATAAGTTCATTATCGTCACTGTTGCTTATTACTTATTGTGATAAGTTCATTATCGTTACTGTTACTTATTACTTATTGTGATAAGTTCATTATGGTCACTGTTACTTATTACTTATTGTGAAAGTTCATTATCGTTACTGTTACTTATTACTTATTGTGATAAGTTCATTATCGTCACTGTTACTTATTACTTATTGTGATAAGTTCATTATCGTTACTGTTACTTATTACTTATTGTGATAAGTTCATTATCGTCACTGTTACTTATTACTTATTGTGATAAGTTCATTATCGTCACTGTTACTTATTACTTATTGTGATAAGTTCATTATCGTTACTGTTACTTATTACTTATTGTGATAAGTTCATTATCGTTACTATTACTTATTACTTATTGTGATAAGTTCATTATCGTTACTGTTACTTATTACTTGTTGTGATAAGTTCATTATCGTTACTGTTACTTATTACTTATTGTGATAAGTTCATTATCGTTACTATTACTTATTACTTATTGTGATAAGTTCATTATCGTCACTGTTACTTATTACTTATTGTGATAAGTTCATTATCGTAACTGTTACTTATTACTTATTGTGATAAGTTTATTATCGTAACTGTTACTTATTACTTATTGTGATAAGTTCATTATCGTTACTGTTACTTATTACTTATTGTGATAAGTTCATTATGGTCACTGTAACTTATTACTTATTGTGATAAGTTCATTATCGTTACTGTTACTTATTACTTATTGTGATAAGTTCATTATCGTCACTGTTACTTATTACTTATTGTGATAAGTTCATTATCGTCACTGTTACTTATTACTTATTGTGATAAGTTCATTATCATTACTGTTACTTATTACTTATTGTGATAAGTTCATTATCGTTACTGTTACTTATTACTTATTGTGATAAGTTCATTATGGTCACTGTTACTTATTACTTATTGTGATAAGTTCATTATCGTTACTGTTACTTATTACTTATTGTGATAAGTTCATTATCGTCACTGTTACTTATTACTTATTGTGATAAGTTCATTATCGTTACTGTTACTTATTACTTATTGTGATAAGTTCATTATCGTTACTGTTACTTATTACTTATTGTGATAAGTTCATTATCGTCACTGTTACTTATTACTTATTGTGATAAGTTCATTATCGTTACTATTACTTATTACTTATTGTGATAAGTTCATTATCGTCACTGTTACTTATTACTTATTGTGATAAGTTCATTATCCTAACTGTTACTTATTACTTATTGTGATAAGTTTATTATCGTAACTGTTACTTATTACTTATTGTGAAAGTTCATTATCGTTACTGTTACTTATTACTTATTGTGATAAGTTCATTATCGTTACTGTTACTTATTACTTATTGTGATAAGTTCATTATCGTTACTGTTACTTATTACTTATTGTGATAAGTTCATTATCGTCACTGTTACTTATTACTTATTGTGATAAGTTCATTATCGTCACTGTTACTTATTGCTTATTGTGATAAGTTCATTATCGTTACTGTTACTTATTACTTATTGTGATAAGTTCATTATGGTCACTGTTACTTATTACTTATTGTGATAAGTTCATTATCGTTACTGTTACTTATTACTTATTGTGATAAGTTCATTATCGTTACTGTTACTTATTACTTATTGTGATAAGTTCATTATCGTTACTGTTACTTATTACTTATTGTGATGAGTTCATTATGGTCACTGTTACTTATTATATATTGTGATAAGTTCATTATCGTTACTGTTACAAATTACTTATTGTGATAAGTTCATTATCGTCACTGTTACTTATTACTTATTGTGATAAGTTCATTATCGTCACTGTTACTTATTACTTATTGTGATAAGTTCATTATCGTTACTATTACTTATTACTTATTGTGATAAGTTTATTATCGTTACTGTTACTTATTACTTATTGTGATAAGTTCATTATGGTCACTGTTACTTATTACTTATTGTGATAAGTTCATTATCGTTACTGTTACTTATTACTTATGGTGATAAGTTTATTATCGTCACTGTTACTTATTACTTATTGTGATAAGTTCATTATCGTTACTGTTACTTATTACTTATTGTGATAAGTTCATTATCGTTACTCTTACTTATTACTTATTGTGATAAGTTCATTATCGTCACTGTTACTTATTACTTATTGTGATAAGTTCATTATCGTTACTGTTACTTATTACTTATTGTGATAAGTTCATTATCGTTACTGTTACTTATTACTTATTGTGATAAGTTCATTATCGTTACTGTTACTTATTACTTATTGTGATAAGTTTATTATCGTTACTGTTACTTATTACTTATTGTGATAAGTTCATTATGGTCACTGTTACTTATTACTTATTGTGATAAGTTCATTATCGTTACTGTTACTTATTAATTGTTTTGATAAGTTCATTATCGTTACTGTTACTTATTACTTATTGTGATATGTTCATTATCGTCACTGTTACTTATTACTTATTGTGATAAGTTCATTATCGTCACTGTACTTATTACTTATTGTGATAAGTTCATTATCGTTACTGTTACTTATTACTTATTGTGATAAGTTCATTATCGTTACTGTTACTTATTACTTATTGTTATAAGTTCATTATCGTAACTGTTACTTATTACTTATTGTGATAAGTTAATTATCGTTACTGTTACTTATTACTTATTGTGATAAGTTCATTATCGTTACTGTTACTTATTACTTATTGTGATAAGTTCATTATCGTCACTGTTACTTATTACTTATTGTGATAAGTTCATTATCGTAACTGTTACTTATTACTTATTGTGATAAGTTCATTATCGTTACTGTTACTTATTACTTATTGTGATATGTTCATTATCGTCACTGTTACTTATTACTTATTGTGATAAGTTCATTATCGTCACTGTTACTTATTACTTATTGTGATAAGTTCATTATCGTCACTGTTACTTATTACTTATTGTGATAAGTTCATTATCGTCACTGTTACTTATTACTTATTGTGATAAGTTCATTATCGTTACTGTTACTTATTACTTATTGTGATAAGTTCATTATCGTTACTGTTACTTATTACTTATTGTGATAAGTTCATTATCGTTACTGTTACTTATTACTTATTGTGATAAGTTCATTATGGTCACTGTTACTTATTACTTATTGTGATAAGTTCATTATCGTAACTGTTACTTATTACTTATTGTGATAAGTTCATTATCGTTACTGTTACTTATTACTTATTGTGATAAGTTCATTATCGTCACTGTTACTTATTACTTATTGTGATAAGTTCATTATCGTCACTGTTACTTATAACTTATTGTGATAAGTTCATTATCGTCACTGTTACTTATTACTTATTGTGATAAGTTCATTATCGTCACTGTTACTTAGTAAAACAAGTATTTTCCACCATGTCGATTTTTTGGCAAGTGGGTGCTAATTTCAGAATTAAAAATAGCTATTCCCCCAATTAAAAAAAAATATCCCCATGCCTCGATTTATATTAAAAACAGAAAAATAATTGGATGATTTTAAAAAATACCATCACTCCAATCTTCCTGTTACAAAATTGAGAAAACATTCGGTTATATGTCTCAATTTATTAGAAATTAGTCAGGTGCATGTGTTCAATATTCTTATCAACCGTTTAGTGATTTTGATTTTATTCATGTTTAAATAGTATTCACTTGCTAAATAACACAATTTTATCTCTCTTAACATTAAACAAATTTAGGTTTCATTTATAAGATAAATTTATCTCCCTTAAAAATACAGCACATTTATTACACGTGTGAATGTAGTATCATTATTTTTGAAAATAGGATTTTTAAAAGTTAAATTTATTTATTACACTTGCAAATATAGGATAGTTATTTTTGAAAATAGGATTTTTAAAAGTCAAATTTATTTATTACACTTGCAAATATAATATAGTTATTTTTGAAAATAGGATTTTTAAAAGTTAAATTTATTTATTACACTAGCAAATATAGGATAGTTATTTTTAAAAATAGGATTTTTAAAAGTAAAATTTATTTATTACACTTGCAAATATAGGATAGTTATTTTTTTAAATAGGATTTTTAAAAGTTAAATTTATTTATTACACTAACATATAAAAGGTAGTTATTTTAAAAAATAGGATTTTTAAAAGTAAAATTTATTTATTACACTTGCAAATATAGGATAGTTATTTTTGAAAATAAGATTTTTAAAAGTTAAATTTATTTATTACACTAACAAATATAAGGTAGTTATTTTTAAAAATAGGATTTTTAAAAGTTAAATTTATTTATTACACTAGCAAATATAAGGTAGTTATTTTTAAAAATAGGCTTTTTAAAAGTTAAATTTATTTATTACACTAACAAATATAAGGTAGTTATTTTTAAAAATAGGATTTTTAAAAGTTAAATTTATTTATTACATTTGCAAATATAGGATAGTTATTTTTGAAAATAGGATTTTTAAAAGTTACATTTATTTATTACACTAACAAATAAAAGGTAGTTATTTTTAAAAATAGGATTTTTAAAAGTAAAATTTATTTATTACACTTGCAAATATAGGATAGTTATTTTTGAAAATAAGATTTTTAAAAGTTAAATTTATTTATTACACTAACAAATATAAGGTAGTTATTTTTAAAAATAGGATTTTTAAAAGTTAAATTTATTTATTACACTAGCAAATATAAGGTAGTTATTTTTAAAAATAGGCTTTTTAAAAGTTAAATTTATTTATTACACTAACAAATATAAGGTAGTTATTTTTAAAAATAGGATTTTTAAAAGTAAAATTTATTTATTACACTTGCAAATATAGGATAGTTATTTTTGAAAATAGGATTTTTAAAAGTTAAATTTATTTATTACACTAACAAATGTAAGGTAGTTATTTTTGAAAATATGATTTTTTAAAGTTAAATTTATTTATTACACTTGCAAATATAGGATAGTTATTTTTGAAAATAGGATTTTTAAAAGTTAATTTTTTTTATTACACTTGCAAATATAGGATGGTTATTTTTAAAAATAGGATTTTAAAAGTTAAATTTAATTATTACACTAGCAAATATAAGGTAGTTATTTTTAAAAATAGGATTTTTAAAAGTTAAATTTATTTATTACACTAACAAATATAAGGTAGTTATTTTTAAAAATAGGATTTTTAAAAGTAAAATTTATTTATTACACTTGCAAATATAGGATAGTTATTTTTGAAAATAGGATTTTTAAAAGTTAAATTTATTTATTACACTTGCAAATATATGATAGTTATTTTTAAAAATAGGATTTTTAAAAGTTAAATTTATTTATTACACTTTTAAATATAGGATAGTTATTTTTGAAAATAGGATTTTTAAAAGTTAAATTTATTTATTACACTTGCAAATATAGGATAGTTATTTTTTTAAATAGGATTTTTAAAAGTTAAAATTATTTATTACACTATCAAATATAGGATAGTTATTTTTAAAAATAGGATTTTAAAAGTTAAATTTATTTATTACACTATCAAATATAAGGTAGTTATTTTTAAAAATAGGATTTTTAAAAGTTAAATTTATTCATTACACTTGCAAATATAGGATAGTTATTTTTTAAAATAGGATTTTAAAAGTTAAATTTAATAATTACACTAATTAGTCATTAAATCTTTAATTCACAAAACTTGTTATGAAAAAAATAAAAACAAAATGTTTTTAAAATATTTTTTTATACATTATCACATAAATTAGAGTGAATAAATAAACTTTTGTGTACAAATTGCGAATGTGAAATTCCATGTTAAAATTTAAAAACAACGTTTTAAAAACTATTTATAAATTTGTCAAAAATATTAAACCACATAATGTTATCTTTTGTAGTTACACTACTTATTTGTTATTTGTGATATTGCAAATTGGTTACTTTTTCTGCATTTCTGATGACATATCAGCCAACTTTATTGTAAACATATTTTGAATCCATAAGGATAAGTAATAGAAAAACCTTGTTCATGCATGATATTATAGCGATATATATATATATATATATATATATATATATATATATATATATATATATACATATATTGTTCCAGCTCGTTTGACCCGTTAATCTTGCCGTTTCCATCAATTCGCTGTTTTGATACCTCATTGTAATACAACTTCCTATTGTAGTAGCTTCTTTCAAAAAACGTAGGCTTGTGGAAGTCTCTTCCTGGTGACTGTTTTCCTTTTATAATTTTGGTCTTTTCAAGACTAAGGCCAATAGGCATCTCTTGTCTTTGCGATAATGATATTTATTCTTGTAAGCTCCATACCTCAAGTGGCTTCATGCTTTCTCTGGAGCGATTTCCATTTACAAAAATTGTGTTGTGTATCCACATTTACAGAAGAAATGAGAATGTTAATATTTTGGAATAGAAAAACAATCCAATCGTTTGGGATAGATCAAATATCGTGGCAAACTATTTTATGATAGAAATCGAAACATATTAAACAACTAAATTATTGTAATTGATTGTGAAAACATATAAGATACATTTTATGCTATATTTTAACATTATTTTTTGATTCACAGATATCAGTTGGAGTTGCTAAGAAGAAATGAATTCAATCTATGGCTATATAATTCTTCATTCCAAAGAGCACTCTACTAATGTAAATTTAGCAATTTATTTTGTTAATGTGTCATCATTTATCAAGGCAAACAACTATGCAAGGATCATGGTTAATGAGAGTGATATATTGATATGTGAATGATGACAGTAATTCTTCCATCTTTGTGAGGACGTAGAAAATGGAGAGGAGGTAGACTGTTGGAGTCTCTGAAATAGCTGGTAGAAAAAACAAAAGGATAAGAAAATTGAAAAAACAAGGGAAGAAACTTTATTGCTGTGAAGTGTGTGGATTATCATTTTTTAGAAATATTTTGAGTATTTTATGTGCATATTTCATATAAAAACTGACTTAATATTACATTGTTTTCACTGAGAGCAACTTGAAAAGTTCACATGAAAATACATTAAAACTCAGGAGTAACCATATTTTTGCAAAGTCGGCTGATCATTATTTTCTACAAAAGGAACATTAGAAACTTCACATGCAAACACACTGGGCAAGAGAGTTTGAATTACCTATCGGAGAGTTTAAATTACCTAATAGATACTATCCTCGAGGTTCTTTAGTCTCTCTGTACAAGAGTTTGTCAGAACAACCTGATATGAGCATACTTCATCCTTTAAGTAAAACCTGACCAACTTTTCAAAATAACAGTATTCGAAGCTCAAATGAGATCCCTTTGAATGGCTATACACTGGCTCATACGAGGAATGGTGCACCTTCTAGTGATCTTTCCTCCCGTAACAGCACATAGCTGGATACTTCACCAAACATGATGAATTCTTGTCCTGGGATCCACATGTAGACACATCCTCGAGTGGCTTCATTCTCTCTGTACAAGGGTTTGTCAGGACAACCTCACATGAGAATACTTCACCCTAAAAGGTAACCCTGAACAAATATTTAAAATAGCATAGTATTCAAAGCACAAATAAGATCCCCTCAACAATTTTTCATACGAGGAATAGGGCACCTTCTCCAAGTAATGTTACCTCAAGTAACAACACTTAACTGGATACTTAACCAGACCAGATGAATTCTTGTCCTGGTATCCGGTAAGACCAAGAGACCACAAGAAATATATACTATAACATAATCAACTGGTCAATTAGTGAGAGGAAAATTAATGTTCTTAACTTCTTTACTAACTCAACGTTTGGGAGATAAAAGAGGACTTTAATAGAATATTTGAATATCTATGTATCTCATATAGAGATCAAGTGTTAGCCCGAGTAGAGGCCCTTTGATTTCTGAGAACTTGAAGTAAAGTTAAACTACAAAAGTGAAGAAGTATGCACTGAGAATATCTACCAGAGAAAACTGTGAAATGATATGTATACCATACATTATGACTATGTAATCTTCACAGACACTTGCTTAGAAAAGGCAGCATTGAAACTTAGCATTGTCATACTAAACAATGCAGAAAGGGGTGGCAAATTTTGTTTAGGTGTGCATCCCTAATGATAGTGGTCTGAACAATGAATAAAGAGAAGCATCCTGTATGATATGAAAGGAAACTGGAACATCATCACCTTTAGAACCAAGTGCGAAAGAAATCCAAATGACTGAACCTAAGGAAATCATGAAAACAAACACTCTGTTGGGGCCACTTCGTAGCAGGCAATTGTCTGGCATTTGGAAAATTATTCCGTTTTTCTGCTAAAAAATAAGAAAATAATACAATTTGCAGAACCTCATTATTGCGAAGTGAATGGCTAGTTCTTCGCGCAGAAACACCTCGACTGAAGTAAAATAAAAAAACTTTTTTGTGAAGATTTTGTAACATTATTTTCACAGAGAGAAACTTTGACACACAGAAATAAACCATGTTCGTGTGAAGTGTATGGATCATCATTTTCACAAAATTAAACTTTAAACTTCATATGGGAACACACACTTGACAGAAATCGTTTCCCTTCCACACATGTTGATCATTATTTTTCAAAAAGCAATGTGAGAATTTGAATGCCTACTAAATGCTAAGGTTTCTCTGTACTAATATCAGGAAACGCTTACATGAAGATTCATCATCCTACAAGTTAACCCTGACCAAATATTCTAAATAATACAGTGTTTCAAGCCCAAATAAGATGCACTCGGTATGGCTAGACCAAAGTTATGTTTGTTCTCTTTACATCACTAAGCTATATACTTCACTAGACAAAATGAATTCTTGTCCTGGATTCTGGTAAGACCAATAGACCACAAGCAAAATATATCATAATATAGTTAACTGGTCAATTAGGAGAGGAAAATTAATCTTTTTAACTTCATAACTTACTCTACGTTTTAGAGGTAAAGGAGAATTGAGTGGATATTTAAATAGCTATATATCTCATATACAAATCAAGTTTTAGCCCCTACAAAGAGGCTAAATATTTGTAAGAACTTTGACTGAAGTAAAATTAAACAAATGGAGAAACCTTATTCTTGCGAAGTGTGTGGATCAACGTTTTCACATGAGGAATCTTTGAAACGTCACATCCGAACACACACAGGTGAAAAACCTTATTCTTGTGAAGTGTGTGGATCAACGTTTTCACAAAAGAACACTTTGAAACTTCACATGCGAACACACACAGGTGAAAAACCTTATACCTGTGAAGTGTGCAGATCAGCATTTTCACGAAAGGAAAATTTGACACATCACATGCAAACACACACTGGGGAGAAACCTTATTCTTGTGAAGTGTGTGGATCATTATTTTCAGTTAAACAAAATTTGAAAATTCACATGCGAACACACACTGGGGAGAAACCTTATTCTTGTGAAGTGTGCAGATCAGCATTTTCAACAAAGGAAAATTTGAAACAGCACATCCGAACACACACAGGTGAAAAACCTTATTCTTGTGAAGTGTGTGGATCATTATTTTCCCAAAATGAACATTTGAAACAGCACATCCGAACACACACAGGTGAAAAACCTTATTCTTGTGAAGTGTGTGGATCATTATTTTCAGTTAAACGAAATTTAAAATTTCACATGCGAACACACACTGGGGTGAAACCTTATCCTTGTCAAGTGTGTGGATCATCATTTTCTGTTAAACAAACTTTGAAAATTCACATGCGAACACACACTGGGGAGAAACCTTATTGTTGTGAAGTGTGCAGAGAAGCATTTTCAACAACGAAAAATTTGCAACAGCACATCCGAACACACACAGGTGAAAAACCTTATTCTTGTGAAGTGTGCGGATCAGCATTTTCAGTTAAACAAAATTTGAAAATTCACATGCGAATACACACTGGGGAGAAACCTTATTCTTGTGAAGTGTGCAGATCAGCATTTTCAAGAAATAAAAATTTGAAACAGCACATTCGAACACACACAGGTGAAAAACCTTATTCTTGTGAAGTGTGCGGATCAGCATTTTCACGTAAGGAATATTTGAAACCTCACATGCGAACACACACTGGGGAGAAATAAAGATCTAAACAAAAGAGTCAACCACCTGCTCTTCAGTGATGACCTCAAGATGTATGCTTGTTAAGATTCTGACTTAAGCCGACTCTTACAGGTTGTACACACCTTCTCCAAAGATATTGGAATGAAGTTCGGCCTGGACAAATGTGGCAAGTGCTCCCTTAGATCTGGGAAGAAAATCCAAACGGAAAACATACAGCTTGATGAAGATTCTGATATCAAAGACATTGAAGAACAGGAGCAATACAAATACCTTTGAATAGAAGAAAACGATTCAATTCAACATTCCAAGATGAGATAAAAAATTGGCAGAGTATATATATGCCGTGTTAGAAAAAATTGCAAAACACAGCTAACAAACAGAAACAAAGTAACTGCTATTAACCATTTAGCTATGGCAGTGACAACATACAGCTTTGGAATTATTGGTTGGCCACAAAAACACATTAATAGATTAGACGAGAAAAATGTTGATAATGTACAGGGTAATTTACAGAAACCAGTGACTACCAAAGCTGTATCTTCCAAGAGGAACAGGGGGTATGGGTCTCTCAGAAATTGACCATCAACATCGAGCCACTATTGTGAGCACCGGCCAATATCTGATGAGCTCCCAGGACTCAAACCTTATGATGGTATGCCAACATCATAAAACCAGAGCAAGCACAACAACCTCTAACAAAACTGACCAAACATTTTGGACAGGACTGTCTTACAAATGAGGTAGAAACAGACAACAATCCTGCTACAGAAATATCTTGCAAAAGCCGTCAGAAATACACTAAGACCTTCCATTCCAGAAAACTGGAAGAATGGGCCAACCAACAACGTGCTAAGTATTTCCTAGGTGAATTATCCTAGGAATATATAGATAAGGAAGCCTCTGTAGACTGGCTGAAAAGAGGATCTCTCCACTATGATCAGGAGAGAATGATAATGGCTGCTCAAGATCGAGGCTTGATGACCAATACTTTTAAAAAGATGAGTGGTCTCAGCAACAATAACAAGTTCTGCCACACAGAAGTAGAGAGTGTGAGCCACTTTACATCCAATTGTAAGGTTCTGCTGGGGGATGGCTATTATACAATGCGACACAACAGAGTGTGTAAATATCTTCACTGGACTATTTGTAAAAAGTTGAATATCCACTGTAGCAGCAAGTCCTGGGAGCATATACCAGAAAGAACAGTTAGAAATAATTTATACACCATCCACTATGACTATGCAATCCCTACATATACACTTTAACATCTGTAAAAATCTAAACGTTCAATGAAGCACTAACTTCTGGGAACATCTACCGGAGAGGACTGTGAGAAACGATAAGTATACTATACATTATGATTATGTGGTTCTACCTGCCTGGAAAATGCAGCAGTCAAACCGGACATAGTCATAATAAGACAGAAAGAGATGCAACACTGATTGAGGTGACTGTTCCAAATGACAGTGGCTTAAAAAGAGCAGAGAGTGAGAAGGTAACAAAATACCAAGGCCTAATGTATGATATGAAGAGAAACTGGAACCTCAAAAACATCAACAATATCCCAGTTATAATAGGAGCTAAAGGCCTCATGAAGAAAAATAAAAAGTATCTGGAAAGTATTCCCGGAAAACCAGTGCAAAAGAAATCCGAATAAATCCACTTAAGGGAACGGTGAATATCCTTAAAAGAGCACTCGGTTGGAGCCTCTAAATAGCAGGTCATAGTCTGGCATTTCGAAGGGAGCCCCATTTCTATACTAACGAAAACAGAAATAAGAAAATTTAAAAAAAAGGAAAAACCTTATTCTTGTGAAGTGTGTGGATCATTATTTACACTGAAATGTCAAACACACTTGATTTCCTCGAACTCAGTGAAGTAATTATTTTAAAAAGGGAGATGACGCATATTTGTGTCAACTTTGTAGATCATCATTTTCAGATAAGTCAAATAAAAAGAGACAAGAGATTAAACACTGGATACAATCCCTATTCTTGCTGAGTGTTTGACATTTTATAATTCTTCTGTATTGATATGACACATTCAGACACATCTTGGTGAGAAACCCTCTTCTCGTGCAGTTTGTTCATTTTAATTTCCTATTACCTTTTTTCTAATATGCAATTGTTTACTGCTTGCCAATAAACGCTCAATTTATAAATCACTACAACATTTGAATATTTCTCCCCTGCCTTTTTCTAATATACAATTGTTAACTTTGTATACGATAAGTTATTACTTTAAGTAAAGAAAAAAACAACACTTTTTTTACTTAAAATGTTGCAGCCAAGAATAAAATTTAAAATTAACATATTTATATTCATAAAACATTAAAATATTATAAAGCACAATCTTATACGAATTTTAATTAATTCTTAGCAAAAATGCAATTTTATTTAAAATGAAAATTTTAAAGAATTTTAAAAAGTTATGCCAAATTATTTATATTTAAAAAATACTTTAAAAAACATTTCTTCATTTTTCAGAACGACTTTCACTATCAGATTTTATAACATTTCTTTCCTGCCTTTTTCTAATATGTACTTCATTACTGTTTTCTAACAAACGATCAATTTCTAAATCACTATAAATTTTAACATTCCTCTCCGGCCTTCTTTCTAATATACAGTTGTAAGTGTTTGTCAATAAACGATCAATTTCTAAATCACTAAAATATTTGAACATTTCTTTTCGTTTTTTTCTTCTTATATGCAATTGAAAACTGTTTGTTAATAAACGATCAATTTTTAAATCACTACAATATTTGAAGATTTCTCTTCGGTCTTTTTCTAATATGCAATTGTAAACTGTTTGTCAATAAACGATCAATTTCTCAACCTTAACGCCAATCCTAACCCCATAACTTATCTTACTCAACCCTAACCCCAACACCACCACGACCCGTAACTCAACAATATTTTTAGAGTATCTGCATTTAATTCTGAATAATTAAATAATCCACAGCAATTGACAACGTTGTTGCCCTCAGATTAAGAAATAGAACTTATATGAAGAGGAGACAATATGACTGTAGCAGTATTATGTTCACAGTATATGTGCCATATGTTCTTCTAACTCTGCATATACTCTGTGGTGACATATGGCATCTTCAGGTTTCATCAAGTTGTTCTCAATAAAGCTTGTAAATATGTGAGAGAATTCCTCAGGTCTGTTCGTGGCTCTTAAGTGGATTTTGTGAAAATTCTACAAAATAAGTCTATGTCAATTGGAAATAAACACGCAGGCGAATTGACTGCAATATAGAGCTAAATGTAGTCGAACAGACTACCATATACGGCAGGTTGCATTTTTAATGATGTAAGTGTTTCGTGAAACTATTAGACAAAACTTAACATCAAATTCATATATATATATATATATATATATATATGTCTGTGTGAACTTATATTAAAAACAAATACACGACTATTCTACCGATTTTTGGTTGGAGAGAATATAACGGTGGAAAAGCCACCAGAAGGGAAGGAGCTAGAAAACTACTGGAGGCCTTTGTTTGAGAATGAAAGACCATGCAACCAAGATGCCAAATGGATTTTAGATATAGCTCAAAGTAATAAAAGCAAGGCAAAAATGTGAGAATAAGAGATTACTTCTGGAATGATAAAACGAAATCTAGATCAAGTTTAGAATCACAAAAAACTGGCATAGAAAATATGTAAAATTGCTGGCTGAAAAAACTAACAGCACTTCATAGCCATTATAGTAGTTGCTTCACCAGAGTGTTGAAGGCTGAGGAGGCCACACCAACATGGTTAGTAAAAAGTGATACGACCCTCATACCTAAAACGAGTGAGACACAACACCCTACAAAATGCAGACTGATCTGCTGTCTCACCTACAAACTCTTCACTGGTCTGGTTGAGACAGCATCTATGAACACCTCTTCTGGAGAATACCTGGAAAAAGAACAAGCAAGAGTGCCTACAATCTGAGCCAGGGCCTCAAACAAGCTCTAAAGAAAAGGGTCAACCACCTGCTCTTCATGGATGACCTCAAGCTGTATGCTAGTTCAGATGGTGACTTAAGCCGACTCTTACAGGTTGTACATACTTTCTCCAAAGATATTGGAATGAAGTTCGGCCTGGACAAATGTGCCAAGTGCTCACTTAGCGCTAAGAAGATATTGGAATGAAGTTCAAACTGGACAAAATTGCCAAAGGCTCCCTCAGAACTAAGAAGATCCAAACGAAAGTCATACAGCTTGATGAAGATACTGACATTAAAGACCTTGAAGAACAGGAACAATACAAATACCTTGGCATCGAAGAAAACGATTCAGCATGTCAAGTTGAGAGAAAATGGCAGATAATATACATGCTGTGTTAGAAAAATTTGCAAAACACAGCTAACAAACAAAAACAAAGTAACTGCCATTAACCAATTAGCAATGGCAGTGATAACATACAGCTTTGGAATTATTGATTTGCCACAAAAAGACATTAATAGATTAGACACTAAAACGAGAAAAATGTTGACAATGTACGGGCTTTTTCCTAATATCCATTTTTTTTACTATTTTCCAATAAACAACCAATTTCTAAATCACTACAATCTTTGAACATTTCTCTTCGGTCTTTTTCTAATATGCAATTGTAAACTGTTTGCCAATAAACGCTTAATTTCTAAATCACTACAATTCTTTTACATTTCTCTTACCTCAACCCCAACCCTAACCTCAACCCACATCCTAACCCTACACTATTATTTAATTCATTAAAATGTTCACGATTTGTCATACTAAAATTCGGCATAATTAAATAATGCACTCAGATCAAGGAATAGCACTTATATGAAGACGAGACAATGTGTCTGTAGCAGTATTTTCTTAACTGCATTTGTGCGTATGTTCTTCCAATTCTGCATAGCAACTTCAGGTATTATTAAGTTGTTACCATATACAGCAGGTTGAATTTCTAATGATGTGTTTTTTGAAAATATTAGGCAAAACTTAACAACAAATTTATATATATAGTTTATATATATGAACTTATATTAGATACATGATATTGAGTATTTCTGACATACAATAAATACCGTTATTGTAAACGATAAAGAGCCACATAAATCTATCCTTATATGATAGACAAAAAGTTTTCTATGTGGTAAAATCTGGGGAGCATGGAAACAAGATTATCAACTTTGTACATTTGATAGAAAGAGCAATGTCGTACATAGAAATAAAATCATTTGATATAGCAGGATTAATGACATCTAACCCAGGTACTACAGATTTTTCAAGAGATTGCAATCGGCAGATAACGTAATTTTTACTTCATTCGGGTACTCTTATAGGACCAACACCGTTATCTCCAATGATATCCGCCCATATCATGACTCCTCAACTTTTTTGTTGTCATCTCAAACGATAGTAACTCTCATCTCCGAAACAGACCCCTTCTTTTGCCCAGCAATCACGTCCATCAAGGGTTACCCAAGTCCCAACAAAAAAAGGACCGTACTCATATTCATCTTCATATATTTCTTTGCCCATTCAATTATCAAATGTTTGTCTTGGTGTAAAAGGAGGCTTTGTAAGTGGAACTCAAAGAAGCCGTTGTTTGAAGAATTGCATTTCTTGTTGACTTTGGGACACCAGGAAACCAACTGCTGTAGAAATTGATTTGCTTGATTGTCCAGGTTTTCTACACAGTTGACGACACATATTCCTCAAATATGTGCTACAGTTGTAATATTATGAGGGTTGACGAGAATAAAGAAAAAATACAGCGTGAGAACTAATGTGTCTTCTCTTAAGCTAACAATATTTTTATCTATTTATATATCTTTTAACATAAGAGAGTTCCTTAGCTATGAACGAGTGGAAAGGGAGGTAATTTGGATTACACCACATCCCCCTTTCAGTTCATAAAGAGAGTTTCATTGGTGGTCGAGCTTTCCGACCACTCCTGGTGTAAACTGCTGGTCTAGGACTTCCAGAGTTGGCAGGTGGAATATCTCGGTGCAGGTAACTTGCTGGGTTGTAGAGGCTCTGGAGGATATTTCCTCTCCTCCTCAAGGATATTGCACTCTCCGATCCTCTCAGCAATAAGCTAGGAAAGGCCTGGCCACCAAACATTTACCCGTGCTAATGCTCTGCACTTGACTATACCTTGGTGTCCTTCGTGTAGACGATCCAAGATGTCTTTTTGTAGGTCTACTGGGATGATCAATATTCCTCAAATATATGTTACAGTATATGAGCGTTTCTCCATTCAGGAAGGCTCCTTCAGAAATATGTTTACAGTATCAATACTAAGTGAGGTGCCTTCAGCCGTTTCCTATATTATAATCTCTTTTACTTACAAAATTAGTGATTTTGAACGTCCCGTTGTTGCTAAAAAGTAGAAAAGCTATTATATCTCGCCATCATGAAATGAGAAAAAAGTTAATGACTGTCAAAACTATTCACAACAATATGTAAATTAATCAAATAATGTTATCATAATGTGCCAGAATTTCTGTCAAACAATTGCTGAAATAGGTTAAGAGAATTATGAGTAAAGTTGATTTTTATTAGAAAGTTATTATCGCCGGTCGCAGTGTACACATATATTATACGGTAATATAGTATATTGTGTGTAGATTTTCAGTATTTACTTAAACAGTGCAACACACATGGTTATTCTATGGCTTCTGTTGCTGTTGTTGTTGGGATTACTACTTATATCGAAACTGTTAGTCTGTGTAGATATTGACGATATAATTTAGTACACGATAGGTACACTGTTTGCAACCTTAATTTTGAATACTTACTCAAAACGCATAGCGTCGAAGTTCAGCTAAGTATATTGAACGGTTTCAACAAACTTTAGTTCTCGTATCGTAAAACTATTTATTCTGTTTTTCGTTCCTCCTCATTTCTTAAGATCTAAAGATACCTGGTTCGTTCCCGGGTGTTTAATTAACGGAATCCTTGAAGTGACCTAATCAGAAGGTCCAGATATCAAGCTATTTTCGGCAACGAATAATATCAAATAGGAAATCTGACATTTAATCAGAGAGTTTAATCGAACAGCTGCTGATATTCATATAATAGAATGGATGAACATAGGTACGTGCAAAAATGGTCGTCGCTTGTACTGACTATAGTTTTTGTAAATGTCTTTTCCTAATTTTTAAAAGTAGTTTTCGTTTAACCTTTGATTGTGTTTGAAAGATAACAACATTAAGTTAATATGTAAAAAGAAACAAATGTATATTTACGTGCGAAAAAAAATTAGAATGGAAAATGTTATCAAAACAGCTATATTTTCTTAGCCGTAAGCATGGTCAATTATGCTATAAACTTTATAGGAAAACAATACCGTACATTTAACTCATGGACGGACCTTTTGACACGAGGAACGAAATAATAATTACACCGCGTCACGATAACCTAAATTCATTGTTCGTTTATTAGTCAATTGTTCAAAAATAAGTCTTCATTGTTTTAAATTTCATCGAATGAAAGGTAAGATTTTTTCCATGTTTTATCTAATTGTGTTAAAGCACTTTTAAAACAATCATAAACATTTCAAAGTTTATTTTTATTGTGATCACTTGAAAAATTCAATTCCACCATGCTGGATGACAGACATCATTTTTTCAGTACGAATTTCGGATAAAAAAAAAACAAAAAATAAATCTCATAAAAATAAATTTATTAAATCTGACATTTAAATTTGACTACAAAAATAGTATAACTTGTATGATTTCTAAGAAAACAATACTTTCTACGGTAAAATAAATAAGAAATGGGTGCTTATCAAGATTAAGGGAAACATTCGAAAAACAAACAAAAGAAAAACTGAATAATATCTGTTTGATGTACGTACCTGTCATGGCCTGAATATATCCTATACCAAAAATCACGTAAATTAATCAAGTAGTTTTTTTATTTTAAAATAGAAAATTACATTTTAACGATTAACGGTGAAATTTTTATGACTTTGTTTGCTGAAAACTCTACAAATATATAATGTAGATTATTATTCATTAATATGAAAGGATATTCATTTCTGAACAAAATGGTTGTATTTTGACAACTAAAAGTGCTTTGGTTTTTAACATATGACTATTTTAGTAGAACTACCTTGAAATCTGTGATTATCCAAACCGTTTTATGGCCGGTGGGTATTACTACATTAAGGCTTATTATGAATGTCGGTTATCTCACTTGAATAAGCCGGAATGGAGGCCGTATTTCCACGTTATTCGTTAATCGATAATTTTTTTTTTTATAGAATAAAAACTACTTTATCAATTTACGTGATTGTTTGTATATGATATATTCAGCTCGTGAAAGGTACGTACATCAAACATATATTCTTTAGTTTTTTTGTCAAATGTCTCCCTTAATCTGGATAAGCACCAAGAAATAATAGTATTTTATGTATTTTTAACTATCTCACCCAGCATTGTTTACCCCAAAATAACAAAAAATAAACTAGATTCTACTTTTTTGAGCGGTTACATGTAAACAGCCTAGAAGAATTTTCGAAAAAAAATATTTGAATTAAATATTTTAGATTTGGATATTACTTTCCGGCACTTTTGCAGAATAAGTACGAGCCGAAATTTATTTGTTTTCATTTTAAAAGAGCTCAAATAGTGTAAGGGGCCGACAACTTTTCTGTTAGTACATAATTTCTAATTTCTTCAAAAATGGACGTGAATGCCCTGAATATGCGCGATTTATTTCTGAATTCTATCCCGTTTAGACTACAAAAACAAGAGAAAAATTAATCTTTTCAATTGTCAAAAAAAATCATATTTTCCATTTTCGGAGAAATTACTTACTTAAAAGTGAAAAAAGAGTTGTCGCTATCTTACACTATTGGAGGTCTTCTAAAATGGAAACAAATAAATTTCGACTCGTCCCTAATCTGCAGAAGTGCCCACTTTCCTATATTTAACATAAAATGGACATCATCTTCCTGGCCATTTTGCCGTAATGTAGAGCCATTTTTATTTCAAAAATTGTGCGAGATGGGGGTAGGTGTGGGTTAACTAAGCTTATATATTTTTTTCTTTTTGGGCGGGAGAAGGGGTAACATTTTCCAATAATAAAATAAAGTGCGAAATCATTATTTAATGTTTTAGGATACATTAGGAGGGTTGGGTGTGGGGAGGATTAGTTTCTAAGTGCTTTTAAGGAATATATCTAAAAAAATTGAAGTTGTGACATAGCATATCACACTTTTTAGAAAAAGCCGAATAAAGTTCTGATGCTTTTACACAATACGAACCGAACTAAACTGACTTTGCAAAATAAAACTAAGTTTAGGGTTAGTTTAGGGTAAAAACTTAGTTTAGGGTTAGGGTAAAAACTTAGTTAGTTTAGGTTTAGGGTAAAAATTTAAACAAAAGAGTTGTGATTGTATTGTGTACATTCTCTTGCAAAGTTGGTTGATGATTATTTTCTACAAAAGCAACAGTTGAAACTTCACATGCAAACACACACTTGCAAAAGAGTTTAAATTACCGACTAGACACTATCCTTGAGTGTCTTGGGTTTCTCCGAATATTCCAAATGACAGTATTCGAAGCCCAAATGATATCCCTTTGAATCGCTATACCCTGGCTGATATTGGGAATGGTGTTCTTTCTAGTGATCTTACCTCAAGTAACAGCACGTAGCTGGATCGTCTACCAGACATCATAAATTTTTGTCCTGGAATCAGGTAAGACCAATAAACCACAAGAAATATATGCTATAATCTAGTTTACTCGTCAATTGAGGAGGAGAAACAAATGTTCTAACTACTTTACTTACAAAACGTTTTATAGGTAAAGCAGAATTTAATAACATATTTCAATATCTATATATCTCATATACAGATCAAGGTTTAGCCCCTGCGAAGAGGCCTCTTTATTTTTAGAACTTTGACTGAGGGGAGTTTGAATTACCTACTAGACATCATCCTCGAGTGTCTTCGGTCTCTCTGTACAAGGGTTTGTCAGGACAATCTGACATGAGGATACTTACCCCTACAAGTAAACCCTGACCAAATATTCAAATTACATAGTATCCGCAGCACAAATAAGATCCCCTCGTACAAGGAATAGTGCATCTTCTAGTGATGTTACCTCAAGTAACATCACATAGCTGGATACTCCACCAGACTATATGAATTCTTGTCCTGGAATCCGGTAAGACTAACAGACCACAAAAAAGATATACTATGACATATTGACTGATCAGTTGGGGAGAGAAGAAATTATTCTTAACTTTTTTACTAACTCAATGCTTGAGAAATAAAGGAGAATTTTAATTGAATACTCGGGTATCTATGTATCTCATATAGACATCAAGTGTTAGCCCCAGGAAGGGGCCCCTTGATTTCTGAGAACTTCGACTGAAATAAAATTAAACATTAAGTGAAAAACCTTATTCTTGTGAAGTGTGCAGATCAACATTTTCACAAAATAACTAGAATTAACGTTTATTAGTTTAAATAAGAACTAAATAGATAAAATAACGATGTATGGCGGTTATATTTAAAAGGTAATTCATACAAGTGAATATATAATAGAATACAGTTCAATACATATAATGATAAAATACATTAATTCTCCATATAACAACCGTAGGCTTCAATATAAATACAATAAACAAATACATTAATTCTCCATAGGTATTGTATTAACTGAATCAGTCAATTTATTACTAGTGGATGGTGGCACTGTTATTTCTGTAGTATTAATGGCTTCTCATGAGTTCGGTTTAGACGAGAATTGACGTCCATGTCATAAACATCGCGTTTGATGATAGACCAAAAGTTTTTTATGTGGTAAAATCTGGGGAGCATGGAAGCAAGATTATCAACTGTGTACCTTTGATAGAAGGAGCAATGTCCTACATAGAAATAAAATCCTTTGGTATAGCAGGATTAATGACATCTAACCAAGGTACTACAAATTCTTTCAAGAGATTGCAATAGGCAGCAAAAGTAATTTTTACTTCTTTCGGGTACTCTTATAGGACCAACACCGTTATCTCCAATGATATCCGTCCATATGACTCCTCAACTTTTTTGTTGTCATCTCAAACGATAGTAACTCTCATCTCCGAAATAGACCCCTTATTTTGGCCAGGAATCACGTCCATCAAGGATTACCTGAGTCTATTCAGTAAAAAGAACCTTACTCGTATTTATCTTCATATATTTATTTGCCCATTCATTTCTCAAAGGTTTGTGTCTTGGTGTAAAAGGAGGCTTTGTAAGTGGAACTCAAAGAAACCGTTGTTTGAAGAATTGCATTTATTGTTGACTTTGGTACGCCACGAAACTCATCTGCTGTAGAGATTGATTTGCTTGATTGTCCAGGTTTTCTACAGAGTTGACGACACATATTCCTCAAATATGTGCTACAGTTGTAATATTATGAGGGTTGACGGGAATAAGGAAACAATACAGCGTGAGAACTAATGTATCTTCTCTTAAGCTAACAATATTTTTTATCTATTTTGGCTGTCTTTAACCAAACTATCTGTCCTTCAGTTACTGATACAAATTCTCTAGCTCTATGATATTTTTCAAAATTGACTTTTTTGTTTCATTTTTAGTTCAGAGCTGCATTTTTCATTTGTCCGTAGTTTTCGTTTAACTTTTGATTGTGTTTAAAAGATAAAAAAGTATTAAGTTAATGTATAAAAAGAAACAAATGAATATTTACGTGTGAAAAAAAAATAGAATGGAAAATGTTATCAAAACAGCTATACTTTCTTAGCTGTAAGCATGGTCAATTATGCTATCATCATCATGGTCGTCACTCGAATCGAGTATGCAGGTTTCCAGGGCTTCAAATGTGGGTTCTCATGTGAGAAAACAGTCCAATGCGCGATCCACATATTCTGTCACATTTCGGGTATGCGTTATTGTTTGGTAATTGTGCACGTGGTTGGTTTTCGCGGCGTACTATTCTTGCTGTTCTCAGGTCTTCAGCATGATGACGCCGTTTATCCTCAAACCTATCCACACTACCTCCCACTTCATTCCCTGACTCTTTTCTTTCGAGTGCTCTTGCTTCCCATGTTGTAAACTTAAACTAAAACTTGGGATATATTAAACAAGTAAATTATTGTAATTGATTGTGAAAACATGTATAAGATATATTTATGCTATATTTTAACAACATTATTTTTTTATTCACAGATATCAGTTGGAGTTGCTAAGAAAAAATGAATTCAATCTATGGCTTCTTCATTCCAAAGAGCAATCTACTAATGTAAATATAGCAATTTATGTTTTAATGTGTCATCACTTATCACAGACTATGCAAGGATTATGGTTCCTGAGATGGATATATTGATATGTGAATGATGACAGTAATTCTTCCACCTTTGTTAGCAACATTGCTCAGGGTATGTGAGTACGGAGAAAAGAGAGAGAAGGTAGGCTGTTGGAGTATCTGAAATAGCTGGTAGAATAAACAAAAAGATAAGATACATTGATTTCACTGGGGGCAACTTGAACAGTTAACATGAAAACACATGCAGGAGTCACTATCTTCTTGTCGGTTGATGATCATTTTCTACAAAAGGAACAGTTTAAACTTCACATGCAAACACACACTTGCAAAAGAGTTTAAATTACTTACTGGACAGTTTTAATTAACTACTAGACACTATCCTTGAGTGTCTTGGGTCTCTCTGTACAAGGGTTTGTCAGGACAACCTGACATGAGCAGACTTCATTCTTTAAGTAAAATCTGACCGAATATTTAAAATAACAGTGTTCGAAGCCTAAATGATATTCCTTTGAATGGCTATACACTGGCTGATACGGGGAATGCTGTTCTTTCGCGTGATCTCACCTCAAGTAACAGCACTTTGCTGGATCGTCTACAAGACATCATAAATGTTTGTCCTGGAATCAAATAAGACCAATAAACCACAAGAAATATATGCTATAATCTACTTAACTCGTCAATTGGGGAGAGGAAAATAAATGTTCTAACTACTTTACTTACTAAACGTTTTAGAGGTAAAACATAATTTAATAGCATATTTAAATATCTATATATCTCATATACAGATGAAGTTTTATCCCCTTTATTATTAGAACTTTGACTGAAATAAAATGAAGAAAATGGAGAAACCATATTCTTGTAAAGTGTGCAGATCAACATTTTCACGACAGAATAATTGGAAAGTCCACATGGGAACACACACAGGTGAAAAGCCTTATTCTTGTGAAGCGTGCGGATCAACATTTTTACAAAATAAACATTTGAAACTTCACATGCGAACACACACAGGTGAAAAACCTTATTCTTGTGAAGTGTGCGGATCAACATTTTCACAAAACCACGGGTTGAAACGTCACATGCGTACACACACAGGTGAAAAACCTTATTCTTGTGAAGTGTGTGGATCAACATTTTCACAAAAGTCATATGTGAAACTTCACATGCGTACACACACAGGTGAAAAACCTTATTCTTGCGAAGTGTGTGGATTAGCATTTTCATTAAAGGAATATTTGAAACGTCACATGCTAACACACACAGGTAAAAAACCTTATTCTTGTGAAGTGTGCGGATCAACATTTTCACGAAAGGAAAATTTGAAACTTCACATCCGAACACACACAGGTGAAAAACCTTATTCTTGTGAAGTCTGTGGATCATCATTTGCAGCCAATTCAACTTTTACAGTACACATGCGAACACACACAGGGGAGTTTGAATTACAGGGGAGTTTGAATTACCTACTAGACACTATCCTCGAGTGTCTTCGGTCTCTCTGTACAAGTGTTTGTCAGGACAACCTGACATGAGGATACTTACACCTACAAGTAAACCCTGACCAAATATTCAAAATTACATAGTATCTGCAGCACAAATAAGATCCCCTCATACGAGGAATAGTGCATCTGCTCCTAGTGATGTTACCTCAAGTAACACCACGTGCTGGATACTCCACCAGACTAGATGAATTCTTGTCCTGGAATCCGGTAAGAACAACAGACCACAAGAAAGATATACTATAACATATTGACTGGTCAGTTGGGGAGAGAAGAAATTATTCTTAACTTTTTTACTAACTCAATGCTTGAGAAATAAAGGAGAATTTTAATAGAATACTCGGGTATCTATGTATCTCATATAGAGATCAAGTGTTAGCCCCAGGAAGGGGCCCCTTGATTTCTGAGAACTTCGACTGAAGTAAAATTAAACATTAAGTGAAAAACCTTATTCTTGTGAAGTGTGTGGATCATCATTTGCAGCCAACTCAACTTTTAAAGTACACATGCGCACACACACAGATGAAAAACCTTATTCTTGTGAACTGTGCGGATCAACATTTTCACAAAAGGAATATTTGAAACTTCACATGCGAACACACACAGGTGAAAAACCTTATTCTTGTGAAGTGTGCAGATCAACATTTTCACGAAAGCAACATTTGAAACTTCACATGCAAACACACACTGGGGAGAAACCTTACTCTTGTGAAGTGTGTGGATCAAGATTTTCACGAAAGTCATATTTGAAAGTCCACATGCGAACACACACAGTTTGAATTACGTACTAGACACTATCCTAGAGTGTCTTCTGTCTCTCTGTACAAGAGTTTGTCAGGACAACCTGACATGAGAATACTTAACCCTACAAGTAAACCGTGATAAAATATTAAAAATTACATAGTATTTGAATTACCTACTAGACACTATCCTCGAGTGTCTTCGGTCTCTCTGTACAAGGGTTTGTTAGGACAATCTGACATGAGGATACTTACGCCTACAAGTAAACCCTGACCAAATATTCAAAATTACATAGTATCCGCAGCACAAATAAGATCCCCTCAGCACGGCTATACACTTGCTCATACGAGGAATACTGCATCTTCTCCTAGTGATGTTACCTAGAGTAACACTACGTTTCAGGATACTCCACCAGACTAGATTAATTCTTGTCCTGGAATCCGGTAAGACCAACAGACCACCAGAAAGATATACTATGTCATACTTGACTGGTCAGTTGGGGAGAGAATAAATTTATTATTCTTAACTTTTTTACCAACTCAATGTGTGATAAATAAAAGAGAATTTTAATAGAATATTCGGGTATCTATGTATTTCATATAGAGATCAAGTGTTAGCCCCAGGAAGGGGCCCATTGATTTCCGAGAACTTCGACTGAAGTAAAATTAAACATTTAAGTGAAAAACCTTATTATTGTAAGTGTGTGGATCCTTATTTACACTGAAGTCAAATTTGAAACGTCACACACAAACGCATACTTAATCTCCCTTAACTAACTGAATTGAACATTTTAAAAAGGGAGAGAAACAATGTTTGTGTCAACTTTGTGGATCATCATTTTCAGAGAAGTCAAATAAAAAAAACACAAGAGAATAAACACTGGATAGTATTCCTCTTTTTGCAGAGTGTGTTGGACATTTTTTTATAATTCTTCTGTATTAAAATCACACATTCAGACACATCTTGCTGAGAAACCCTCTTCTCGTGCAGTATGCTGATCTTAATTTCGTAATAGCAAGGAGGCATTTCGCCATTTCTATGGACACCAGCTTGATCAGCAAAAACTGACAAAGTCATGGATTCTTTACCAGCATTGAACACCTCACACCACGAGTATTCACAGTGCGTACGCCAGACCCGGTAAAAATCCAAAATAATGTTTAGTGGCTCTATTTTCGACATTGAATTGGAATTATCGAACTGTTATTAGCACCAGTTCTGTGTTTGTGTCACCAAATTCTTAATAAAACATGTTTGGAAAGAAAATACTTTAGTGTGTTTAAAATTTGAAAACAGCTGTTTTTTCACTTTAAGGTGGTCGAGTGCAATCTTTGGACGCACTGTGTGTTGTGCATCCTTTCTGTTGCTGCCGCTTCTACCTTCTTCCCTATGCCGATTGTCACCTCCTTTCATCCATAGTTTGTGGTTGTCAGCATGTTTAATTAAATTGCCCCTTTCTTCAACCTAGCAATTGTCCTTTTCATAGCGTTCCTGCCACTTCCTCTGCTGTCGCCCCTGCTATTTTCTGCCCATTTTTCGATCTGTTTAACATCATTAATGGACGCCCTGCACCCTCGTCTATTAAAACCATGTATGTGTTATATCCACATATTTTTCCCCATAAAGCATAAAAAGGAACAAGGGACTTGTTGTCACATGTTCCCCTACGCATAAAGAAAAAGGGTGCAGACGGGCAATAATTGTCAAAAGGGATCAACAGGAAGTTCGACAGACAGGCAGGCATTATTCGGCATTTGCGGGGCCGGAGGATTCAACTAATCAAATGAGAGAATATTTCAACTATGCAAACGTAATACCCAAGAAGCGGGATAATGGAAACAAAAGGAAAGGGGAAAAAGGTTCGTCGAGCAGCGTCAAGAACATACGTATATTTTTGACTGGCAGCTCACCAAGCAGCCAAGGCGAATAATTATTCCAAAATAGAAAAATTTAATTCGAAAATTAACGGCTGAAAACACTGCGAGGTATAACCCCGAATTTACTTGACAACAAAAAAACAAAAAACAATATAGCTCCGTTAATTTTAGTGAAAATGAAAAAGCAACAACAGAGTAACAGTTGTTTCTGAGTAGAAGAATAAGCCGCGTGGTTGACAGGAATAAAGTCATACTATCAAGAAAAGGTTGACAATAGTTTTCAAGTAAATGAGTGGTCATTTGGGAAGGAAGCAGTGTGCTTGACAGAAAGATAAGGTTATAATAGCAGGAACAGGGTAACAAGTGTTGTAAAGTAAATGAATGAGCCGTAGGAGGATCTGTGTGTTTGGCAGAGGAATAACGTCACAATAGCAGGAACATGTTACAACGGTGTTCAAGTAAATGAATACCCCTTAGGGCTGTGTGTGCTTGGCCGGGGAATAAAGTCACAATGGCAATAACAGGTGAAGAATAGTTTTCAACTAAATGAATAATCCTTAGGGGGTAATCCTGTGCTTGGGAAAATGGAGTAAAGTAACAATAAAAGATACAGGTAAAAGTGGAATTCCTTCAGAATTTCTCCAATTAAAAATGTCGTCTGCTCGCTTCGATGACTTGATCAAAAATGTCTTCACCCACGCATGCACTTGAGATTCGTTGACTTCGGCACTTCCGGTCGTCTCTTACTGTCGATGTCAGTATCGTCATCTCTTTTCCCACAAATATAAAGTCTAACTAACAGTGTTATTAATTCACATGAAATATAAATATGTCAGGTTTTTTGTCAGTAAAAAAATTAATTGAGTTCATTAGATCAATAATCTAAAGTTCATTTTAACAAATTATTAATACAGGGTGGGCAAAAATAAGGGTCCTATTTAAAAAAATTCATAACTTTTTTATTTATTGATTTTTTTAAATTTTTTTTTTAGAATAAGTAAAGGACCCCTTCCGAAGCAAGCATGAGCCGTATTAGGAACGTACCCTCATTTAGAAAACATTATTTTTTGCTTAAAAACTCAAAACAGTGTAAAAAACAATACTTTAGTTTTTGTAAGTTTTAAGAAGTGTTTTTCGGCTAAAATTTGTTTTGTTGATTTCAAAAAATCTCGGAAGGGTCAGTCTACACACACATAAAGTTTGGTGAGTTTAACTTTTATTTTGTGGAAGTTATTCAAATTCAAGTTATTCAAATTTAAAGATAGGACCCTTATTTTGGCCCACCCTGTATTACGTTATCAATAAATATAATTCAACATGATATACTTCGTTATTCATCATTAAAATAGTCAAATATTTAAAAACAAAATTGAATTAAATCGACTTTAATTCTAAAAGTGATTCGTTCTGTTGTCGAAATGTATTATTTTTAGTTGTAGTTTTCTGCGAACCTGCTTTTGTAGTCACCATCTTGAATTTTCAATTCGACTCACGTAAAAACGTCACTAATCATTTACAAGTAAGTATTATGTTTATTAAACCCCTTTTTGAAAGAAGTTTTATATAATGTTTCACTCATACCATTGTAAACTTTAATCCTTCTGTAAAACTCGTAACATCAGATAATTGTTCGTTATTTTATTGTAGTACCCAGAATGATTTGAAAAGAAAAATGAAAATTACTATATTTTAATACAAAACGCTTATTTCGTAAAAATTATTTCGCTTATTTTTAGGTCTAACTGACAATATATATATATAATTTTTAACTCCACATGAAATTTAAATATTTCATTTTTTTCATCAGGTAAAAATTAAATAACAAATTATTATTGCGTTATTAAAAATGAATTTAAGAGCATATCCTTCGTCAACCACCGTTAAAATAGTCAAACATTGAATAAATAAAATTAAACGAAATAAACCTTTATTTCTGAAAGTGACCGATACTGTTGTAGAAGTGGTTTTATTTATTTGTTTTACTTCTGTTCTTTTCTGCGAAGCTGATTTTCTTGTCACCACCGTGAATTAAGTCAGTATAATGTCCTTAAATGTCTTTCTTTTTGTTTTTGAGAATTTCTTTTTTAGCTTTATTAACGTTATTTTTTTTTGTATTACACAGAAAGATTTTTTTTTAAATCTCATGAAAATTACTATATTTAAATACAAAAACGTCCAAATAGTTCGCTTATTTCTAGATCCAACGTACAATTTTTATTTTTACTTTTTTTTTTACTTTACATGAAATTTAAACATTTCAGCTTTTTATCAGTAAAAGTAAATTAAATTTCAAGTTTATTTTTAAAAATATTATTGCTTTATTAAAAAAAAAGAATGTAAAATGAATTCCTTCATCAGCCACTATTAAAATAGTCAAATATTGAAATAAACTAAATTAATTTTTATTTTTTGAAAGTGACCGATACTGTAGTCGAAGTGGTTTTCTTTCTTTCTTTTACCCCCGTAATTTTCTGCGAAGCTGCTTTTCTGGTCACCATCTTGAATTTTCGCCTTGGAAAGTTACACCACTCGGGCAAATGCATGACAAATGATTTAAAAGTTTCTTAAATTTCTTTCTTTTTGTTTTTTAAAACTTCTTTATCAGCTTTATCAGAGAAGAATTCTAGTGTCAAAATCCGCAGCAAACGGTGTCCGGTAACATATGACATGGACGGCGGCACCGGGGGAGGAGGGCAGGGCTCACCCCCCCCCCCACACTTTACGGTCATCAACAATGAAGTTATATCTGCATGTGTTTAACCGCCCCCCGCACTTTTTAGGACATCCCCCCACACACTTTTATAACTGTGCCACCGGTTCTGTATGATTCCCGATAAAGACTTTCTGGTGCTGATATCGATCCTGACCCAGTTTTCATAACGTTCGACTCGGAAGTGTTCGGCGTCCTACGCAAACGCCCGATAGTTGACGAGCCGATTTGTACCAGACGACAATTTTGTATACGGTGCTGCGTCCTATGATAATACTGTCTTGCTTGTTTTTTGTTTGTTTGTTTGTTTGTTTGTTTGTTTGTTTGTTTGTTTGTTTGTTTGTTAGGGTTAGAGTAAGAAAGAAACAACAATGAAAATTAAACATACTTTCATGAATTTTTTTGAAGAAACAAAAAAAAAAACCTACCGAAATTACTGTTATCACGACATATTTTTTTAGTTTCATTATTTATTTTTACTTGCTTACTGTTCAATGTTTTTTTTGCGCTGAGCACAGCGAACAACGACAATCGGCTCGTCAACACTCGGGCGTTTGCATAGGACAGCCGAACGCTTCCGAGTCGAACGTCACGAAAACTGGGTCAGGATCGATATCAGTACCGACTTTCTGTTTCCGGTTAAACTCCCGCTGGACGTTATATTACATATTAATTTTCGCATCAGGAACTAAATCTTAAAGGACACCGTTTCCTACGAACTTTGAGTCGGGAAGTCATCTGGTTTTCCGCTTTATCTTACCGTAAAACTCGTAAAATACAATAATTTCACGTAATTGTGATATATTTTAGTCTCCATCTTGTAATATGTTTATAAATACGATTTTATTTCATGAATAACAGTAAATATTAATTAAACTAAATACGTACAAAAAATGTTTTTGTCTGAATAATTTATGAGAAAGTATTTATTTACATTTAAAAAAGAATTATATATAAATTAAATTTACTCAATAAAAGTTTACTAAAAAAGTTGGTACTGATACAGCTTTTAAACAAAACCGACTTTTTGTTCAGTATTCCCTGGAGTCTGAGTGACAGCAAGTCTCTCCAGATTTCCAGTATACTTCACCTCTTTTCGATAGCCACCATAAATAAACTTGCAGTATCACAACAGCCGTTTACCCTTGATTTCTCGCTGGTAAGGACCATTGGTGTTCTCTGGGATTTGGGTGGCAATAAGCCTCCCCAAGGTCTCAGCAGTCTCTGCACTTCCAGTGTAGGTTTGGTTTGTGCTGTCCCCCCTCGGTCTTCTCATCCTCCTTGGTCCTATGCAAATATTGTGTGTTTTGTCAGCCTAGGGTGGTACCATTTTTTTTTTTAATTTTAAACTTTTTAAAAATATTTATTTATTTATTTTTTTTTTTTGGGGGGGGGGCTGATTTTTTTTTGGGGGGGGGGGAACTGATGGTGTTTCTTGCTATTTCTGTTCATTGGTTCATTTTTGTGTTGTGTCAGTTGAGGGTGGTGTCATTTATTGGGGGTGGGGTGAGCTTATAAAGCGGTGTTTCTTGCATTTTCTGTTTCTTTGTGATGTGTTCTTTCTGTGGTTTTGTTTTCTTCCTGTAGTAGATGCTGTGTGACCCTTTATAGCTTGTGCGGTTTAGTTTCCACATTCAATAATTTTTCTTAAGATTGTAGCTGTTTTGATCATTGCTGTCCTTTGTATAGTTCCAATGATCCCTTGATTCCAATTTCTCCCAGTCTTTTTTTTGTGCAGCCATCAGTAAAGATTCCGTTTCTCTGTTCAAGTGTCCTTTTCTTGGCCATGTCCAACTATTTTCGTTGGTTGCTTCTCTTGTCAGTCTTCTGAAGTGTCTATGTAGTTTTTTTCTTCCAACTTTTCTTTTCTTGTCGTTTTGTTTCTAGTTTCGGTGCTTTCCGAGTTGTTCGCTGGAACTGTGTCTCTTGCTGCAGTGATAAGGATTTCCATGTGTTGAGATCTGTATTTTCCCCGCTTTTTGTTTGAGTCTTCCACACACATTTCTATACTTACCAGTCCTCTTCCCCCTTCGTTTCTTTTCATGTAGAGTCTGTCCGTATCGTGTTTTGGATGTAGTGCATTGTGCATGGTCATTAATCTTCTAGTCTTCTGGGCAAGGTGCCTGAGTTCCTCTTAGGTCAAGCCTATGAATGGTTCAGAGTATCTTATTAGTGCTACTGACCAGGTATTTATTCCTGTTACTAGATTCCTGCTATATAATCTCGTTTCTAGGAGTTTTCTTGTTCTTCGTAAATATTCTTTTCCAATCTTCTCTTTCATTTCTGTAGATTTGATGGTGTCTGCTTCCAGAACTCCAAGATATTTGTAGCTGTCCTGTTCGCCTAGCGCCCTCATTTCCTCTTGGTTGGGGAGTTCCATGCCCTCTGTTGTCTCCAGTTTTCCTTTTTTATTTCTAGTAGTGCACACTTTTCCATTTCGAATTCCATTTGGATGTCCTGACTGAAGATTCTGGTCATATTTATCAACTTTTCCAGTTTCTTTTTGCTTTTTGAAAATAGTTTCAGGTCATCCATGTACATCGGGTGGTTTACTCTTAGTTCTGTGTCTGTAAACTTGTATCCGGCATCACATTTTCTTAGTATGTAGTTAAGTGGAATCATAGCTATTATAAACAGTAGTCGTGATAGGGAGTCTCCTTGGAAGATGCCTCTATGTATCTTTATCTCAGTCAGGTGTTGTCCTCCGGCTGTCAGTTCCAGTCTCCATGTTCCCATTGCTTTCTTAATAAGATTAATCATCCTTTCGGGTATTTTGTATATTTTCAAACATTCAATTATCCATGCTTGAGCGATTCTACCCGAAGCTATTTTGTAGTCAATCCATGCCATGGATATGTTCTTTTTTTCTGTTTATTACCTCCTTCAGGATCTTTTGATCGATGTATAGGAGGTCATGCGTCCCTATTTTCCCTTTACGGCATCCTTTTTGTTCTTCGGAGAGTAATCCACGTTTGTTTGGGGACTGGTAGATTTGTTCTCTGTTGTGCCGTCAGGAATTTCTACATTGTTGTTAAGAAGGTTATTGATCTGTAGTTGCTTGGAGTCGTTCTTTTTTTTGCATCTTTTTGTATAAGCGTTGTCTTTCCTTTGGTCATCTATACTGGTATGTCTGTTTTGTGGATACATCCTCTCAGTTTCTGCGCCAGTCTTTCATGTAGGGTCGTGAATTTTTAAAACCAATATGCATGTATTACATCATGGCCTGGTGCTTTCCAGTTTGCCATTTTCCTTAGGGTGTTCTTAATGGTTTCTTAAGTCATCTCTATTTCTGTTCCTTCTTCTATTTCCTGTAGTTCATTTTTCATGTTTTCCAACCACTTGTTGTGTGTTTTCCGATTTTCCCATATCTTGCTCCAGAAGTGTTTTGTCTCTGTCGGGTCAGATTGTTTCTGATGTTATTCGTTCTCCGTTTACGTTTTTTTGTGAAACTGGCTTTCATTGTTTTCAAAGGTCCTGTTCTGTTTTTGCTGTTCTGATTTGTATCTATATCGTCTCAGTCTTCCCTCTATGGCTGCTATCTTTTGTTTTAATTCTTCATGTTTCTTATTCAGTCTTTCCTTGTGAACCGGATTTCTGCTCTACCATCCTTTCATATTTTCTTTCATCCTGTTTACGGTGTAAGCTTCTTTCCGGAGTTTTGTTATCTGGATTTCCAGTCTGATTTTCCATCCAGGTTTTGTCAGTCCATTCTTTTGGTCAGGCTTTTTTCTTTTCTTAGTTTTATACTTACGGATTTTGCCCCCGCATATATCAAGTTGTTTAGGTATGTGATAGTGTTTGTTGGGATGTACGTGAGTACCTTGTTTACTGTCTCTGTTTCAACTTGAAACTTCTTCCAATCTTCGTTCCTTAGAGATGGGAGATTTGTTTTGTTCTCAGATATATATCGTTTGATGTTTTCTACTTCTCTTACTTCTTCCTTGGTGAGTTCTACTTCTCTGAGTTCTGTGATTTTGTAAACTTCGACCTCTTCCGTTACTGTGTTTTGTCTGTCTTCTTCCTGGGGGGGTTCTCAGGTGCTGTTTCTTGCTTTGTTCTGCTATTTTGTTTGATTTCCGTCAGTTCCATCTCCGAGAACAACCCTCTCTTGAGGATCTGTTTTGCTTAGTCTGCTATCCTTTGTTCCGTTGTATAGTAGCCAATAGCAGTGTTCCAAAGATGTTTCAATCGCTTCCGGTCGCCTCTTTCTGTGGGGTCGCGACTTTTGTAGTAGCATTCCCTTACTAGTCTGTTCTCTTTTGTGGTCGATTTTTTTCCATATTTTTTAGGGTTTTTGTTTTCATTCCTGCTTCTTTGTGTTTTTTCTGTGTTATTGTCATACCTGGAATTGCAGGGGTTACTTACCTGTTTTTTGTCCGTGGTTTTATTCCTGAAATCAAAGGAGCCAACATTCACAGGATACGGATCGGGTACCCCATGTTCACCATCGATGGAGCACCTGCCCATCATGACAATCAGATCTTCTGAGTCCCACGGGTTTCATTGTTATTGTTGTGCATTACTCATATGTTGGTGTATGCGGCTAGACCAGGCCCAGGTTTAGTTTGCCTGTACTCCTGTCACAGGGATAGTGTTTATCTCTGTTTAATGAAGTGAAATGTGCACTATCACAAAAAAACAACAACAAAAAATTATATATATATATATATATATATATATTATATGTTACTTAACTACATAGTATAAGTTTTATAGGCTAACCTTTGACAGCCGGAGGATAGACAATAGATTCCCCTCACGTTTTCATATGATAAATTTACGCCGGATTATAAAACACATACAAGTCTTTATATTTTAAACAATAATTTTCAAAAATTCCATAAGTAAAAATGATTTTTCTGTCAAGGCTTTGGGCAATACATCATATCTGACTAGTTTTAAATATTAAAAGCAAGGAGTCACATCTTATTTTTGTTTTTGTTTTAACAGGATAAACAAAAATAATATTTAGCAAATTCTTGTGGCTACTTATCTCTGAGGCTTGAAAACCGCCGGAGGGGTGTGGTTGTCACGTGTCCACACATTGCAGTCTTTTTATCGTATTTTGGACAATAATTTTTTTAAATTGCATAAGTAAAAATGATTATTCTGACAAGACTTTGGGCAATAAATCATATCTGACTAGTTTTAAATATTAAAAGCAAGGAGTTACATCTTATCTTTTTTAACAGGAGAAACAAAAAGATATTTAACACGTTCTTAGTGCTACTTTTCTCTGTTTGAGGCTTGTAAAACTGTGCGGGGTGGTGTTTGTCACGAGTCCACACATTATTATCATTTGTACTCACTTGAAGTTATCACACAGGTCATCGTCAGTATTGTTCAACGACAACAACTGATGGTGTTCCCTGCAGTCAAGTAACAAGCCTCCACATATTTTCAGTACTGTCCACCTCTTATCGATAACTATAGGAAATAACCCTGTGGTATCGCAACAACCGGTTACCATTGATTTCTCGCTGGTAATAACCATTGGTCTTCTCTGATATTTAGCTGGCAATTAGCCTCCTCAAGGTCCCAACAAACTCTGCAAATTTTCAGTGAAGGTCTGGTTTGTGCTATCCCTCTGTGGCTCACTGGGACGAAGAAATCTACGATTTGGCAGTTTTGTTTCTTTTTTTTACTCTTATTACTGAAAGTGTCCTCGTTGAGATTAATTTATCTGTTTATACCTCTATGTCCCAGAGGATTGTGTGATTTTCGTTTGCAAATAATGTCTCTAGTTTGCATCTGTACAATTTTTAGCATCTGTACATTTTTTGTCATAGTTTCCAGTATAGCACCTTTCCTTGAACCGTCGTGTCTGTTGTATTCTTTTAGGACTAGTTTGCTGTATTCACATATGAAATTTACAGTTTTTGTCTCTTTGTCCACTAAGTCTGCAGGTACTTTTTTTTACATTGGGACCCGCACTAAAAGTCCCTTGGTGGCAGTGCTTTTCAGCGGTTTACAGACAACGCATAAAAGCTCCAAAGCAGGACGAATAAGAAGACGACATCTAAGCATTAGAACTGAATGAAACGCTGAACTTGTAAACTGGTTGAAACGCGATGACAACATAGATTTTACATGTTATCACTGGCTGTTGAAATACTTGAAAACAAATAATGTTGGTGCGAATATGTTAAAAATAATTTTGTATCTGACCACTTTATTATTTTTTGTAGATCAATTATAAATTTGAATCTTTTTCTGCTTTAAAACATAATAATTACTTAGATATTTTGTCGAAATTGATCCTCAATAACTAGAAATAAAGTTTTAGCATGATGGAGAAACCACTGATCATTTATTAAAATCATGTGACACACAAAACGGAAGGTCAAACTATGCATTCATAGACGCATGTAAATAATGTTATGATTTCAGTGTGACAGCCTGACACACCGACACATATTATATCAATTTATTGACCAATCTGGAAAAGCCACTTAAGGATGAAAGATTAATCCTATCTAAAACTAAGGGTGACAGATTGACAGACAGACAGACAGATCTCCTTAGAAATGTTACATGAATGCATAAAACAAATGAAATTTCAGTTTTCATTGTTACAGACTAATCTCGATAACTGAAAAATGTTACTTCAGCTTTAATCGTGACAGATTCACAGATAGAATGTTTTGCAAACATTTCTCGGCTTATTAAAAAAATTTTTACTTCACATGTCATGACCTATAAGTGAAAGGACAATGCTTATAAGAATTCAGGGACACATCTAAAATACGTACCTCAGAATTCAGTTTGACAGACTGACAACAGAACATTACTACTTATAGAAATACAGGACAAATATAAAAATATTTTTCAAATCTCAGCATGCTAGATATATGGACAGATATTAATATCGATGAATAGATAAATCTAAAAAGCGATACTTCATTCTTTATTCTTACGAGAGTAGAGATGCATGGAAGCATAATCTTATTCATATAATGTAAAAATAGTATTTTACACTTCAGACTGTAAGAGCTTCGTATATTAATCCATGTACTCATCTCCAAATTCGTATTAAACTTCAGAGAAACAGTAAGGTTTTTTTATAGAGATATATGTGTGCATATTAATGGTACTTTTTAGACTAGAATTTTTAGAGATAAACGAACACATACTAGAGATAAAAGTTTTTGTAGAGATACATGGAAACAGCTTACAATGCACTTCAGAAAAGTGTTACAAACCAACATAATTACAACTTACCATTGAGGTGCATGGATACGTCTAATAATGTTATGAGAAACTTTATTTCAACAAACAAACGAATGCACATTTTCTTATAATAATTAGTAAACAGATTATGTCATGCTTCAGCATCTAAGAATTCTTTATATTATCATATTTATAAGTCTTTTTCATAGAAAAGTTTTACATATCAAGTAAAAATACAAAAAAAAATATGTAGCATCAGTTATGTTCTAGTTTATATTTGTATTAGTCGTTCCTGTTTGGTTTTGAAGGTAACAAATAATCAATACACCGAATTCTAACCTTATCCATCAATTACTTCATATTCATAAGGTTGAGAAATACTTGCAAATTTCCAAGAGATAAAACGAAATTAGAAGTAGTACTTCTTTTTCTTTAACAATAGAAAACTAATGTGTACAATATGAGTATTTACTTTGATTTATTCAAACATAAAATAAGGGCAAATAATAAAAAAATCTTTGTATTTGTTTTTTCATTGACAGATTAACCCCCTAACAGAGACTGATGATTTTCCAATTCGGCAAAGAACCAAGAAAGGTCTTGTATCTGTTTTAGATGAGTCTTGCAATATTCTTAGTAAAACAACTCGATACGTTCTTTAGAGCAGTTCTGTGTTAATAAAAATGTCGATGCGTTTTAAAGTGTAAGTGTATATAGTGTGTAAACTCCTATTGGAAAAAATAAACAGAAATACACATAATAAAAAACTTGTAAGTTTATAAAGTAAGTTGATTTGAATTGAAGCAAAGTAACATTGTAAAAACCGCATGCATGTACAGGGAGAAATAACGTTTGTGTAAGTATTATATCTTACCGAATAGAATAAGTATATTGTTGTATATGTTACAACATGTCGTCTAACATTAACATGAAAACACACACTGAAGAGAAACCATATCAGTATTGTGGATCTGCATTCTCAATGAATTCTTCTGTAAGGAAACATATGCAAACACACACCAGAGAGAAACCATTCTCTTGTCAAGTTTGTGGATCTGTATTTTCACATAATTCTCTTCTAAATAGCCACTTGCGAACACACACAAGAGAGAAATCATATTCCTGTCAAGTTTGTGGGACTGCATTTACACATAAATCTTCTCTAAGGTACCACATGCGAACACATACAGGAGAGAAACCATATATTTGTCAAGTTTGTGGATCTGCATTTTCACATAATTCTCTTCTAAAAAGCCACTTGCGAACACACACAAGAGAGAAACCATATTCTTGTCAAGTTTGTGGGACTGCATTTACACATAAATATTCTCTAACAATGCACATGCGAACACACACAGGAGAGAAACCATATCCGTGTCAAGTTTGTGGATCTGCATTTTTTAAAAATTCTGATCTAAAATTTCACATGCGAACACACACAGGTGAGAAGCCATATTCTTGTAAAGTTTGTGGGACTGCATTTACACGTAATACTTCTCTAAAGAACCACATGCGAACACACACAGGAGAGAAACCATATATTTGTGAAGTTTGTGGATCTGCGTTTTCAATAAATTCTAATCTAAAAAATCACATGCAAACGCACACAGGAGAGAAACCATATTCTTGTCAAGTTTGTGGATCTGCATTTTCACAAAAATATCAACTAAAAATTCACATGCGAACACATACAGGAGAGAAACCATATCCGTGTCAAGTGTGCAGATCTAGATTTTCAAAGGGTTCTCATCTAAAAATCCACATGCGAACACACACAGGAGAGAAACCATATACTTGTAAAGTCTGTGGATCTGACTTTGCACAGAATTCTAATCTAAAAAACCACATGCGGAAACACACAGGAGAGAAACATTAATCCTGTCAAGTTTGTGGATCCGCATTTTCAATTAATTATAGTTTACAGAAACACATGCGAACACACGGAAGTGAGAGTCACCTGACATCCAGTTGTAAGGTTTTCCTGAGGGATGGCTATTATACAGTGTGACACAACTGAATGTGTAAATATCTTCACTGGACTATATGTAAAAAGTTGAATATGTACGACATGAAAAGAAACTGGAATCTTAGGAAAATCTCTATCATCCCAGTAATTATAGAAGCAACAGGCCTAATGAGAAATAATTTCAAAAGATATCTAGGAAATATACCTGGTGAACCGAGTTCAAGAGATATACAAACAATTGATCGTAAAGGGACGGTTTGAATCATACAAATATATCTTGGCTGGAGTGACTGAAATAGCCGGTGAATGTTTGGCATCCTGTAGGATGCCCCTATCCCTACCAGAAACAGAAATATAATAAAAAAAGAGAAACCCTATTCTTGTCAGGTTTGTGGATCTGCATTTTCAGAGAATTCTCATCTAAAAGACCACATGCAAACACACACTCACTAAAATGATAAAAAAGAGAGAAATTATATTCTTGTCAAGTTTGTGGATCTACATTTTCAAGGAATTTCCGTCTAAAAAGACATATGCAAACACACACAAAAGTCAGTGAATTACCTACTCGACACCATCTTCAATTGTCTTCAGTCTGTCTGTATTAAGGGGTGATCATAATAGCCTGATACTTTCCCCTACAAGTGAACCCGGAACAAATATTCAAAATAACATGGCACTCGTAGCACAAGATCACAACACTTGCTCATACGAGGAATTGTGTGCCTTAATGATATTACCTCAAGTAACAACACTTTGCTGGATATTCCACCAGACTAGATGAATTATTGTCCTGGAATCTGGTAAAACCAAGAGACCACAAGAAAGATACATGACAACATAGTAAACTTGTCAATTGGGAATAGGAAAATTAGTGTTAATGACGTCTTTACTGATGCAATGTTTGAAAATTAATATACAACGTTAATAAAATATTAGAATATCTATGTTTCTCATATAGAGGTCAGGTGTTAGCCACAGAAAAAAGGCCCCTTGATTTCTCTGAACCTCGACCAAAGTAAAATGAAACAAGAGATGAATCATATTTTTCTAAAGGTTGTGGATATGCATTTTTCAGGAATTCTCATCTAAAAAAGGCACATGCGAACAAACAGGAGAGTTTGAATTAATAACTAGACACCATCCTCGTCTTCGGTTTCTCTGTACAAGGGTTTGTCAGGATAACCTGACATAAGGTTACTTCTACAATTAAATACTGACCAGATATTACAAAATAACATAGTATTCGAAGCCTAAATAAGATCCTCTCGACACGGCTATACACTGGGTCATATGAGGAATGGTGCGCTTTTCAAAGTAATCTCACCCTAAGAAACAGCACTAAACTGGATACTCCACCAGACTAGATGAACTCTTGTTTTGGAATCGATAAGACCAAAAGACCATAAAACAATATATTATAACATAGTTCACACGTCAATTGAGGAGAGGACAATTTATATTCTTAACTTGTTAATATTTTTAACAACAACAATACTAAATGAAATGTCCGCCTCTGGAAGTGACACTCCAAACGTTACAGTTCAACAACGATCATCCATTTAACCTTCATAAAAAAAGGTCTGGGTCAACTATCTCCACCATGAACATTAAACGAACACGAAATATACGATGTTTAAAAACCAGTGCTATTTTGTGCTTCGATTACTCATAATTTGTAAAAAAGAAGCAAAAAAGCACATGCACACTGGAGAAAACTACAGCGAAATAAAAACAAAACCAAAACTCTGATCATGATGAAAAAGATCATTCAAATAGTATTTGTGTTGGCATACGTTTTGCATGTTGACATGCATTGGAGGGTTTTAGATATTGACTTCGAAACTAAATAATCTCCGACCAGGTCTTTTGTCATCCCTCTGTTTCTCAAGTTTACTGTTATGACTTCGACCCCTTTTTCCTTGATCTTCCCTTGTATAATGAACTTTGTACTTCAACTCCTTTACATCTACTAACCCACAAATTCTCATTCATTTTTTCAACGTGGACATAACATCAAAGTCTCCTGTTCTGCCAACATTTATCATATACTGTCCATATTTAATTATATGTAATGTATACCTATGACTAACCGGATGAGTAGCAAAATGCCACCCTTTACTGCAGATCTCCCGAGATGCTTCAAATGCTAATTTCCTTAGTTTGCTTGTCTTTGGAATTATCTTCCTGCTCCCTTATTTTCACAAGTGTTTAAACATGCTGGAATGTACATATAATGTAAACAAATGTTTCTGCAGAACTTACGATGCTTCCTATAAATCTAACCTTTAATCAGAGTAGCATTTTAGGTCTTAGTGACAATATTCTTTGTTTTGGGGTAAATAAACGTAAAAAAGATCCACATACTTTGAATGATAGAAACATATTCTTGTAATGTTTTTAACCTAAATCTTCTTTTATCTCTAGTTGTCCAGCTAAAATTTAATCATTAAGGAATAGATCTCTTATGCAATTTTTTGCAAACATCAGGAAACCATATTTCAACACTAATGCACACTAGAATAGATAATGTCCCTTCAGTTAAAGATATCCAATCCGATAACGACAGCTTCTACATGAATTTAGACTTGATAAATTGAAGAATCGACAGAACGATTTTTACACTTGTACAAGTTTCAAGTTTACTTTTTTCTTGTAAAACATTTTCAACACTAATTCCACATATTGTATATAATAAAACGTAAAAGAAATTTATTTATACGTCAAAATAAATGTGTCATTGAAATAGAGTATTCTAATATTTTATACTTATCGACTGAGCAACACAGTTTATTTGATAAAAATAACTTCAGCTAAATTCTTCAACAGAAGATAACTACATTTTCCAATGGATGGAGAACTTTGTTGCGATCACAACCATTTCAAATACCAGTTCTTTATCAATACGAAAGAATTGATTTGTAAATGACACATGACCTGGCATGTTTCTTTACAGATGTGCATATGTATGATCATGAAGGAATATTCTGTTTTTTGTTTCGGATATTTAGACTTGAAGTAAACTAGAATTACTTGTATAACAATTATCCTTGTCGATAATCTTATTTCAGCAAGACAAAAAACAAAGATGTTGACCTTTTTGAACTTAACTTTTATTGAAACAAATATTCCATATCTCCAACCTCAATTTATTTTCTAGACGATAATATATCTAAGACGATTATCAAAATATAAAATTCTTTTTATAGTGACTTTGTTCAATTACTTTTATTTTTAGTCCTTGTTGGATCATTTTCTATTTTAGATTTTTCACTCTGTGACTGCAATAAAATGAACATTTTCTGTATCTTACAATTATGACTTAACAAGTAATTTAGTATTATGAAAGAATTAGGCAAATAATCAAACACATATATGAATCTACTTTTTCCAAGACAACAATATCAATTACTCCCAGTTTTTTTTAATTTTGGGGACTTTTCCCAGTGCTCATATGATCATTGGTATCATTAACTAACTGTACTTTTTATATCCCTTTTAGTTTTCTTGCAAATTCCATATATACGTGTTTCGATTTTTGGTCTTCTTTATATTCAACCTATAGCCAAAAGAGTGTCTGAAAATACAAAATGTAAAACAATACTAAGATGAAGATGTGCTTAGCCTGCATGCTTAGCATGCTGCCCTACGACAGTGAATCATGAGCAAAGAGGGAATGTTCTTGATCAGGCGGACATTCGTAACATCATTTAACAATCTGGTTGATTGGCCATATCAGGAAAATAAACGATATTCTGGCTTATGTATATTTTCAATATTTGTTGGGTCATCCACCCAGTCTTCTATAATAACCATTACTTTCTCATTTTTCACGTAGAATCATTTGATTTATCTTTAAAGTGTAGTGCATTGTGCATAGTCATTAGTTTCATTGTTCTCTGGTCAAGATCACTAAAGTCTTTTTATATCTGTTTATAGGTTCAGGATATCTTACTTGTGATACTGCTTAGGTGTTGATTTCTTGTCTTAGATTTCTATTTAATTTAATTTCTCTGAGTTTTCTTGTTCTTTTAAGGTATTCTTTCCCAATCTTCTTTTCCATTTGTGTTAATTTGATAGTGTCTGTTCCTAGAACTCTAAAATATTTACAAGTATTCATGTTCATCAATTGCCCTCATCTGCACTCCATTGGGAAGTTCTGTGCCCTCGAATGTTTTCTGTTTTCCTTTTTTATATCTAGCAGTGCACACTGTTCCTTTTCTTAATTCTATTTTAGTGGCATGGCTAAATATTCGCATCCTGTTAATCAGCATTCCAGTTAATTTTAGTTTTCTGGAAATAGCTTCAGATCCTCCATATACATAAGGTATTTCATTCTTTTTTCTGTGTCTGGAAACTCGTATTGTTGGGTGGTTTTATTGTTTTGACAAACAGTAATGACTGATATTTTGTACATCGTTATGCACTCAATTATCCATTATTATTCTTTCTTAGTCTTTCTTTTAGTCAATCCAGTGCATGGTTCTATTTTATTTCTTCCTTTGGGATCTTGTGATCTATGTATAACAGCTAATGCGTCTGTGTTCTCCTTTCCTAGTATCTTTTCTGTCCTCAGGAAATAGTTCGCAGTCATTTAGGGAGTAGTAGATCTGTTCTCTCAGTTGAGCCGTTAGGATTTTTCAAAGGGTCGGTAAAGAGTTTATTGGTCTCACAATACTACTAATGTCAGGCTGCTAGCGTAACTCTATATCATTCCTTATGGGCTCCGTTTTAGTGCCATTCTGCTTTTACAGAGTTCATCGTTTTCACCCCCCCCCCCCACAATCACTTTCTTTATCATGTGCATCACCGCTTGGTCAATTACACCGTCTTATCAGTGCGTATCAGTCTGCATTTTAATAAAGCTGCTTGCACTCTGCAGCAATTCAATTATAGTGTTAATGACCACCCAACTTCCTGCACACCGAGAAAAGTTATTGCATGTTAGGCCGTCCATGACTTCAGGGATTATATTTCCTCCTCAAAACATCAACTTTCCTGCCTTATTCTACTGTAATTTCAATCAAACAGCCATCCGAAACTGATGTTTTAGCTGTTAGTCCATATGATCTTCACTCTGTCCACGGTCACCTCTGTCTCGTCCACCGATACATCCTCAATACAAGAACAGGTGACTCTTTTCACTTAATCGTCTGTAGACACCAGGGTCTTAAGCACTGTCGTCATAACTTTTGGTGCAGAATTCAATCCAAATCCTAGTCCGGTCAATCAATAAATCTGACCTTTATATACAAGCAATTGATACTGCCATAGCTTGTTGTCCACATGAATTTGAAGGTAAACTGATTTTAAGCCCAAAGTTTTTTTTGCTTGCTCCCTTTTCCTCCACTCTACTATGACTTTTTCAGATACGTCGGTTCCATCTTTAGTTTGGCAGGCAACATGTTTGTTCAACACCCGGAAGTTCAAAACTGGCCTGACTTTCTTCTTGGTAGGCTGAACCACTTCAATGAGTAGGTGAATTCCTTCAATCGTCCTTGACCATATAATAAAAAATCCTTCGTCGATCCACCTCTCAACTTCCTTCTTGAACTGCGGTCTTATCTGTCCTCTTAGCATGCTTTCGTCACGGCTAACCCGATTTGTCAACAGTGGCGGTCCCACGGTACATTGCCACTCTACTATTCACTTGTCACTATCAAAATGGGGTCGGAAGTCATCTGGGTTTGGTCAGGTGGATGAATTATTACCGTACGCACTTCTTGGTATTCAAGTTTACATATTGGTTTTAAAACTTCACCTCACCCTTAGCAATTGTAGCTCCTCCTAAACATTTGATAGAACCCAGTCCCAGTATTACATCAATTCCTACAACGTGCGTATCCAGCACAATTACTCAGAGTTGTAGTGGTATATTTCTGATTATAACTCGGCATCGGTCTCTCCATAAAACTTCACAATTCTGTCATCTACTGCGATCATATTACTAAAGTTGGTGATACTTGTCGTGACAAGCGTAGTTGTACAGCCGGTATCAACTAATGCTCTAGCCATTTTCTCGTTACTAATGTGCCCAACCTGGCCACGCCGGAAACAGATAACAGCCGGCCTTAGTTCACTACAGTCTTGTTAGGATCGAGGGTCGTGTTCCCCCGATTATAAACGTGCAAAGTTTAATCAAGCAATGTTGCATGCAAAGACAGAGTAATAATTAATAAACAATATGAAGTAGTTCAAATAACGTTTATTGAACGTATGTGTACGTGGAATGATGAAGTGTGTGATGTATGCATGTCTGTCGATGGAAAAACAGTTCTTGAAAAGGTATAAGAAGAAATGAATCCGGCGTGTGGAAAGTCTTTGAAAGCCGTACACAAAGAAAATGAGTTGAGAACTCTTACCGTTGTTTGACCACGTGTTGACGGAAGAAACGTGTGTTGGTAGTCGTTTTGCTGAGACCAGTTCAAGAGAAAAGCGTGATGCGAAACGCTAGTGTATTAGCGTCGTTCTACCGAGGCCAATATGGGTAGGAAAAGCGAGTGAAACGGAGTGCTGGTGCCAGCGTTGTTCTGTCGAGACTGGTCGGTGAAGAAGAGAGGGATTTTCCGTTTGCAACGGTTTTTATAGTCACAAGGGCAGATAACTCTGGTGTCGCTTTACAGTGCCACCTGTCGGTGAAAAAGCGACACCTACCGGCAAACCGGTGTAGTTATGTTTTGAAAGGAGGAGGTAACTGCTACAGTCTCTTATCTAATGCATTTTCTAATAAGTTTACGTCTCCTCACTAACTGCTCTTCGCCAGGTTGGTTTGTGGTAGAAGTTGCAATTGCCTCTCACTCACTAGGAGGTTTCGGAAGCACCCTGGCATGCCTCAAGATTTTTACTACCTCAATCTGTCATTCGTTGCAGTTCTATCGAGATGCGACCAGGAAAACAACTCACGAAAGCCACTTGAACCGTCTAAAGGCTTTGTCCAATGTATCCGGCTTTCCAGCCAATCGGCTTATTTATGAAGCACACACTTCCACCGATTCTCGGGTCCAGGTAACTCTTATGAGTTTGCTATAGGTCTCAAAAGCACTATTTGAAAATGTTGTCATCATTTTATTCTCGATCATCTTGGGATTTGCCTGTTTTTTTTATCTCCCATTTCAAGATAGACTCGTAGCGCATTTCCCTTCAAATACATTGGGATCAATGTCGCTACATCATCAATATTTTGTAGCTTTGCTACCAACCTCAGCTTATTAAGCCACGCGACCACATCGTCTTCTTTAATTTGACTCGTTTTCCCATTTTGTGGTTTATACATAAGAGAAATTTTATAAAATAAGTTTGACTGGCAATTTTCAGTTCTACCACTTTTTCTCTGCACCTCGACTCTGCTGTCTGAAGAACTCAAATTTTCAATACAAAAGTACAGTTCTTATACAAACGAACCCACCACCTATTCAAATTGCCAACCAGAGCAATCTCGCTTTTAGAGACTCCAAACCACCAATCTGCAAAAGGGGGATGACTCAATTGACGACTAAACCACATGCATGTCAGTGTGGACTGGTGCTTTCAAGTTTACCATGTTCTTAGTTTTTTCAGTAGTTTCGGTTTATGTTTTTTCTTCATTTTTCCCAAATTCTTTCATATTTTTCAGCCTTTCAACATTTTTGTTGTTGTCTTGTCGTTTTCCCCATATATTGTCCCATGAGTGTTTTGTATCTGTCTTGTTCTTCATGTTTCTTATCTAGTCTCTCTACTTTATGAGTCCTATCCCCCTTCTTTCATCGCTTTCTGTTCTCTTTCATCCTATTTTCGGCTTTAGGTTCTTTTTCAAGTTTGTTTATCTATGTTACAAGTCTCATTTACCATCCAGCATTTGTCAATCAATTCTTTTGACGTGGTTGTATTTCTACTTAAAAGTTACATGCTTACTAGTTTGTCCCCTGCATAAATTAAGCTGTTCCGGTCAGTGAGTGTATCTGTTTAAATGTATTGGATGAATCTATTCATTTTTTCTTTAAATAATTTTAATTCCATTCGTTCGTTCCTTGTTGATGTGAGTTTTGTTTTGTGCTTCTTCATTAATTGTTATATGTTTTTAACTTCTGATGCATCTTCCTCAGTTCTGTTATTTTATAGTTATCGATCTCCTAAGTTTCAGTTATTTAGTTTTACCAGTCTGTTACCAGTGAGTTTTCACTAAGTGACGTTTCTTGATAACTTACACCATTTAGCTTTTGGTAGACTTCCATTAGTTTCAAGAACCGCTCTTCCTTGGGGATCTGTCTTTCCTGCTCTGCTATGCTTTGTTTCGTTGCATGGTAGTCAGTAGACATATTGTATAATGTTTTATTCGCTTCTTAAAGCCCCTTTCTTTCGAGTTTCTTTTGACGCAGCATTCAATTACCAGCCTTTTCTATTTCGTGATCGATTTGTGTCTATAGCTTTTACAGTTATAGTTTTGTTCTATCCTTTTTTCTGATGTTTGGTCTGTCATTATCGTACCTGAAGTTAGAGAGGTTACTCAGCTGTTTTTGATCCGTTTTCTCCTTGTTCAAGACATTAGTGGAGCCAACATTCTCAGGATGCTGACCGTGTCTCCCATCTTCGCCAGTTATTTTTATTATTATTATTATTATTATTATTATTATTATTATTATTATTATTATTATTATTATTATTATTAATTCTTTAATATTGATAAGTAATAAGAAAGAGGATTGTATACAAGTAAATATAATGTTTAATAACTTTCATTTTTTCGTTATTAAATTGTTTTCATGAGTTTCAATTATGTCTTCAGTTTTCCTATACAGTTTACATAAAACGATTATTGACTTCCGAATATATAATAAATATTTTTAATCTTGGCCACTTCATAATTACCCGGAGACTAGTTCTGAATTTGAATGTTTTTCTGCTTTAAAACATAATAATTACTTAGATACTTTGTCGAAATTGAGCTTCAATAACAAGACTTCATATTTGAGTTGGATGCAGAAACCAATGATCAGATATTCAAATCATGTCATGCACTAAACGGATGGATTCATAGACGCATGTAAATAATGCAACTTCGGATTTCAGCCTGACAGACCGACAGAGATTGTACTAATATAGTTTATGAGAACATCTACTACAAAGTTTGAATAGAATGATGTGTACGTGTGTGTGTTAGTTATGAGGAGAAAGATGTGTACGTGTGTGTTAGTTATGAGGAGAATGGTGTGTACGTGTGTGTTAGTTATGAGGAGAATGATGTGTACGTGTGTGTTAGTAATGAGGAGAATGATGTGTACGTGTGTGTGTTAGTTATGAGGAGAATGATGTGTACGTGTGTGTGTTAGTTATGAGGAGAAGTCTGACTTGCTGAGTAGAATGATGTGTACGTGTATGTGTTTGTTATGAGGAGAAGTCTGACTTGCTGAGTAGAGTGAGATCGTGTGGTACACACGGATATTGTTGGTGTTTTATAGCAGCCATCACACTGAGGGAAGAGAGAGAGGTCTGTGGTGTGTGTTTGTCGATGTCACTTCCGGTAAAGAGAAGAGTGAATTTGCTGGCTTTTCTATCACAGGTGGTTGCGCTCAGTGCAGTTATACTGAGAGGCTTCTCTGAGAACACCTCAAACAAAATGTGTGCGCTCCAGACGAACTCATTCTAATTTAACAATTAATTCTGAAATAGATCGGACATGTCATTCTTATTTGGAAAGAGAATTGTTTTTGTTTAGTTGTAGTTTTTTCCTTTATTTTTCAATTTATTAAATACAAAGTGTGATTTATCTTCTCTGAATGTATGCTCCCGTGAATGAGACTCTCCCCTCTATGTTCGAACACCAGCATAAACGATGCCCTTATCACCCCCGAGCGCACTAGTTTGCCTATGCAACAGAAACTTCCGAATGATCGCATCAAGTTCACACCGTCAACCTTACTTGTATTAGTGTATGGACAATACCTTTTGGTCTTTTTTTGTTTCTGATATAACGTCTTTCAATGATTTTTGGAGAACTCATCTTCTCAAACAGTAAACACCGTCCATTGGAACGTAAACATCCAAGATGGCTGTAACTCTGAAAAAGTGAGGATCACAGATAAACAACAGCGATGAAGTCAGGGAGAAGTTCAAATATTCTTTTAATGTTTTTTATGTTAAATGCGTCTTTTGTTGTGTGTTTATCTCTATGTATTTGATAATTTTAATTTGTATTTCATTATTTATTTTATTTATTGGGAACAATTCACAAAATTGTAATCATCTATTATTTTTCAATCAATTTATATGAAACAGTTATCAAATCAATATTAGACATATATACACATGTTTGCATACATATTTTACTATTAAATTTTTAAATGTTCTAATTAAGTGAAATAGAGACAGATCCAACAGATATAATTAACCATGAGTTATTTCCTTTTAATCGTCATAAAAAGAAAATATGGTTTAGTGAGATAATTTAATAATGTGTATATTGCAATTATGCGTTGACTTAAATTCATTATTAAAAAAAGTTTTTGTTTTATATATATATATATATATATTTGTTTTCAGTGTATTATAAATCTAAATAATTATTGAACTATAATAATAATAACTATAATAAATAGTTATTATTTTGTTTATTATATTTACTCATTGATTTTAATAAGAATTATTTTATTTAATTTGCAATTAATCAAGTGTAAATAATGAAAGAAAATACATTAAGCGCTAATATTTGAGTATGCACACACACTCAGATACACTTATAAGATTAAGTCTAAACACATACACACATAAAGGTATATGTGTATATATATAATACACAGTAATAGTCTTTGTTCAGCATTGTATTAAAACAGCACAAAATATCACACGAAATGTAAGGACAATGTTTAAATTAATAAATTTACTTACTTATATAATTTATTATCAGTTAATCACACACCCATGCTTGCACACCATGTATATATGTACACAAACGTATAATGCAAACCACATGTTCTAAGCAGAGTAATAACAATACAAAGATGTGACACAAGGTCGGAAAGTGGGATTTGAAAAGCCAGCACCCGAGAATTTGAGAACTCTGACCTACAAAAAATGCCTGGTAGCCCCGTCGGCATTCACCGGATGGGGCGCCTTAGGAAGTAAGCAATAAACTTACTTCTCACCAAAGAGGGGAGGCAAAGCCTGGGAGGGTGGACCTCGTAAAACTGCACAGGACAACCCCATAGACTGGCGTAAATCAAGCCCCAAAGGTCAAGGCAATACCGGTCTATGGGGTGCAGTATCCATCGGTACTGATACTACACCTTGATCTTGGCTAAAAAGCCGAGAAAACCACATGTTCTAAGCAGTGTAATTACAATACCAATATGTGACAACTTATTCTGATTTTAGAAACACTATGCATAAAGATGAATGTGTAATTCAGTCTAAGATCATTTAAAATCAGATATGAAAAATGTAGTTGTAGGTGGAGGGTTTATAATAAAGAGGGGATACAGTTCAAGTCTATTATTAATCGAAGGTTTATGTATAAGGTCATTTCCGAAATGCTTAATCTACCAATGTTTCTGATAGAGGCAATGATGCAGACACGGATATTCCGTAGTTGTTTTATTACATGAGATGATGTGCTTATAGGAAAAATCATTCATGTGTGGTATTTTTAGCAGTAGTGGGGAATTTGGTTTGTATATGGTAATCCTTGTACGTGATTACCCTAATTTAGGTTTAAGAGTTACGACAGATTTATTTTGTATGCAGTTTTATAGTCTTGTTTTCTATAGAATTTCGTGAATAATGTTGAGATCAGAACTGAGTGAGAGTGAGTCAGACGATTTTTGAGTTAACCTGGGATATGCTTATATGTTTGTTGTTTAAATGTAAAATATACTAGTCGATGATAATGCGTAAACGTTGGTATATCCGCAGGACTTATACCCCAACACTCTAGGTTGCTGGATGATATGTGGTCAGTGATGAGGTCGATTGCATGGTGTGTTGATATGGAATTAGAGAGAAACAATGTCGAGACAAAAATGTATTTATTTAAACGCAGTTGTTCATGTTGAAGTAGGTTCAATCTTTTTATCACTTGGTCAGAGCTGTTTACATGTTTGGAAAAGGTAGTGTGGTAGAGTTTTTTTATAATTGTGAGAGTAGCCATTTTATCTTGTATAGAGGTCATACGAAAGTGAAGACTATGGATCTAATCTCTCTGTGTGGATGTCGCTTGTATACGTTTTGATGAGGTGATAAACTGTGACGTGTTTACTGTTTTAAGTAGTTAAGTTGATCTTGTATTTCTTCGAAAGTTTCCTTATTACACAAATTTGTGAGCAGGCATTGTTAATAGAATATTGTTATTTGGTAACATAAATGTTATTGTCGGTCGTATATAGGGTGATGTTGCTGATGTGTTCACCGGCGAGGGTGTTGTAAGATACCTCCGAAATAATACAGAATTATTTTCCTTTGTAAGTAGCCTATTTTTATTTCTTTCAGATATTTTAAGGTAAGGCGTTGAGATCATATGATGTTAGGGATGATATCAGATTGTTCGTGTTGGAGTATGGCCCATACTTATGTTTTACGATTAAAGATTTTATAGGTGGTTGATAGGTGGTGTGTGTAATGCGTGGTCTAGTGGGTATACGGGAAAGGAGTAGCTGTAAATAGTGGTGACATTATGATTGTCATGAGTTGGTTGATTTAAGGCTGAGAGAAATCTTGTGTGGTTGTACAGTTTTGGGGCTGTAATGAACTTAGGACCGCTGTTGAGTAGAGCCATTAAGGTCAGTAATGAAGCGTTGTGTTGTAGGTAGGCTGTTGGAGTTGTGACTGTTGCTATTCTACATGCTTCTGTTAGTGGGAGACTATAAGTTTTTTTCTGGTAAAGCGAAATAAATGTCTGTTTCAGTCAGTTCTCCTCGGGGTGAAAAAAGTTGTGGTAGATATTGTTTATAGATGTAGGTATTTTACGTAGAAAGAGAGGGTTTAGTCTATGTGAGAATGTTTATGTGTTGATGTAGTTCACAGTGGAGGATTTATTTAATACAAACTGTGTGTATGACATTATGTGCTGTATTATGTGTAGGATTTCAGAAACATGCCGGTAAGTTGATGTTTCTGTGTTGGGTACAATATTGTGTCTGCGTCATCTCTTTAGAAAATGGATCTGCCACGTTTCTCATTGATTCAGAATATCCTTTTGGTGCATGGTAGTTAGTCCTTGAAGGTGGTTATCTTTCAAAATACTGCGAGATCGCGACTCTTCGTAGAAATAGGGAGTCTTTAACATATTTGTGTTTAGTGAAAATGAAAATAAAACAGAGTAACAGTTGTGTCTGAGTAGAAGAATAAGAATTGCGCTTGATAAGGCAATAAAGTCACACTAGTAAGAAACGTTTAACAATGGTTTTCAAGGAAATTAATAATAATTTGGGGAGGTAGACGTATCGGATTGACATCGAAATAACTAAGGAGAGACAAATACGACTTTTCTTTCAATTTGACTCAGCCCTTTTTTCGGCAAATCACGTTGACAGAGGTCTCCGACCGATCACAGACCAGAGATCATGCGTGACCACGCGTGATTTGAGCGATATAAAAGAAGATACGCCTTTCTTTTCCGCCTCTCTTTTTACCCGCTTCCCAGCAAGTAACAGGTCTTGTCAACAAAGTCTTTCTTTCCTTACGACCAGCGATTAAGAAATCCCATCAGAATGACTCAAAGGGGCATGGGGCAGGAAAGCCCTGCCGACTGCTGTCTAACAGTAACTACACGCCGTATCCCCGTTCCTCCTCACCACACACTGGACAAATTGTAAGCCTAACCTTTTAATTCTTTCTCTGTTCGTTCAAACGCCAAATTCCTACCCTTTCGTACCCGGCAAAAAACAGGGGTACAGAGACGGCTCATTTTCCTTAAATTATGCGCACACTAAAACACGTGTGCTTTACAAGAAAAAACTTTAAAAGACAATTTTATAAAAACAGTAAACTGAACATTTTCCTGTGCACAAAACTCAAGTTTTTCATTGTGGAATTTACACAATTTAATTGAACCACGTTGAATAAATTGTTATGTTTATATGTATTTTTGAGTGCTGGCTTTCTTACTTTTTGTGTTGGTTATTGGCGTATTTTTACTCGTTCTTTCATGTTTAACGTTAAGAAGTCGTCAGAACCCCCACAGACGTGTGCTTGACATAGGAATAAGGTTATAAGAGCAGGAACAGGGTAACAATGGTTTTAAAGTAAATGAAAAGGCCTTAGAGGGATATGTGTTTAAGGCAGGGGATGACGTTACAATAGCAGGAACATGTTACAATGATATTCAAGTAAAGGAACCCCCTTAGGGTATGTGTACTTGACAGGGGAATAAAGTCACAATAGCAAGAACAGGTTAACAATAGTTTTCAACTAAATGAATAATCCTTAGGGGGTAACCGTGTGCTTGGAAAAAGTGAAGTAAAGTAACAATAGAAGAAACATGGTAAAATTGGAATTCCTTCAGAATTTCTCCAATTAAAAATGTCGTCTGCTCGCTCCGATGACTTGATAAAAAATGTCTTCACCCACGCATGCACTTGAGATTCATTGACTTCGGAACTTCCGGTCGTCTCTTACTGTCGATGTCAGTATCGTAATCTCTTTTCTCACAAATATTAAGTCTAACTAACAGTGTTATTAATTCACATGGAATATAAATATGTCAGGTTTTTTGTCAGTAAAAAAAATGAATTAAGTTCATTAGATCATTAATTTTTAACAAATTATTAATATTACGTTATTAATAAATATAATTCAAGATGATATCCTTCGTTATTCATCATTAAAATAGTCAAATATAAAAAAAATAATTAAATCTACCTCAATTCTAAAAGTGATTCGGTCTGTTGTCGAAATGTATTTTTTTTATTTGTAGTTTTCTGCGAAGCTGCTTTTGTGGTCACCATCTTGAATTTTTAATTCGACTCACGTAAAAACGTCACTAATCATTTACAAGTAAGTATTATGTTTATTTAATAGCTTTTTTGAAATAATTTTTATATAATTTTTCGCTAAGTTCCATTTCAAACATTAAATCTTCTGTAAAACTCGTAACATCAGATAATTGTTCGTTATTTTATTGTAGTACCCAGAATGATTTGAAAAGAAAAATCAAAATTACTATATTTTAATACAAAACGATTATTTCGTAAACATTATTTCGCTTATTTTTAGGTCTAACTGACAATATATATATATAATTTTTAACTCCACATGAAATTTAAATATTTCATTTTTTTCATCAGGTAAAAATTGAATAACAAATTATTATTGCGTTATTAAAAATGAATTTAAGAGCATATCCTTCGTCAACCACCGTTAAAATAGTCAAACATTGAATAAATAAAATTAAACGAAATAAACCTTTATTTCTGAAAGTGACCGATACTGTTGTCGAAGTGGTTTTCTTTCTTTCTTTCTTTCTTTCTTTATTTTTTTTTTACTTCTGTTCTTTTCTGCGAAGCTGCTTTTCTTGTCACCACTGTGAATTTTCCCATTGGAAAGTTTATATCACTCGGGCAAATGCATCACTAATTATTTAAAAGTCAGTATAATGTCCTTAAATTTCTTTCTTTTTGTTTTTAAGAATTTATTTATTAGCTTTATTAACGTTATTTGGGAATGTTTTACAATAGCCCTACAGCTCGCGAGTCGGGTTGAAAAAAAGTTGTAGAACGTAGTCAAAAAAATGAATATGCAACAAATAAATGCAACGTACGTAGAGACCGGAGATTTTCCTAGTTTTCTATTCCCTTTGTTTGTATGTTTACGTATGGTAAATGGGTTTTTATTAGACATGAAAAAATTTTTTTTAATGTTATTTATTTAAAAAACTAAATGGCGTCATTAGTTTTTGCTATCGGTGTCACGTGTGTGTTTTTTTTTTTACCGGGACTCATAATCAAAGCGGCGTGTTTTTGTTTTTTTTGTGGGAGGTTGCATTTTTGAAATTTAATTTTATGAAACGAACATTTTAACGATCATTTTGATCACCGAATGAGCGCGCATGTCGTTACGTCATTGGGGGTAGGGTTAGAGCTGGGTTAGGGTTAGGGCTGGGTTTTGGTTAGGGTTAGCGCTGGGTTAGAGTTAGGGTTTAGGTTAGGGTTAGGGCTGGGTTTAGGTTAGGGTTGGGTTTAGGTTAGGGTTAGAGCTGGGTTTAGGGTTAGGGCTGGGTTTAGGTTAGGGTTAGGGCTGGGTTAGGGTTAGGGCTGGGTTTGGGTTAGGAATTTTTTAAAGAAACAGGAAAAAAAACATTACGGTGTGACGAATGAAAATAATATGTAAATAAAAGCACACTGACATGTAAATAAAAAGAAAATTATTTTATTCCTTTTGCTTAAAATGTAGTTTTGTTTTGTTCTTCTGCTTGGCTAAAAAATGCAAAAATTTCGCTTTGACTATGAGTCCCAGTAAAAAACCAACCGAATCCAGAACGAGGCTGAAGTCTCGTTCTGGATTCGGTGTTTTCTATCGAAGCGGCCATTACTATTTTTTTTTCACTTCACTTACGCTAAAACTATTAACTTATAGAAAATAGCACTTTAAACGGATTATAATCATTAATAACTTATCGGCTACGGTAACTTTTATTTATTGTATATTTGTTTTTTCAGCGTTTTCGTTGTTGGGCTATTGTTAAAAATACCCCGTTATTTTTTTTTTTGTATTACACAGAAAGATAAACAAATCTCATGAAAATTACTATATTTTAATACAAAACGATTATATCGTACAAATAGTTCGCTTATTTTTACGTCCAACGTACAATCTTTATTTTTACTTTTAAATCTTTCAGTTTTTTATCAGTAAAAGTAAATCAAATTTCAAGTTTAATTAAAAAAATATTATTGCTTTATTAAGAAAACGAATTTAAAATGATGTCCTTCATTAGCCACTATTAAAATTATCAAATATTGAAATAAATAAAATTAAACTAAATTATCCTTTTTTTTTTAAAGTGACCGATACTGTAGTCGAAGTGGTTTTATTTATTTATTTTGTTTTTACGCCCGTTATTTTCTGCGAAGCTGCTTTCCTGGTCACCATCTTGAATTTTCCCCTTGGAAAGTTACACCACTCAGGCAAATGCATGACAAATCATTTAAAAGTTTCTTAAATTTCTTTCTTTTTATTTTTTAAAACTTCTTCATCAGCTTTATCGGCAAAGCAGAAGAATTCTAGGGTCAAAATCTACAGCAAACGGTGTCCGGTAACTAGGTACGTGCAAAAATGGTGCCTTCTTGTACGGACTATGCTTATTAAAAAGCGCTTATCATTAATTATTTAATTAGTTTCCGTGTAAACTTTGATTGTGTTTGAAAGATAAAAGCCTAAACTTTATCTCTAAACGAAAAAACTGCATATTTACGTGTGAAAAATAAATTATAATAAAATATGTAATTACGACGGTCAAAAACCCCAAAAATTCAATGAATTTTGAACTTTGAATAAATTACTTGTAAAAACCCTTAAAAAAGATAAATATAAGTTTTTGGGAACTATTTAAAAGATAATTATTAAATTAAAGTCATAAGACACTGAATTAAAAAACAAATCCCACGTTTGACTAAAAATTAGTAAAAGTATCCCTTCAAATGTGATAAATGAGTAAAATCCGCCATAACTTCATCCGAAAAGTACGTTGTTTACAAATTGACTATTGCTATGCAAAATATATGGAAGACAAAAAATGTCATAATTTATCATTTTTAACTTTATATATAAAAATGTAATAATAGTTTATAGAAGTTGAAAAATTATTATCCATTAATTTCTAATAAGGTACTTAAATTTGTTTATAACCTTAAAAAGAGGTTATAAACAAATTTAAGTACCCTTATTTTGTTATAATAAAAAAGGAAATGCTTATTTAATTATTTGTGAGTGTACGCAATTATTTTTAACTGAAAATGTTCAGTTTTTAATTTAGTAATACTCTGAAATTATTGATGACGTCTGTTTACCAATGTTTTTCCTTAGAATTTGAAATAAAACTTTTTTAAATGTTAAAAAATATTCTTACGTTACGAACTGCGTCAATTTTATCAATTTTTTTACATAATTTAAAACTTTAGTTACTCGATTTATTCTTAACGTGTCGTAACGATAAATTACATTAATTCTTTTAAAAATAAAGTGTTTTTATTTTTTTATTTTAAGTGTGAAAAAGTAAATTAAAGTCAATGACTACACTGACAATTTATTCAATGAAAAAAAAAGTTAAAACAGTTATTTATTGATAAACAGAATTCAATTTTGAAAGAAAATATCATGTTTGAATTCTCTTTATTTATTAATAAATAATTGTTTTTAACTTAAATATTTATTAATGAAAAAAAGACAAAACAAATACAAATCTTTCCAAATAATTGACGATGAATTGTGAAATGAACGAAATTGTTGAATCTCTAAAAAAAAAAAATTTTGCGCTGTAAAAGTGAGTCATTGTTGGAAAGCTAATCCCACCTGGTTGTTACAGAACGGGGCTACCATACTAATGAAAGTTCATCGTTAGTAGAAATTATTCAATTTTTAAAATTCTTTTTTTCGTTAAGTTCCTGGATCTCAAATATGTCAATTTTTGGTTTATTTTCAAGATTATAAAAAAATTTCTTGCGCTAATGATTCCTCTATGAAAGAGAAATATAATTATGTCGCATTTTTTTATTTTTCCCAAAACTCTAATCATTAAAATCACATGAAATATTTTTTTCAATTATATTATTTTTAGGGTGAAAATATTGATTAAACAATGCCTTATTCAATAATAATATCGCTAATTCAAAAAATTAATTTTTCTTCGAGTTATAGTGATTTTATTAACACGGTATTTACTGGCCTTTTTCGTAATATATACGAAATATTTTGAAAAACATTTTTAATTGTTAACGTCTACAATCATTTATTTACATAAGCAACAGTTAAAAAATCATGCATTTTTTTTTATTAATATATAAAAATATAACTTTAGTAAAGGTGTATTTTCTTTTTAAAAAATAATACATTTTCACTAAGATTAAAAAAAAATAATGGTTTCATCATATTCCGTGATTGTTGATTAATAAATATTGAAAATTTCAGTAAAATTGGTTGATTTCCTGAATTTTAGTGTATTTTTAAGTAAAGGGGGGGGGGTCAAAATGTTTTTTTCATTTGGGGTATCGGCCATTGATTTTGCACGTACCTACCGGTAACATATGATTCCTGATATTAAAGACTTTCTGTTTTCATTGAAACTCCCGCTGGACGTTATATTACATATTAATTTTCACATCAGGAACTAAATCTTAAACGACACCGTTTCCTACGAACTTTAAGTCGGGAAGTCATCTGGTTTGCCGCTTTATCTTACCGTAAAACTCGTAAAATACAATAATTTCACGTAATTTTGATATATTTTAGTCTCCATCTTGTAATATGTTTATAAATACGATTTTATTTCATAAATTAACAGTAAATATTAATTAAACTAAATACGTACACAGAAATTGAATAATTTTTTATGGGAAGGTATTTATATTTAAAAAAGAATTATATATAAATCAAATTTACTCAATGAAAGTTTACTAAAAAAGTTGGTACTGGTACAGCTTTTAAACAAAACCGACTTTTTGTTCAGCATCTTCTGGAAAAAAGTCTCATGAAAATCACTTTAGGTTTTCTTCTTTAATAGGAATTTGTAAATAGATGCAAATCAGTATTTTTATGCTTTATCACTATTTAACGAAGATGCAGCACTTCACCATATTGAAATATGTTTGTTGATTAATTATTAATAAACAAACATATTTGATTTGGGGAAATCACAGTAATTATTTATTTAAAAATATTTTCACTGAAGATTTATTTTAATAAGTTTTATTATGATTGTCATGAGTTGGTTGATTTAAGGCTGAGAGACAATTTTGTGTGGTTGTACAGTTTTTGGGCTGTGATGAACTTAGGACCGCTGTTGAGTAGAGCCATTAAGGTCAGTAATGAAGCGTTGTGTTGTAGGTAGGCTGTTGGAGTTGCGACTGTTGCTATTCTCAATGCTTCTGTTAGTGTGAGTATAAGTTTTTGCTGGTAAAGCGAAATAAATGTCTGTTTCAGTCAGTTCTGCTCAGGCTGAAAAAAGTGGTGGTAGACATTGTTTATAGATGTAGGTATTTTACGTAGAAAAAGAGGATTTAGTCTATGTGAGAATGTTTATGTGTTGATGTAGTTCACAATGGAGGATTTATTTAATACAAACTGTGCGTATGAAATTATGTGCTGTATTATGTGTAGGAGGGCAGAAACATGCTGGTAAGTTGATGTTTCTGTGTTGGGTACAATAATGTGTCTACGGCATCTCTTTAGAAAACGAATCTAGTCAGAATATCTATTTGGTACATGGTAGTTAGTCCTTGGTTATCTTTCAAAATACTGCGAGATCGCGACTCTTCGTAGAAACATGGAGTCTATCACATATTTGTTTATAGTAAAAATGAAAATAAAACAGAGTAGCAGTTGTTTCTGAGTAGAAGAATAAGAATTGCGCTTGATAAGGCAATAAAGTCACACTAGTAAGAAACGTTTAACAATGGTTTTCAAGGAAATTAATAATCATTTGTGGAGGTAGACGTGTGCTTGACAGAGGAATAAGGTTATAATAGCAGGAACAGAGTAAGAATTATTTTTAAGTAAATGAAAATGCTTTTTTGGGTCTGTGTTTTAGGCAAGGGAATAATGTTACAATAGCAGGAACATGTTACAATTGTATTCAAGTAAAGGAACCCCCTTAGGGGTGTGTGTGCTTGGCATGGGAATAAAGTCAAAATAGCAAGAAAAGGTTAACAATAGTTTTCAATAAAATGAATAATCCTTAGGGGGTAACCGTGTGCTTGGTAAAAGTGAAGTAAAGTAATATAGAAGAAACAGGGTAAAATTGGAATTCCTTCAGAATTTCTCCAATTAAAAATGTCGTCTGCTCGCTCCGATGACTTGATCAAAAATGTCTTCACCCACGCATGCACTTGAGATTCATTGACTTCGGAACTTCCGGTCGTCTCTTACTGTCGATGTCAGTATCGTAATCTCTTTTCTCACAAATATTAAGTCTAACTAACAGTGTTATTAATTCACATGGAATATAAATATGTACGTATTTTTGTCAGTAAAAAAAATGAATTAAGTTTATTAGATCATTAATTTTTAACAAATTATTAATATTACGTTATTAATAAATATAATTCAAGATGATATCCTTCGTTATTCATCATTAAAATAGTCAAATATAAAAAATAATTAAATCTACCTTAATTCTAAAAGTGATTCGGTCTGTTGTCGAAATGTATTTTTTTTTTATTTGTAGTTTTCTGCGAAGCTGCTTTTGTGGTCACCATCTTGAATTTTCAATTCGACTCACGTAAAAACGTCACTAATCATTTACAAGTAAGTATTATGTTTATTGAATAGCTTTTTTGAAATAAGTTTTATATAATTTTTCGCTAAGTTCCATTTCAAACATTAAATCTTCTGTAAAACTCGTAACATCAGATAATTGTTCGTTATTTTATTGTATTACGCAGAAAGATTTGAAAAGAAAAATGAAAATTACTATACAAAACGACCTTGGGTCTCATCTTACACATGGGAGTAAGATAAAAACTGGCCTTGTGCCTAACTCCTGGAGAGATACTCTATACTATACAAAACGATTATTTCGCCAAAATTATTTTGCTTATTTTTAGGTCTAACTGACAGTATATATATTTTTATTTTTTAACTTCACATTAAATTTAAATATTTCATTTTTTCATCAGGTAAAAATTAAATAACAAATCATTGTTGCGTTATTAAAAATGAATTTAAGATCATGTCCTTCATCAACCACCATTAAAATAGTCAAATAATGAAATAAATAAAATTAAACGAAATAAACCTTTATTTCTGAAAGTGACCGATACTGTTGTCGAAGTGGTTTTCTTTATTTTTTTATTTTTTTTTTTACTTCTGTTCTTTTCTGCGAAGCTGCTTTTCTTGTCACCACCGTGAATTTTCCCATTGGAAACTTATATCACTCGGACAAATGCATCACTAATTATTTAAAAGTCAGTATAATGTCCTTAAATTTCTTTCTTTTTTGTTTTTAAGAATTTATTTATTAGCTTTATTAACGTTATTTTTTTTGTATTACACAGAAAGATAAACAAATCTCATGAAAATTACTATATTTTAATACAAAACAATTATATCGTCCAAATAGTTCGCTTATTTTTACGTCCAACGTACAATCTTTATTTTTACTTTTAAATCTTTCAGTTTTTTATCAGTAAAAGTAAATCAAATTTCAAGTTTAATTAAAAAAATATTATTGCTTTATTAAGAAAACGAATTTAAAATGATGTCCTTCATTAGCCACTATTAAAATTATCAAATATTGAAATAAATAAAATTAAACTAAATTATCCTTTTTTTTTTAAAGTGACCGATACTGTAGTCGAAGTGGTTTTATTTATTTATTTTGTTTTTACGCCCGTTATTTTCTGCGAAGCTGCTTTCCTGGTCACCATCTTGAATTTTCCCCTTGGAAAGTTACACCACTCAGGCAAATGCATGACAAATCATTTAAAAGTTTCTTAAATTTGTTTCTTTTTGTTTTTTAAAACTTCTTCATCAGCTTTATCGGCAAAGCAGAAGAATTCTAGGGTCAAAATCCACAGCAAACGGTGTCCGGTAACTAGGTATGTGCAAAAATGGCGCCTTCTTCTACGGACTATGCTTATTAAAAAGCGCTTATTATTAATTATTTAATTAGTTTCCGTGTAAACTTTGATTGTGTTTGAAAGATAAAAGCCTAAACTTAATCTCTCAACGAAAAAAACTGCATATTTACGTGTGAAAAATAAATTATAATAAAATATGTAATTACGACGGTAAAAAAAACCCAAAATTCAATGAATTTTGAACTTTAAAAAAATTACTTGTAAAAATCCCTTAAAAGATAAATGTAAGTTTTTGGGAACTATTTCAAAGATAATTATTAAATTAAAGTCATAAGACACTGAATTAAAAAGAAAATCCCACGTTTGACTAAAAATTAGCAAAATTATCCCTTCAAATGTGATAAATGAGTAAAATCCGCCATAACTTCATCGGAAAAGGACGTTGTTTACAAATTGACTATCGCTATGCAAAATATATGGAAGACAAAAAATGTCATAATTTATCATTTTTAACTTTATATATAAAAATGTAATAATAGTTAATAGAAGTTGAAAAATTATTATCCATTAATTTCTTTATTCTTTTTAAGGTTATAAACAAATTTAAGTACCCTTATTTTGTTATAATAAAAAAGGAAATGCTTATTTAATTATTTGTGAGTGTACGCAATTATTTTTAACTGAAAAGGTTCAGTTTTTAATTTAGTAATACTCTGAAATTATTGATGACGTCTGTTTACCAATGTTTTTCCTTAGAATTTGAAATAAAACTTTTTTAAATGTTAAAAATATTCTTACGTTACGAACTGCGTCAATTTTATCAATTTTTTTACATAATTTAAAACTTTAGTTACTCGATTTATTCTTAACGTGTCGTAACGATAAATTACATTGATTCTTTTAAAAATAAAGTGTTTTTATTTTTTATTTTAAGTGTGAAAAAGTAAATTAAAGTCAATGACTACACTGACAATTTATTCATTGAAAAAAGAAGTTAAAACAGTTATTTATTGATAAACAGAATTCAATTTTGAAAGAAAATGTCATGTTTGAATTCTCTTTATTTATTAATAAATAATTGTTTTTAACTTAAATATTTATTAATGAAAAAAGACAAAACAAATACAAATCTTTCCAAATAATTGACGATGAATTGTGAAATGAACGAAATTGTTGAATCTCTAAAAAAAATATGTTGTGCTGTAAATGTGAGTCATTGTTGGAAGGCTAATCCCACCTGATTGTTACAGAACGGGGCTACCATACTAATGAAAGTGCATCGTTAGTAGAAATTATTCAATTTTTAAAATTCTTTTTTTCGTTAAGTTCCTGGATCTCAAATTTGTCAATTTTTGGTTTATTTTCAAGATTATAAAAAAAAATTCTTGCGCTGATGATGCCACGTTCCTCTATGAAAGAGAAATATAATTATGTCGCATTTTTTATTTTTCCCAAAAATCTAATCATTAAAATCACATAAAATATTTTTTGCAATTATATTATTTTTTTGGTGAAAATATTGATTAAACAATGCCTTATTCAATAATAATATCGCTAATTCAAAAAATTAATTTTTCTTAGAGTTATACTGATTTTATTAACACGGTATTTACTGGCCTTTTTCGTAATATATACGAAATATTTTGAAAAAATGTTTTAATTGTTAACGTCTACGATCCTTTATTTACATAAGCAACAGTTAAAAAATCATGCATTTTTTTTTATTAATATATAAAAATATAACTTTAGTAAAGGTGTATTTTCTGTTTAAAAAATAATACATTTTCACTAAGATTTTAAAAAAATAATGGTTTCATCATATTCGGTGATTGTTGATTAATAAATATTGAAAATTTCAGTAAAATTGGTTGATTTCCTGAATTTTAGTGTATTTCTAAGTAAAGGGGGGGGGTCAAAATGTTTTTTTCATTTGGGGTATCGGCCATTGATTTTGCACGTACCTACCGGTAACATATGATTCCTGATATTAAAGACTTTCTGTTTTCGTTGAAACTCCCGCTGGACGTTATATTACATATTAATTTTCACATCAGGAACTAAATCTTAAACGACACCGTTTCCTACGAACTTTAAGTCGGGAAGTCATCTGGTTTGCCGCTTTATCTTACCGTAAAACTCGTAAAATACAATAATTTCACGTAATTTTGATATATTTTAGTCTCCATCTTGTAATATGTTTATAAATACGATTTTATTTCATAAATTAACAGTAAATATTAATTAAACTAAATACGTACACAAAAATATCTTTCTGAATAATTTTTTATGGGAAGGTATTTATTTACATTTAAAAAGAATTATATATGAATTAAATTTACTCAATGAAAGTTTACTAAACAAAGTTTGTACTGGTACAGCTTTTAAACAAAACCGACTTTTTGTTCAGCATCTTCTGAAAAAAAGTCTCATGAAAATCACTTTAGGTTTTCTTCTTTAAGAGGAATTTGTAAATAGATGTAAATCAGTATTTTTATGCTTTATCACCATTTAACGAAGATGCAGCACTTCACCATATTGAAATATGTTTGTTGATTAATTATTAATAAACAAACATATTTGATTTTGGGAAATCACAGTAATTATTTATTTAAAAATATTTTCACTTAAAGATTTATTTTAATAAGTTTTATTAAAAATGAATTTGAATATAAAAATAAATAAGTGTAAAAGTTTACCAGTCTCGATGAATTCAAGATGGCGTTTTATTGTCCCCTTCTGTACATTAATATCAATTAATGCTTTTCTGGTCACCATTTTGAATTTTCACATTGGCTCAAGTAAACTTATGTCGTATCTTTTTAATTGCAAATGTAATCATGTTGTTGTTGTTATTATTATTATTATTATTATTATTATTATTATTATTATTATTATTATGTGTACTCACTAGGAGTTCTCACACAGATCATCGTCAGTGATTGCTCACCGACAACAACCAGTTGTATTTCATGGAGTCTGAGTAACAACACACCTCCCCAGTTTCCAGTATTCTTCATCTGTTTTCGATAACGATGCGGTATCGCAACAGCCTCTTACCATTGATTTCTCGCTTGTAATGACAATTGGTCTTCTCTGGGATTTAGATTGCAATAAGCCTCCTTAAGGTCCCATCATTCTCTGCATTTTTCCAGTGGAGGTCTGGTTTGTGCTGTCCCTCCTCGGTCTTCTCATCCTCCTCGACCCTCTGCAAATATTTTGGCTGGTGTCAGCCTAGGCCGGCACCATTTAAAGAAAAAAATAATTAATTTTAAAAAAAAGAAAATTATTTTTTAAAATTTTATTTTTATTTAATTTTCAAATTCCTTTCTTTTCTCCTTCAATTTAAAAAAAAATTATTTTCTTTTTCTTTTTTAATTCTTTAATTTTTAGATTTTTTTTCTTTTTCGGTTGGGGTGGGGTGGGGAGAGAGAGGGAGCTTATAGTGTTTCTGTGTCTTTTCATTTTTGTGTCTGAAGCCGGTGTAATTTATTAGGGGCCAGCTTATGTGATGTTTCTTGCAGTTTATGTTCCTTGGCTCTTGTTGTGGTGTTCTTCGTGTGGTTTTGTTTTCTTCCTGTTGTAAATTCCTTATGACTGGTTACCCTTTGTAGCTTATGCATGTTGATTTCCGCATTCGAGGATTTTCCTTAAGATTGCAGCTGTTTTGATCATTGCCGTCCTTTGTATGGTTACAATGGTCCCTTTAATTCCAATTTCTCCTAGTCTTTTCTCCAGGTTTTTTTGGATTGTTCTTAGTTCTCCTACGATTATTGGTATTATGCTAACTTTATTCATGTTCCATATTCCTTTCAGTTCTCTGGCTAGTTCTGTGCATTTACTTAGTTTTTCTGTGTCTTTCATCTTCATTCTGTGGTCTGCTGAAACGGCGTAGTCTAAGATTTTACAAGAATTTTCCTTCTTGTCTATTATAATAACATCATATCTCCTTGCTTGTATAAGTTTATCTGTTTGTATATGCATATACCAGAGGATTTTTGTTTTTCGGTTTTCAGTACTGTTTCTGGTTAATTTTTGTACCATATGTCTGCATATTCGAAATTTAATTGTTTGCACAGTTCCCAGTGTATTACTTTCCCAACACAATCATGTCTGGTCTTGGATTCTTTTGGGGTAAGTTTGCTACATTCACTTATTATATGATTTACTGTTTCGTCTCTTTGTCCACACAGTCTGCATTTATTGTTTTCCTGGGTTTTATCTATTTTAGCTTTAATGTAGTTTGTCCTAATCACATTGTTCTGTGCAGCCATTAGTAAAGATTCTGTTTCTCTGTTCAAGTTTCCTTTGCTTAGCCATGTTCAGCTATTTGCGTTGGTTTCTTCACTTGTGAGTCTTATGAAGCGTCCATGTAGTTGTTTTTCTTCCAATTTTCTTTTCTTGACTGTTAGCGTCCAGTTTCGATGCTTCCTGCGTTGTTCGTTGGGACGGTGTCTCTTGCTGTGGTGATCAGCTTTTCTGTGTTCTGGGTTATGTATTTCTCCAGCTCTTTTGTAGTATCGTTCACACAGTCTTCTATACTTACCAGTCCTCTTCCCCCTTCATTTTTCTTCACGTAAATCTGTATCGTCTTTTGGATGTAGTGCGTTGTGCATAGTCATTAATTTTCTAGTTTTCTGGTCAAGGTGCCTGAGTTCTTCTTTAGTCCAGCTTATTAATGGTCCAGCATATCTTATTAGTGATACTGCCCAGGTATTTATTCCTTTGATTAGGTTTCTGCTATATAATTTTGTTTCTAAGAGCTTCTTGTTCTTAGGTATTTTTTTCCAATCTTCTCTCTTACATTCTCTTGCATCTCTGTTGATTTGATTGTGTCTGCTTCCAAAGCTCCCAAATATGTATAGCTCTCTTGTTCACCTAGCACCCTAATCTGCTTTTGATTGGGTAGTTCCATGCCCTCAGTCGTCTCCGGCTCTTCTTTTTTTAATCTCTAGCAATGCACACTTTTCCATTCCGAATTTCATTTGCATGTCCTGACTGAAGATTCTGGTCGTATTTATCAGCTTTTCCAGTTCCTTTTTACTTTTTGCAAATAGTATCAGGTCGTCGATGTAAATGAGATGCTTTTTTTGTTTTCTGCCTGTGAACTTGTATTCGGCATCACACATTTCTTGAGTATGTAGTTGAATGTCATCATGGCTATGATAAACAGTAGTCGTGATAAGGAGTCTCCTTGGAAAATGCCTCTCTGTACTTTTATCTCTGTCAAGTGTTGTCCTCTAGCTGTCACTTCTAACTCCATGTTTCCATTGCTTTCTTGATGAGATTAATAATACTGTCGGTTATCTTTTACATTTTTAAGCATTCAATTATCCATGCTTGAGGGATTCTGTCGTACACTTTCTTGCAGTCAATCCATGTCATAGATATGTTCTGTTTCTAGCTTTTAACTTCTTTCAGGATCTTTTGATCATGCATCCCTCTTTCCCCTTTCTGACATCTTTTTTGCTCCTCGGAAAGATGCTCACGACTGTTCAGGGAATGGTAAATTCACTCTCTCAGTTATGCCGTTAGGATTTTCCACATTGTCGATAAACAGGTTATTGGTCTGTAATTGCTTGGGGTCGTTCCCTTCTTGTCACCTTTTGTATGAGCATTGTCCTTCCTTTGGCCATCCACTCTGGTACGTCTGTTTTATGGATACCTCCTCTCAGTTTCTATGCTAGCCTTTCATGTAGGGTCGTGAATTTTTTTAAGCAGTACGCATGTATTCCATCGTTACCTGGTGCTTTCCAGATTCCCATTTTCTTTAGTGTTGTCTTAATAGTTTCTTTATTATTTCTGTTTCCGTTCCTTCTTCAATTTCTAGATGTTTATCTTTCATGTCTTTCAGCCATTTAGCATTTTTGTTGTGATCTTCAGCCTTTTCTCATATCTTGCCCAAGAAATGTTTTGTTTCTGTCAGGTCCGGTTGTTCTGTTGTTGTTCTTTCTCTGTTTACGT